>JAWWMO010000083.1:143152643-143167444 GCA_035047845.1 Dendrocincla fuliginosa | reverse complement strand
AATGAGTGCAAAAGCTTCTCAAACAAAAAAAATGGAGGCATATCTTATGACTGTGACTTACAGAATCATTCTGCTTATTGTTAACAAGAAGATTGCAAAGTGACTTAATTGCAGTGTACAGGCAGTCATATTACTGAAAAAAAAAGATAAATGAAAACTAAGAACCAGTTACTGGAAATTGAAACCAGAGAAATTAAAAACATGAGGTTGACCTGTGTATTTTTAAAAAAAGGGAGAAGACAAACGACTGGAGCAAACTACCAAGGGAGGTGCCAGCTTCTTCCTTGCTGAATTCCTGGCTAAACCTGTTTGCCTTCCTAGAAGGAACAGTTTATTCAAAAAGTGATGATCATTTAGTCAAACTTTTGTCATTAGACT
Source organism: Dendrocincla fuliginosa (assembly GCA_035047845.1). NCBI lineage: Eukaryota > Metazoa > Chordata > Aves > Passeriformes > Dendrocolaptidae > Dendrocincla > Dendrocincla fuliginosa. Next base: position 143,167,066 of record JAWWMO010000083.1, on the reverse strand, counting down.
CAATATAGACTTAATTGGATAAAATATGATGTAGTGATACAGATTTAGCAGTGTTTTCTATATTTAAAGTCTGTTAACTGAGTAGCTAGGGCTACTTTGGAATGCATGGTATAATTGTTCTAAATACTCCTGTACAGATTCTTTTAACCATCCTGCAAATTTCATCAGATATTCCTATTAATTTTTCAGTGAAGACTGTCAGACAACATCCAAGTGAATATGCTATTGATAAGAAAAAGTTTGAGTTGTAGATATCACCACTAAATTGAAGAAAAGCATCCTCCAATGAGCTACTTCAAAGATGTATGTTTGGGGATTTTGATGATAAGAAAATCTTGTTTATCTAACCCAGATACTAAGGACATATATCTTGAGAATATCAATGAAATAGTTTTCTTGCTCAGAAATGTCAGACGTTTGAATAATCTGGCAGTATTCTTTGTCCCAGCATGTAAAGTTCTGGAGTGACTTATTGGGAGGTAACTTAGAAGACAGCAAGAAATCCATCAACAGGTTATTAGGGTAACCTTTGTGCAAGCATTCATAACACTATGTGCTTAATTTCAGCCTATTTACTTACTTTCCCCCTCCTCCCCTTATCTTCCAAGAAGAGAGATCTGCAGAGTCTTAAAGCTAAGTCATAGTAATAAAATAAAATAAAATTTTGCAGGAAATAAACCCACAAGAGTTACTGTTTAATTATAGTTTTGTGTCAGCTTTGTCTTACTTTCTAAATTTAATAGCTTTTAAGAACAAAACTCAAAACTCCATTAAACAATTCTATCACTGATATCCTCCACTGTACAAGGTGCAGAGCTATTACAGTTACTTTTTTTCCCCGTCACAGCAAACATATTTACATCTTGTGATGCTTTATTTATTTGAAAAGAATGTGGTCATTTCAACCCAACTGTTCACAATCACGTTCTCTGTCTTATACATACTGCATAGAAGTGTAAAAATGGATATTAATGTATAATCATCTGCCTCTGACAGTGAATTATTGGATTTAGTTAATTACCTGGCATCAATATATTTGAAGCATACCAACTGGCATTATCCTATCAAATGTGTATGCAGTCGTTACCATACAAAGCCGGACTCTCAGGCTTTGCTCATGTCAAAACCAATCTGCTGTGTATTTGTATATGTGCCATCATGACTGCCTGTATCTAAACTACCACACTGGAATACTTCTCTCAGAGCATTTTAAATGAAACATTATTCTTTTAGTTTTATATTAGCTAGTTGTTTTACATTGATGATATGATGGGCTACATCAGCATAACTCTGCAGCTTCCTTCATACAGTCTGGTACATTTTTATGTAATGTATATGAAACTGGTTTATATTTTATTTCTCTGTTATTCTGTTCAAGTCTGGCTATACTCTTTTTCAATGGCATCTGTAAAGGGACTTAATATCTTCTATCTTGACCTGTATTGTGGAGCTTCTTTTATCCTGCAGGAATGTAATTATTTAAAAGAGACTATCCAGTGATTTTTGACTGGATACCATCATGCACTCTTCTAAAAGACTCACAAGGCTGAGAGAAATTTATTACATGATTATGGGGAAATGTTAGAGTTAGGCTGACTACACTGAAAAAGTGTGCTCTTGCCTTTCAGCTATGGAGAAAGCTTTGTAAGTTCTAACCTGCAGCAAGACTGCCCACCTGACATCCACTCCTGGCAGAATCATCAAGTGAAGAGCTCCCATTTCAGCTTTTTTTCACTTTATTTCTTTTAGGTCTTTGAATAACACCTAGGAGATGGAAAGTATCTACTCTTGAGTAGGGACTGTTATATTTTCTCTAAGAAGTTACTATAATGCAGGAAAGTGAAATAGCTGATGTGATATTTTTCATCTTTAGCTACTGTGACCATTCTGAGATACAGTAATGACTATTTCAGCTGTGCCTTGGAATTTTCTCTGCTCTGCAAAAACATTAAAATGTCCAGAAATGTATTTTAGTTTAGATGAAAAATAAGTAATTTGGGTGTTGTACAGTTAATGACACAGGTATAATTGAGCATATATGACTGTATGTTCATTCATGTGTAAAATGTTTGAATAAAATATATATTTTATATACTTTATAAACCACATACAGATATGAATGTTGGTTTTGAAAAGATAAAGCAGGATCAATAGGTTACTTTGGGCATTCATTTTATCGAAACTTTACATATTGTTCTGAAATGTCATCTTCCATCACTTTGAAGTGCATTTAGCCAGATCTTCAGTATGCATAAACTGAGCACAGCAATCACTTGACTCTTTTGAAGCTTTTGGAAACTTATTGAGAAAGTAGAAATGTAGAAACTAGAATGTATTATGCACAATCCCTACTGAAGCTGTTTGCAAGTTCTTAAAAATTTACATCTGATTTTATATTTGCAAGTTAAATTTACTATGTGGTTATCCTCCCTATGCTCTTGGTTGAATTGAAAGTGATATTTTTTGCCTGAACATTGAAATAACTTATATTTCAGCTAAAACAGATCAGCTATTCTTTGGAAATAGAAAAAAAAAGTTCATCTTTATGAAACAAGTCATATTTTTTGCATGAAGAAACCTAGTGTTTTCATACTTTAAGCAAAGACTTGGAATTGGGGAGCTGGAGAAATAGAGTATCAACATGAGGTCAGAGAGCTGTTTTGTTATCTGTGTGAAAGACACCTGCCTTTGGCTGTCTTACAGACTCCTGAAAAAATGTTGTTTACACATGCTAAATATGGGCTTGTATGTGTCTGCCAACGTATTCTCTGAAGATGCCATCTGCATTGAGCATGTGGCAGCACAAGGAGACTCTTTGTGGATTCCAAGGTCCACTGAGGTTACGGGCACACAAAACACAAACAAGAAGGCTCCCTTCTGAGCATGTAATGGTGGGCTTGCTGTTTCTCAGTGACAGTGGCAGAAGAAGATGTAACATTTGCAAAAAACCAGAATGTATGCAGAAGCTTGGGTACAAATCTTTATGAGGTAAATGTTTTTCTAACTCAACAAACTTCTACTCATGTAGGAAAACAGATTTATGACATTGACAACAGCTATTGTTTATTTGTACATTGTAAGGACATTTCTCATTTCACCATTGTGCCATACAGTCCCAAGAGTGATGTCACTAGGGTCTAGGGAAGCAGCTTTTCAACTGATGTCTCACAGATTTTAAATTATAAACTAGAAAAAAATAAATTGTTCTAGGAATTTTCATAAGTCACTTTTATTAATGAGAAAACCAGACTGTTACCCTAGTGACATAGTTATATATATCTTTTACACAAAAAAAAATTCAAGAAATTAATCAATATATCTGTATATATTGTGATCCAAGGTATCTATTATTTTAAATTTGAACCTTTCATGATATTTGCTTTCGGTTGCTGTTTTGTTTCTTGTCATAAATGTCAACAATGTGCAACCTGAAGCAATTATGTGGGAAGGTGATAGCATGTTTGGTAGCAGTGGAAATACCAGAATTACCATTCTTCTAGCTTATTTTTCCCCCTCAGTTAAATGCTATTATTTTAGCCAGACGTGTTGGCACATTGTTGGGAGTGTGCACAGTTAAGATGAATTCCATCAATTCCATGGTGATGATAAAGGATGTTGTGAGAAAGAAAACATTTTACATGAAGGGAAAAGAAGCACAGAGAAATTAAACAGCTTGCCTAAAGTCACACAGGAAACTTCTATCTTGTTTCATGGGAAAATGAAAAGTCCTTGACTTAGAAAGAATAAGCACCAGTTGGCAAGAACCGAAACATCAGTGTGTTTTCAACATTATTCTCATACTGTTTCCAAAACACAGCACTGTACCAGCAACTAGGAAGAAAACTGAGCTGAGATTTCACAGCTGTAAAGGAGTGAGCTGCTGTTTCACATATGAACCTTGCTCAGTGTTTCAAAGGGTCAAGGCTTAAATGGTTGCATGCATACCCAGAGAGGCATTTATGCCATCATAGCAGGTTGGTTTAGCAAATTTTCTTTTAGTACTTTTGATTCAGAGAAAATGTAAGTTCTATTCATTCTCATTTTTGAATGTTCTGGAAAAAGTAGAAACTGGTACCATAATTGTCATTTAGAGACCATGTTGAGACCTGAAGAGTCATTCTCAATTATAGACCCAGAAATCAAAACAAAAGGGGAAAAATCATCATTATACTTTCTAATCAGATGAAAAATAATTTTGATTATGTTATCATCATTTTCTTGCAAATAATCCTATTATTTTTGATTAAGGATAAATTATAATTTCTTTCACACAAAATGTTAAGCGCAGCTAATAAGAATCTTAATAAACTTTTCATTTTAAACTATAGTTAATTTAGGCAGCTAATGTCTAAATGGGTTAAACTGTTTGTGGCAGAAGAGAAATGAACATTTTGTTTTCTCTGACCATCAAAGTGTTTTATCAGTCCTCATACACCTCAAAATGACAGTTAATATCATGCCTTTCTGTTCTTTCTACTGTGCTCGCTATAGGAAGATGAAGCATTTCCTGCAAGTCAGGACAGAAGGAAAGCTAAATAGAAAGCTGAAAGAGAATTGAGACAAGGATAAAGGACAGTTATTAAATTTGTGAACTCTATCAGGGGACAAGAAGATAAACTGTGTCTAGAAGTGTATTGGAGTCTGACATTTCATTTTTATGCAGGTCTCAGTTTGATAAAGGTAGCACATTGAAGAACACTGCAATTCCACAAAAGCAGTTAGCACATTCATTGAATATCAAGATGGCTAAAGTGCTTCTCTTTTGTTGCTATCTCATGTTTTTATATGGAGCAATATAGTTCAGGGACTCATGACTGAACAACAGACTCTCTGCTGCTATAGCAAGTTTATTACTAGTTTTCTTTTTTTATTCCATACAGGAACATAATCGGAACATAATCTCTAGAGCTGATTTTTTTTTCTCCACTCAATTTGTAGGGCTATATTCATTTAGGAGTTTTCAGACTGTATGTACCCAAGCAAAACAAAAGGAAGAGAAATGCAAAAAGGAATGAGATGTAAGCTACCATTAGGTGTATATTGAATATGTGCTGAGAGTGAAGGGCTAAGATGAAATGCATTTGAGTGTGAAGTAACTGTAGAAATGGTTGCAAAGTTACAAACTATTTTAGGACACAGTCAGGCACCAAAATCATCTGTTTACTAAAGAAAGAAAAAGAGAGAAAAGGATATGATTACTTGTCAGACAAGAATATGGCAATACGGCTTGAATTCTGACAGCCCTAGAGTGAGGCTGTCCAGCCTGTGTGCTGTAAAGCCAGATTACTAAATTTGCCAAGTCCTTGATAGAATTAGGCTTCCTAGTACGGCCTCAGACTCAGGACACAAGAAAACTGGTGCAAAAATGAGTGAATTGTCTACCACAATGTGAAAACATGAGTTTTATTAAATATTTATGAATGAGTATCTTTCTGTGAAGATTGTTTCTAACTTTTGCTAGTAACAATTACACCAAAATACATAAATTTTGTTAAAAATTTCCTTATAGAGAGAAATGTCAAATGATATTATTCATGGTTCATTTTTTCTATACGGGCATTTTCTGCATGGAAAAAGGTTTGGCCCTATAGGCCTGAGTAGATGTAAGGGTGAAAGTAAAAGGTCTATATTGTTCCTCACTATATTCTAAAAGCCACGATGTCCTTTAAAATACAGTTTAAACTTCCAATGCACCCACATAGGGTGCACCTACATTACTGACTCTTGCTATACAAAGAAGAAGGCAGCAAGATTTCATTTTCCATTATGGTTATAGGACCATGCTGTGTAGCTGTGCCTAATAGGCAATGCTAAGTAGATTTCTGTACAGATATCACAGGTTGTTTTGCTGTCATTGTTAAAATCCTGAACACATGTACAGACCAAAGTGCCAGAAGGTCATTTTTCTGTATTGCAAGTGGTGATTTCTTGATGGTGCAGTGAGGCACAAAATCAGTCTTGGCTAAGTCATGAGGAAACCTTAAAAAGAGTATAGCAGTGTTCTACAGTGCACTGCAAACGGTTAATCCAGGCACAGATATAACCCAAATGTAAAGCTACAAAGAGCCATTTCAAAGCACGAAACCACCAGTGTAAATGCACATACAGCTGCATGTCAAGATGATTCCCTTCACTTCCCTTCCCATCATTAAATAATGGAACTCTACTTCTCATCTGAGTGGGAGATTCTGGCTACTTGTTCATCATCAAGTAATTCAGACATCAGACTCGATCCAGCTACTTCTCTGTTCCTAATTTACACATGTATATCACATTAGTTCCAAGCTTCCTTTCAGAGCAAATCAACTAGCTCCCATTTAGACAAGTTTTTGTTTAGGTGGAAGTTCTCTCTAGGGTTCCTTCTTGATAAGTTCTATGGATTAATCACAAACATCTGGTTCATTTAACTCTCCATAATTCTCTATGCTCATCCATAGAGTTCTTGTGCTTATTGAAAACAGTTATGCCCTCTATTCCCTCAAGTGAAAACTTTCTATTAATTACTCATAGCATTACTGGAAACATATATACACTAAAAAGTAAGTTTTAAGGTCAGAGGGACTCCACAAGATGTTTGGAAGAGACCTTGGCAAAGTTTTACACAATATGGAGACAGCCTGCCCCAGTCTAGTGGAGTCCAGCCCTGGGAAACATGATCAGCCTTGATCACTATGTGACCTGGGGACCAGTGGAATCTCTTACAGTTAGTCTTAGCCTTCAGTGTGATCTAAGAGGAAATCCTTTGATTCATCCTTCACAATTTATAAACACTGCATGAACCATGATGTGCCTTTATTTAATGAAGATGGTTTAAACAAAACAAAACAAAACGACAGCTATAAATTAAAGAGCCACTGTATCATTGAGATTTTTTTTTATTCACACACACTTTGTGCACAGATTTCAATCCTTTGTTAATTTTGTTCAGCTTTTCAACAAAGTTTTAAAACATTTTCCATTTGTGCTGCACTCCAGCATACAGAGTGGATTCTTTTCTTTTAGACATTTTTTTGGTTGCACTCAGAGTTCAATCTGAATCTTAACAATACAATCCATTTAAAACTTAATTTGTTGACATATTAATGTATATATGAAAAGGAATATGTTTCTCTGAGGTTCTTCTTTCAAATACAATTAATTTATATTTTTTTCTTCACTAGGATGAAGATTGTGTCATGCTGTAGTCTCCCAGAGCAAAATGTGTAGTGCATAACTCAGAATCATGTTTTATCCTACTATACTTGGAAAAAGTGAATCAATACATGGGGTAGCTCAGTCACTCAGGTGACCTTATCAGAGTGGAGGAATAAACTGAGCAGTTTAGTTTCATTAGTATTGAAAATAAGCATGATCATATAATTATGTTGTATTTAATTAATCTCTGTACTGAACCCAGAAACCTTTGTTTGTTCTCATGACCATGACCATGACATATCTAAAGAATGAGAATCCTTCTGCTTTTCTGATGATTTGTTTCTATTGTAGCTTGCACCACTACTTTATTTACCTTTTTATCTATATCACCCATTTCTTGAACTGTTGCATAAACTGTTACACTACAGCATATGGTTGAAACAGACTTACGTTTTTATTTTCATTTTGCAGTACTGATGGGTTGTTTGAAAGAAATCTAATTCTAGACAACAGGTCTTGTGTAATTAGAAGATATTGAAGGTCCATTGTTTTTCTCTTCTAGAAGTGATATCTACCACAGTGGGAAAGGTGCTTAAGTCTCCAGCTAGACCATCCATGAAGCATCAACAGAAATTTGTGTGTAGGATTCAAAATAACTTCTTCATCTGGGTGGCATATATATCCATTTGTCATGTGTTGAAATAAAGAGACAAGAAATTGATTCCAGTTCTTTAGTTTTGCTAGAATTCTGCAAAATTCACACATAAAAATAATGGATAAAACTATGTGACAGATGCTGACTAGAAACACATTCTGTTATACAAGTAGAATAGGTTACACTATAAAGCAAGGTTTTCTTATCACAGAACTTTTGAGAAGGCTAGTGTAATATAGGCTGGTTTTGCATGCTATGTTTAGACATTTAGAAGACAACATCAGAGGAAGAAAACCATAAAACCAAGCATAATGAGTTTGGCATTTGCTAAACAAATGTCCATAAAAACAGCTGAACTTTGCAATTCTCCATATGTGCCACAAAAATTTAACTTGAAGAACACTTGAAATTAACCATCTCTAAAACAGTGGAATGAACTTTCTAAAGTTACCTGAATTAATCCATGAAAATCACTGATGGTTTAAGTGGATTATTCTGCTAGATTTAATTTCATACAAAGACACAGACATATAATTCAGTCAAGCATGAAAATTATTTGGGTTTTAATAGATTGCTATTCTTGAAAAAAACAAAACAAAACAAAACAAAACAATGCCCATGGACTGTTACTTAGATTATATAAATATTTTGGTTTTAAAACACTTAACAGAAAGTTGTAGGCTTTTATATTACAAAATGTCCTGCACATTAAACATTATTGGAATAAATTTCAAAAATAGATTATACACCATATAACTGTTCCTTTCTTTTGAAATTTTTCTCCAGAGTTTGAGGGAATTTGAGTATTTTTACCACATGGTATTCTAGTTAAACTGCTGTCAAGTGTGTATGGAAAGTGTAACTATTGATGTCTAAACATATGATGGATATTCCAGATTTAAATTTATGTGCATCTATCAACTATAACAGTAGATCATAGCATGTGGAGACAGTTTAATACCTTACAGTTTAATACAGCTAATTACTTTAATATCTGCCAGACACTTCAGAATTTCCAAAGTCAAGCTTAAAACTGACTAAAAAATTCCTGGTGAAAAATAAAATTTTAGTAAAACTAGATCTTAATAGGACATTATGTTATTATTTCTGATATTTAAAACATGAAGGTAGCTTTATACTTTTTATACTTTATAATCATGATGTATTTAAAAGAAAGTATAAGAGCTAAAAATTGGTTACATTTCTTATTCCTGTACACATTTATCTTTATGTATAATTATGTATAATAATCTTTATAACAGGATCTCTATATAGGTGATATACATTTGAGGGAGGGTTGGACATTGTATCTTAATGTAAGAAAGAATTACATTTAAAATATTAGAAATATTAGAAGTTCACACAAAATGGGAAATCCACATTTGCAACAGGTTGTAGTGTAGTACAGTATTTTTCTATATGTGAAAAAATATCTACCTGAAAATAGAAACAACCAGGCCAGACAAGATATGCTCTTGTGTAAGAGTTATTGTTGGACATGCAGGTAAAAGTTTGAGGAAACCTGAGCTTCAGCACCTAGCTTAGGTTTGCCAGACAACTATCCCTTAGGAACAATTTTACACAATGGGTAAAAACATGGATGGAGTAATTTGGTACTCCTGTGATGTATGTGCTGAGGTGAACCAAATGCCATCTGATTTTCTCCATAAAATATTACTATAATCCTTAATATTTCATTTGAATCAGCTTTAGTGTACTGTACAGTGCTGATTAGTAATGGCTTAAAGATAAACATCTTCTCAAAAAATAACAGTCTTAGTGGGAATAAGTAAAGAAAAAGCAAGTTCTCTGAGCAAGAACTGGAAAGAGACTTAAAATCCATGCTAGAAGTCTAACAATAGGACACAGAAAATGGATCTGAACAGAATTAATTTTCTTAATTTTCTTTCTCCTTTTTTTTTTTTTTAATTAAAACATTTACTTAAGGTTGCAACTACAAAGATTATACCAAGCAATAATTTGTTGCAAATTCTGTGTTTGAAATGTTCAAGATGAAAACACTATTGATTTTCTTTTCGAGAGTTTGAATTTTGTAGTGTAAGAAAGAAAGATGAGTCACAAGAGGAGGGGGAGAAGGAAGAAGAAACAACAAACCTCATAAAAGTAGCTTCTTTCAAAATGGAACTTGATCAATGGATTATGTAATGTGGTTATCTGCTCTAGCACTAGCAAGGGAATGATCTCAATGATCAAGAAAGTCCCTTTATGACATAATGTACTCTAGTATCTATCATTTTAAGTTTCTTCAGGGCTCACTTCAGTTTCAAGATGATGGTTGTAATTGAACCCTAAGCTGGTAAATACATTGAGTTAGAACAGGAGTGAGTAAACCCTTATGGGTTGTCCCCAGAGCTCCAAAGCTGGAAATTTGCCTCCCGAATGACTGAATAAGTTGCATAGTTATGATAATATGCTTATGTGTCTTTCTTCTTATTTTCTTTTTTTTTTTTTAATCTTTTATTTGCCCAGCTATTACCCAAAGTTCGGTTACATTTTATTAACTCCAACTTACAAGATAATGTTTCAATCAGGGTCCCAGACTTTAATAAGGTTGCTCTCTCTGAATCTGTATAGAAATCAAGGTCATGCTCTGTATCAAGGCACACTTTACAGCTTTTCACTCTGCTTTATGAATGTGAACTCCACATGTATAGGGGCTGATACAACTTGAGAATTCCGAGAAGAAGAATATGAAGCACTTGTCATATTTGGAGCTAAGTGAACAGTCTTCCTGACACCCCATCCCAGACAGTCTGTCTCATTGCTGTCTGAAACTGAGCATGAAACCTTTTCTGTCATCCTCAAGTTGTTATGTAGCAACTGCACCCCACATATCTGACATAAAGGCAGGTAGTTAAAATCATTACGCTGAGAATGTGTGGAAAGAAGCATAATGGAAACACACTCCAGCAGAATATCTTTTCTCTAAGAGTGAAGCAGAAATAAAAATAGAAATCTTTTACTAAGACAAAACCAGTTTGTCCTCAGAGAAATAGAAAATCCTGTTTAAGTGTTTTCTTGCTGTTGTTAGCTGAAGTTGTAACCAGAGTTTAAGTAATATAATCAGTGCACTTTTTATTTCAGATGACTGCTGATGTACTGCAAATCATTGCTACAATTTGTAGGAGTAAATTTCCATAAAGGAGCATACATAAATAAAGTTTTTCAGTTTCATGTCAAAGTTGAGTAATGCATATCACTTGTGGCATATTTGCCCTTGATTTGATATTGTAGATAAATATTTTTCTATATTTTATTAATGTAGCATAATTTTTCTGTTTACTATAGTCATTATACAGTAATACTAATACTGTTAAGGAGCCTAGAGATGTAAAAATAATAAAAGTGAAGAAGAAATTATTTGGATTATCTTCTCTGTTTTTGGACTCACATGATTTTAGATTTGCTTGAAATTTTATTTCCATATTAAAAAGGCAGCAGTAGAGATGTGATCACAAGGAGAACATGTGGAACCCTGATGAAAATTTTCGTTTAGAAAGCAGTCTTCTTATCTTCAAGGAGTAGGAGGTAAACACTGAAAAGCAGCTTTACTACCAGTTCCAGCACACTTACATAGAATCATGTTTTCTGTTGTTATTGTGATGTATGCACCTAACCTCTTCTTAGAATGGAAGACGCATATGCTAGTTATTGTTTTAAATCTTTTTGCAAAGCTCTGTATGAATAGTGTGATTTCAAAAAATGGTTCAGATACGATGAAGCTCATTCTTGGGCTGAAAACACTCTCCCAAACTTCAGCTGTAATTACACCACCAAACCACTTAAATATAAACAGGATGAATTTCAACTACTGATTAATTAATGTCATTTTAGTCTGGAAACCAAGATGCTGCAAATATAATCTCACAGTTTGCAAAATAATTTTCATTTGTTCCTTTAAACTTATTTTAAAAAGAGTAAGACAAATATGCAGTCTTTTTTTATTCCAGAAAGTTCATTTCAAGTTTCTACCAGCCTTTCTGCTGAAATGTTGTAGTGCATATTGAAGAAGCTTTGACTGCAAATTATCAAAGTGAATGTAGGTTTAGCTACAAGGGAAATGAATAAGTAAAAGTTTTCTTCAGTATCATCCATATTTGAAAGGGAAAAGATACTTTTAGATATATGAGAAGAAAATACACATTTAGAAATAAAGACAGAAAAAGCAAATTCCAAAGTGTAATTAACCCTATTAGACTACCTATCAAAGTATCTATTTTGGTAGTTAATAATTTAATAATAACAACAATAACAATAATAATAATAGGAAAATCTCAAGAGATTGTTCTGTTATTCCTGAAAAGAATGTTCATGTTTGTATCTGCAGTGTTGAGACCAGCTTGACAGTATTTTTTCTGAGAAACCTAGGAAGATATTTCAGTGCATCCTCTAGTCACCTAACTTTCAATTCATTCATTGCTTTCACCTATTCTCTTACTGTTGGATATGCCAGTAAAATTCAACAATGCAGTCTTTACCTGAATTAAAAGGTTAAATAAATTTCATCCACCAGTTGTCGACTACCTCTTGCCTTCACTTTTCTTCTTTGCAAGTCATCCCATACATAATTTTTTATTTCAGCTTTTTCTTAAAGGTTTTGTAATTTTTTTCTCTTTACCTGAGCCAAAATGTTAAGGAAAAATGCCCCAAAAATGTAAAATAATATCTACACTTGCAGCTATAAAAAGTGATCTTTGATGTTAAAAAAACCCAAATGCTTTAAAGTTTTTTTTTTTTTAATAGTTTTATTTTTGAATACTTTCTTTCTTTTAAGTGGGATATCACTCCAAAACCTTTGCAAGCATTAATAATGTTCAAAATATAAAATACATAAGTTGATTGAAAAGATGTTTCATTTAATGTACTTTATGAGTATGGTTTGCAGATTAAGAAAAGCATTTATTTTGCTATACATAACATACATTCTTTCCCCCCTCCAAAATACTTACCTCTCTGAAATTCAAACAGTAATACCAGTTTATGCGTATATTATAAACTATAAGATTGAGATGATCAATGGTCTGATGGTTCAAGGCAAAGAATAAAGTGTCTCGATGTGTGTATGGTGTACAGTGCTAGTGCCAAAAGGCATATCAAAAAGTAGTAATAGCTGCCCCTCTCACACTTGTCAAATATGTATCTCATTGTCTTTTCTCTGGCAGTTGTGAAGAGCTGCTGCTCCTCTGTCTGCTGAGGATCAACAGGAGCTCTGGAGCCAGCAGCGACTTTGTGGGTTCCAGGTGAGAGGGGAGGTGGGGCTGGTGCCCTGTTCCCTCCACACTGGTTCAGGGCCCACTGCAAAGCACCTAACTGCTGTCCCCAGCTCCTGCCTATGTCAGTGTCTGCAGGGTACCTGTCTCTGAACAAAGCAAGTTTGAGAATCACTACTCTGATATTTATGCTGTAAATTTCTGTATGAATCAGTGTCATGCTCACTGTCCCTTCAGGGTACAGAACAGAGAAAAGACACAGAAATCATGATGGGAGACATTATGCCTTGTTTTTGCCAAGCAGTCACAAGTTGCGTTGTTAAAAGCTGATCTTGGGTCCTGTTTAAGATCAGGAACTAGGCTTACAAATAGCTGCTGGGACAAAATATTTTGAATATTTTGAAATACCAGTGTTTCTCACCTGAGAGAGATGTTGCAATTTTTTATTCATAAGAGAGCCATGTACACTGCTACTGTTAGAAGCCATGGTCCAGAGGAAGTATGCTAGAGATGACCTGTAAAAAGGCACAAAGTCTGTCATTAATTCCTGGTGTATGGGACAGCTTTCCAAGAGGTTAGTAACTTCAAGTGGGACATAAAGAATAAAAAGGAGAAATAACTAAAATTAAAATTAAAATAATGAAAGAGGGACTTAGAAAGAGAGGTGGAGCAATGGATGTGAAGAAAAAAGCATGGTTAGATTAAAGGATGTAAAGGGAGTCATGCACAGTGATGGACTGAATAGGGGAAGAGAATAGAGAAAAAGAGATGTTGCCAAGTCACTAAAGCAAAGTGGCAATAACTTTACCTTGGAAATCAGTTTTCTGGAGATTGACCTCCCCTCTGTAGAGGATAGACACCTATAGAGAGTTTTTGCTTACCCCTTGCTGACTAGAACCATTTATCTACAAAGACATATACATTTTCTTTGATCTTCTTGTCTTTAATTTCTTCTTTTACCTACCTTTTCTGTTTTGCCAAACCCAAAGATTTTCCTAGCATCATCAGTCTGCTTCATATATATATATTTCCAGGGGGGAGCCAAATAACAAGCATCAAGAGAAGATAGATAAAGTACTACCCAGACTACAGATATTTCTTTCCGAAGACATAGGTTCCTCATCCCTGGAACTTTTATGTAAGAATTTTAATCTATGTTTATTAATTACCTTTTGCCTAAGCTTGCATGGGAGATAAGACAAACTGTTGTGGATAATTCCTGCTGTGAATTAAAAATATGCATCATTGCACTTTTAAAGGAAACTATTTAAAAGCAAAACACATAGACATGTATTTAAAATGAAAAAAAAAGAAAAAAGATAAAAAAGAGAAGAGAGGAGAGGGGAGGGGAGGGGAAGGGAGGGGAGGGGAGGGGAGGGGAATATTTATTTTCCAACCAAGTT
>JAWWMO010000083.1:143131410-143152543 GCA_035047845.1 Dendrocincla fuliginosa | reverse complement strand
AGGCAAAACAGTCAAAAAGGTCCTCTTGGCTACCCCCCAAAAAGGGGAATGCAATTATATCCACGGACAGCAGGTGGCGATGTCACGCCCGGCCAGCTGGGCTCTCCCTCAGGTGAGGTGGCAGGTGGTTCCCAGGTTAGTTCCCGTGAAGGGAGAAATGGAAAGCAAAAGCAGCAGCAGTCCTGTCTTCGAAGGGGCAGGGAAACCGGGGCTTTCCTCCCACCTCTTTTCCTTACGGTAAGCTTTGTAGTAGTTATGATCACTCACAGATGAAAACAGTCAAGTTGGGGAAAGGAAAAAGGGAACACAAATCCAGTATCCAGTGATGCTGGGATCCCAGTGTCTGTGTCCCCATCCTCCTTGCTCCGACGAGAGACTGAGCTCCTGCCTTGAGCAGGAAAACTACAAAAACCAGTTTGTTTTTTGTTGGTTTTTTTTTTTTTTTCTCCCCTCCCAGACTTCGGGGAGATCAGAACAAAGGCTGTGCTTAAGACAGACAAAATCAAGATACACACATCCTTTGTATCCTCTGTTAACCATCCCCACCACACCAGGGCGTTGGCTCCAAACCTTTTTGGAAGGAATTCCCCCTTTAGGCTTTGAAACTCTAACAAACTCAAGTAGGATTCATCGTAAAACTTCATTGAAAGTTATGTTTTTCAAACCAAAAGGATAATTAGTAAAGATAAAAATATTGCTGAAAAATTAGATACAGCAACTGCCAATATGTCATTGGCATATTATGATTTTAAGGAATTCTACCTTTCACCAGGTTCTGGTTTTCATTATCCAGCACAAAACCTGATGAGTCTCCTGGCATTTTTAAGAGCAGCTTCTATTGGGACACTTTATGATAATCATGCTGTTTGGTTCCTTTGAAGAAAATTAAGTCTTGTGTTTCAAATGTTGAAGTTTGGAAACTGTGAGCTAGAGCATTACTTAATTGCCATTAAACTATGAGTTAATTGCAATTCAGTGTATTGGTTGTGGACCCAGAACAGAATAAACACACCGTGACCCTCAATATATTACCAAACCAACAAGTGCTTCCTTTTTGAATCTTTATTTCAGAGATGCATAGCATATTGTGTCATGTGTCAGCATTTGGAGATGGACTTATGCAGTTGCACTTTTCTTTTTTTCAGAGTAGATATGATTTTTACTCCTGGACCTCCATCTACTCCCAAGCATAAGAAATCCCAAAAGGGAGGAGCTTTTTCTTACCCTTCACAACAGTCTCCCAGGTGAATTTTTTTATGCCTAGTATTTAGCACAGCCCAATACATAAATAAAAAGCTAATTCAGACCAATGAGCATCTTTATTCATCCAATTTTATAGTAATGGTACTTAGAGGATATGTTGCTATAAGTTATACATATGGGTAAACATTGAGCCAGAAAATCACTAGCTTCCCTAACAACAATATATGATGAAAATCTAAACAATGGCTTCTTATTTGTCTCGTTTAGCTTCTCCACAGTTTGGAAATACGATTTTAATTTAAATACACAGGTTTGACTGTTGATGTGCTGAATTTCTAACACTCAATAGTGTACACTATTAAAAACACTTCTTAAAAGCTTGATAAAAATCACCAATAGTTTGAGAGTAAACTAGTTATCTTCCTGAAGTGAAAAAAGTTTCATTATGGCCCCCACCAAATGGCAAGCAAAGATTTTTAATGCTGCTGCTTTTAAACCAATGATTAGTGAGAGATTCTCAAAATAAATTGTAATACCAGGTTTCTGGGTGTGAAAGTTGTAGCTTATTATTGTATTGGTGCATTCCTGGTAGCAAGAATTCAATAATAAATGACATTTCTTCTGTTGTTTACAACTATCAATCTGTCAATAAATACCCATCAAGAACCACACAAGACCATCAACAATCTGTCCTCAAAGTTGTTGTAGTTGCTCAGAACAAAAGCAATCTTACAGAAGATAAATTTTCCACCGAGGGAAAAATCTGAACCCATGTAAATGTGAAGAAGGAGACCTGAGTGTGTGCAAGAGGCAGTGGTCATTTGGGAAACAAAGCAGATTGCAGAAATGGAATGAGCCCACATCACCAGTAACCCAGTGTGGAAATATGACATGTTTTAGTTGTAGGTTCTGCTGTACTAGATATGTTTACAGCTAAAAAGAGAAGAACTGGACCTGCTAAGTTTTAGAGTATATTTCTTCCAATTCATGTTAAAGAGCAAGTGCTTAGAGATTCTTTTTCTGGACTTTGACATAGGTTATGGGAAGACATAGATTCCTGTGAGGTTCATTTAGAAACCATTTGATAAAGGCTTAACTTAATCATGAACAGCCTAGATCCCATGGAGTTGTAAATCAAAGTTCTTTAGTTAGAGATCATCTTCTTACCTCCTGAAGTGTGTCCATATGATGGACAGGGAGGAGGAAACTGCATAGATGAAAACTTATTCTGGAATCTGCTTTAAATCTCCAGACCAGACTGTCTCTTTTCAGCATTTCCAGTCTCTGCCACTTATTATTTCGTTTAATGAAATAGAGAAAAAGCCCACACTCATCCTTGAAACTCAGATTCAGTCTCTAAATGCACTAATTATAAAGAATTAGATTTGAAAACACATGGCCATCTGTAGATTCACTAACTGCACTATCTCAGTATTTTTCACAAACCTCAAATTATGCTACCAAATTAGAGATGAATTTTGACTTTCTTTTGAACTTTTTTCCTTTTGTTTTTTCTTAATTTTTATCTTAATCTTGAACTGAAAACAAATTGAAATTAAAAATTAAGAGTATATTTTTTAGACATGAATTAGAAACATGGATCCAAGGATCTATATGAATATATCACCAAGATGTTAATTTTTTTTTTCTGATACAAATTGATTACTGTACTCCAAAGAAAAAATTGAACACTAATAGAGTTTTTAATTCCTTATAGAAATGATCCATATGTAGCCAAAGCATCTACGACAGATACTGAAGACCAAAGTATGATGGGCAAATTTGTTAAAGTTGAACGACAGGTATGTAATTTGATGAGAAGGATGGAGGCTGAAGAGCTTGTACAGAAAGGATAGAGCTGGCATAAATTTGTATGACTCTGGCTGACCCAGGCAGAACTCTACAGCTGGCTGTTAGTCTTTCATGAAAGAATTTACTTACCTGGGAAGTGTGCATTTTGAAATCTGTTGAATCAATATCATTATATATGACAGAAGATCCTAACCATGATGTTGAAGTGGGACTTTTTCATTCCCTTGAACTCCATACTCATCACATCTGATGTTCTGTTGTGAGAAACCCCTTCTTTTGCAGAGTCTGGCACTCAAAATGATTTCCCCCCAAAGGTACCTTTGGGGCCTATGTAAAGAGAGAGGAAATGAGTCCTGATATGTAACCCTGATGTTGTGGGATTATTAAGAGTTAGAGAATAGTTCTGCATGCAAAGGTAATTTCATGTGTTGTGTTTTGGTAATGGTTATCTACCATATGGTAGCAAGACTTTGTCATAACATTATAGACTGATATTGGATACTGGACTGTTAAACATCCAGCAACAGTAAGAATTTTTTTTGCACAGTTCATAGGGATGAGTCTTCTTATTCTGAGGCAGTTAGAGGATAAGCTGGCATCCACTGCAGCCCAGCTTGTGAGGGAAGGTCATGATTACCCTATAATTGCCTTCCTGACCAATAAGGATGGCAGCACACCATTCCTGGGGGCAGCACACTTATGGATTCTTTTGTTGAACTACTGACATTGGTATTTTTCAGGTAAATGACATGGGGAAGAAACTGGATTTTCTTGTTGATATGCATATGCATCATATGGAACAGCTGCAAATACAAGTCGCTGAAATAAGTCCATTGAAAGAAACTGCTTCTCCTGCAAAGGAGAAGAGAGAAGAAAACAAATATTCTGAATTAAAAACAATAATATATAAATACACTGAGCAGTGTGCTCGTGAAACTCCTTACAACTTCCAGCAAGTTCCAGTCAACAAAGTCAGTCCTTATGGTTTCTCAACACGAGGTCATACGACTCATTCACAGCCTTTATCAATAGGTGGGCAAAACTCTGGCAAACTGCAAGCCACACCTTCCTCATCTTCATATGCAGAAAGGCCAACAGTTTTGCCTATATTTACATTGATGGACTCCCAGGTAAGCTGCCACTCCCAAGGAGACCTGCAAAGCCCTTACTCAGATAAGGTGTCTCCAAGGCAGAGAAGGAGCCTGACGAGAGACAGTGATACTCCGTTGTCCCTTCTCTCTGTCAACCATGAGGAACTTGAGCGCTCCCCAAGCGGCTTCAGTATCTCCCAAGAGAGAGACGACTTCCCGTTTGGCCCCAGTGGGGGATCAGCGTGGATGAGAGAGAAACGCTACCTAGCAGAGGGGGAAACAGACACAGACACAGACCCTTTCACACCAAGTGGCTCCATGCCTTTGTCTTCTACAGGAGATGGGATTTCAGATTCAATATGGACCCCTTCGAACAAGCCAGTTTAAAAGTGCGTGTGGGGGCAGTCACTGGTTGACTTCTCCATGTAATGTAAGCATACTTTGTATATCTCACTTACTCTACACCCAAAGCTTACTAGTTCAAAACACCAATGGCTGCATAAGATGCATGTGATATTAGTGGTAGTCATTCTGCACCATTTCATACAATTTAATAATGCAGTTTTTTTCATGCTACCAAAACTAAGGATCTTAGTTTTGAGCATGGTTTGCATGACTTTACCCTATATAAATGGTAGAGCTGATTTCTTCTATATCTATCTGATACTCTTCAATACAACAATGGTGAATTGATAACAGGCAAGATACGGTGGTCCTTACTACGTTTTGTAAACAGAGCAGCAAAGTAAAAACATTTTCAGGAGCAATATCCCTTTGTGGAGACATAATGTATGAATCATTTTCCAATACAAGTCAATCAATCTCTAACCAACCTAGCCAAGAGCTTCTAATATTACAAGCAGGGAAAAAGCTGAGTCAAAGTATGACTTTATTGAAATGGATTTGTGAACTAAGTGTTTCTCATGTGATTTCTTACAATGCTGAAATTAAATTAATGGTAGAATTTTAAATCATCAAAGCCACCTCCTGGGATTGATCATAGTTATTTATCTGTTGCAAAATGTAAATATACATCCCTCAAACTCCTTTGAAAATCTTTGCTAGTGTTTATAAAATTGCTCAAAGTGTGATTAGAGTGCTATTTTATAGAAAATCTTTTGCTAAGTTAATTTGCTATTTATGGGGCCAAATTTTCTTTCTGTTCCAATAATAAGGTTGTTCAGTGTAGGGAACTCCAGGTTTGTATACTCCACTCTTTTATTGACTTATGTGCTGCTAAGTAAGGTGCATAATGTAACTCTGCCTCAGTTTCCCAATCTGTTAATTGGGAGTTATATTTCTATACATAAACACAGGTTGTAAGGCTCAATTCACTAATATTTGCCAAGTGCTCTGAGCTCCTCATATGTGCAGAATATCATTATTCTATCCTCTGCAAGTTCCACAGTGTGGGATGCTGCCGGGATCTGTTTCTCTCTTGTTGCTGCTTGTCTTGGAAATGGACTGCTGCAAATCCATGAATGTGTGCCCTATTTAAGAACAATATATGAATAAATAAACACTGTTTTTGTCACCTGTTCCTGAGCAACAGAGGGGTAAGTATGCTCCCTAGGCCTCAACCAAATATTATTTTTATGGAAATTGGATATTGTGTTGAGGGAGAGCAGGAAACTCATTCAACCCACTGGAAAGAAATAAATCAAAGATCTCACCAGTGGGAATGTAGTACCTATAAAGCTAGTGAAACTAGCCTGTCTGAATAGCCTGTGCAGGTCTTACCTGGTGTCAGTCAAGCTGTCTGTGAAATTACATCCATTTGATTTCAAGTTTGATGTCTGCACACTCTTTACAGCTGGTGGGAAATTAAACAGCACAGTCAGTGAGCACAGGGTAAAAGAACCAAGGCCCACATCAGCTTTGGGATGAGACTAATCTCGCCTCTAGCTCAGTTATCTACCATGATCAAATTTCTACCAGCCTCATAGGGAGCAGAGAGTGACTTGCTTAGATGTCAAATAATCAGAGACACCCACAGTCATTGGGAAGGCTGTCATCTCTACCCCACTGATCCAAAGGGCAGCTGCTCTGCTATGGCTCATGCCCATCTCCTTGTCCAGAATGACCCCTGTCACTCCACACAGTGGCCACAGCACTGACCAAAAAGACACAAGGATTTGACCCATGTAGGATGTTAGAAAGTGCTCTTTCTGTAGTGACTCCTGGTGTTATACCACAGCTGCAGAACTGAGCATATTTGGCACATCCAGTCAGAGCACAAGAACATGTTACTGCGCTTCCCAGTACTTACTGAGTATTGCACAGCCCTGGATACAGTGCACTTCAATAGGTGATGTTTTATTGAGTTTTGCTCACCATAGTAAACTTCAGGTTTAATTCCTCAGTATTGTTGACATCTCATAACAGCCATTCCGTCCAGGCAGCTTCTGTTCCTTTACAGATGTAGGCCTTGCCTTCATCCTCATTGTTTATTCTCTATTGGAAAAGACATCGAAAGGATTAGGATCTTTTTACTTTGTCTGCTTCTTCTGCTAAATCATGATGCATCCTTCTGGGATGGATCTTCAGGGAGAACAAATTGCTGTTGTTACAGGAGTAAATAATGCAGACCAGTTACAGCCTTTGAAGACTGAGCTGAGTCCATGGAGCTGTTCTGAGACCAGTAACTATGATGATATGAGGCATAATTTTGGTAATTATTTAATTGACAGAATAGCCATTGACATGAAAGATAATCTGTGTTTGGTGCATTTTTGTGGCTAAATTTGCAGAGAATAAAGCTAACTGACAAAAGCATACTTCATTATAATTTGGTATATTGGGAAGAATTCTTTGGCCAGTGGTGATTCTTGAAAATACCCGTATTACACCTGCTGCAGCTTTCTGATGTATTAGATGTCTGTGGCAACTTGTGAGATTTAACCCTCACATGACAAGAAAATGAAAAAGAATGAAAATGGTTTTAACATTGATACACTTCTGCAATTGTTGCAAGTATATGCTAGACAGGCCTGCTTCTCTTTTCTTATTTGTCAAGGGCCTGTCATTCCTACTGATTTTATCTGAGTTTGGTCCTTCTTAAAATGCTTTTTAGGTCTGAGCAATCAAAAATCAAGGCAGCCAAAAAGCAGGTGCAATCTGAGAAATTTGTTTGTGACTGTCTTTTACAGTGGCTATTTCATGCAGTTCTCTGTCCAATTCCCACTTAAATTCTTCAGTTCAAGTTTCTATCCTCTCCCATGCTGGGTGATATAGAAAGACTCTTTTGTCAGTATTAAACCTGGCAGAAAATCCATAAATAGCCTCATTATAAAGATATGTTCTTTTCAGGAGAAAATCCAAGCAAGGGCAGACTTGGATGAGTCTTCACCTGCACACTGAGTGCAGCCCCAGAGAAAGCAGGGTTTGGACTGCCCTGCACTGTGTACACTTAGCATCTGAACTGCCTTGAAGTTCAAGTTTTTTATGGCCTGTAATCACCTATTTGCTACAGGCATCAGGTCAGCTATTTGTAGCCACATCACAAAATATTTAATTATGTGCTAACTGGCCAGATAAGGTCTGTGTCCTCTGAAAAAGCACTGGTGGTAAACTCAACAAGAGTCTCTGCAGTGGTTCCAGTGGAGGAGACCCAAGAAATGGGAGAAGGAAGATCTGATTAGCTTATTTTAATATTCATTTTTTCCTACACATTTCTTCACACAGAAGCCAGCCACTGCTCTGTTCAGAAGGGCGAGATGCTTAGCAGCACTCAGCCCTGTATATCACCTGTATTAGAACTAGGGCGTGTTCAGTTCTGCTCTCTGTGCTGACAACAGACAATGTGTAAAGGTGTCACCAGCAAGGTGAGATCTGAAGACCATCCCTGCTCTGGGATGTTCACACAAACTTCATCAGACTGTAGTTTGGGTGAATCCAGAAAGTGCATCCACCTTGGAACTGCAGTTTATGTGCCTGCCATGGACACTGGACAAAACTCAGTAAACGATGTGTGACCCTGGTAACATTTAGAAGGTCAGGACCTGTTTGCACATGCAATTCACAATTTCATTTGAGAGAGCTATCTGGGTCAACAGTAGCCTTCACAATAGGAATGAATTAGATTTATACCTTCTGTTTCTGTGTAGTTTTAGTTTAAGAACTACCAATACTCTTTGGGTCAGATCTTTCTAGCATCTCGACTGACACTAACACTTTGTTTACATGTAGTTAACATAAAAGAAAATTGACCACTGGAATCCACTCTTCAATGACTCAGCTCATTTCAGTCCTTGAGAGATTTTTCATAATCAGAAAGTGTGGAGCTTTTCTCTGTTCTCCTTGAAGTCACTTAGAAACCTTCTCAGACTGATGCACTGGGAGAAGGACTGAGCCCTAATCTGCCTTTACTTATGAATTTCCTTGTGAAAGACAGCATTGATCTGGAAATATTTTTCTTGGCTACATTTTTGACTGATTTTCAGTCCCTAGGGGATGCCACACATCTGGAAGTTTTCAAAAAGGTTAATATGTGTTTACATTGTGTGCCTCTCTTTGCAGCATTACTATCAATCAAGGTTCCTCACTTTAGATTCAAAATGGGAATATTTGATTAAGGCAGAAGGGAATGTTTAATTGAAGTATGAAGGTACAGAAAATGTGGTTTATGCTCTACTTAAGGAGTACTTTCAAAAAAAATCTCGTCAGGTAATGGATGTTGTCCAGGCTTTTTCCTGCACTGAATTAATCAGTCTGACTCCCATCAAAATAAAAGGGAACTCAACGTGGAGAGATTGATTAAAAAGTCCCTAAACTGACTTTGGCTATATTTGCTCTGTTATTGTCTGTAACTTTGCTGCATTGTTACGATTCAGAGTGGAAAGAGTTTAAAATTTTTCTTCTTCAAACAGTGGCCCAGGAGTGCCACAAACTAAACCCTACCAGAACCCACATGTAGCGGGGCTGCTGCCTCACGGCCTTCAGGCGAGCACTGAGGTCCAATGAGTTTGCAAGACTGCAGCCTAAAGCAATCAGAAAATGCAGAATAAGGAGCAAATTCGGCCCTGACGGAAGCAGCTGCTGCACAGGTGTCTTATCCACTTAGGTAGGAACTAAACCTGTCCTGCTTTACTGCAGAGCATGTGAGAAGGAGCTGGATCTTGATTCCTCTCACCCCACAGACCCACCACTAAGCTTTAGGTGCCCAAGAGGGGCAAACCTAGATTTCTGGAATTTTGTGGGATATCACTTTTTCAGGAGCCCAGTTGAATGTGAGTGCTCACTTTGTAAGACTGTTTTCAGAGGTACAGAGGAAAAAGAGGCCATTTTCAAGAGTTTCAGGTGGGGCACTGTGGGAATGAAGATCGTGGGTATCACTTGTGCTTCTGATTATTTAGGCTGTAAGATTTGATCCTTCCCAATTCAGCTTTGAGTAGCTTCCCTCTGAAGTTAAGTGAAACAAAATACTGAAAGTGGGATCCTGTTTCCATCGTTGAGAACATGCTGAGACTGAAGGTTACATAGCCAACTGCATTTTGTTTTCTAGTTATGGCATCTTATTATTACTAGTATTTGTGCCTTGCTCACTGAAATTTTCTTCATGCTACAAAGATGCTTTTCAGATTCTGGCTGACAAGGGAACACAATTTTTATACAAGTGGCCTTTAGTGCTCTTTATAATATTATTTATTGTAATTTTTAAACTGTATGTGTAATTTCTATTCTGGCACTGTCCAATATTTGAACAACTTTAATATGTTTATTTCAATATATTATGCAAACAATACTTCTTAACTGATTTTTTTATGTTCTGTCTTTAAAAACTGCACCACTTATTAATAAATAGAAATTTCAAATATGATGTGGATGGATTTATTTTCATTTAAATCATTATATGTTCACACATGTTCAAAGAACACATTGTCGAATGTACCCCCAGCAGAGACATTGGTAGAGACCCCTTTTACTTCATCTAGACAGGACTGAACTCACAGCTCCAAGTAGGTTTTATCTGGCTGCTACAGCTAGTCCTCTTGTCACACAGTACACAGTAGGTTCCTATTTGTGACTCCTTTTGATTTGGTGCCCATGTAATTTGTTTGGCTTTGAGCATATGTATGGGATAAAATCAAAACTGAGGAAAAATGCCTTCATGTTAGAGACATTAATGGGCTAAAATATTATGAAACTGCGAACAAAATATATAGAGAACACAGTAATGGCACACAAGTGAATAGAATGTCCTCTGCAGGAAACTTGTTTGAATTCTGCCCCTGGTTCTGTTGCTGCATTTCTATATGGTCTTGTGTCTGAATGAGACAGGAAAAGAAACATGTGAAACATCACCTCTTCACAAAAAATACAGCTGGAGCCAGTGAGGTAAATTCAAGGTATTCCCTGAGGCTTCACCTTCCTGGCTGTCACCAAAGAACCAGCTCTGCTCAACACTTGAACTACAACCTAGAAAAAGGTTTTTTAATTTTTTGTGGTAAGTAAAAAATAACTCAGTTTCTTCCGTGTCTTATCCTACTTCTGTACCACTGTAAAGTGGGGATAATTAAATCCTTCAGTGCTGCAACATCAGGTTGTGGTGCTTTTGAGTTAGTTTGCTAGTTTCAAATGAATTTATTTAAATAAAAATAAGAAATAAATAAGAAATAGAATGAGTGCCAGGCTCTTACAGCCAAGTTCTATCATTGTTTCCAAAAATTGACAGTTTGAGGGTTTTTTTAAAACTAATACACCAGAGTGTGGAATTCAGAATCTCTTGGATTCAGTTTTCCACACAGCCCTAAAGACTATGTACAACAGTAACATTTTCTTATTCCTTGCATATTTTAAAAGGAAAACACAAAGGTACTTCAAAGGTCTTCACTTTTATAGACAACATTACCCCACATCATCATTACTGAGTTAGCAGTGAATGTCCCAGCCTGCACTGAGGAGCAGGTGCTCAGCAGCCCCAGCAATGACATTTAAATGAGTGTTTCACAGACACAGCGGGGGATCTGCTCAGCTTTTGTTCACCTGCACTGCAATGTCTTGCATTCATATTTACCCTTGGCTGTCACACAAATACAGAAGCCTGACAAATCAATAGATTTCAGTAAAGCACTGGATCTGATCTTTTAAGAAATAGATTCTAAAATGGGAACAACATACGATACCTCTCCTCAGGCAAAGCCCTGCCTATATCCGGGGTATTCCCTCCTGCAGGCTGTGCTTATGCCTATATGGGATTTCTGAGGTCTTATACAATTGTCCCCCACCTAAGCAAAATAAAACTTTGACTTAACAATTTAGAAAGGGTAAAAATTATAGCTCAAGTAAGAGTGTGAGGAGTAGAAGTTTCTTGGTGTATCCTTCTCTTTCTTCTCAGGATGCTTTAATTTTTAAGACTTGCCAGGGTAAAATGGTCATTTGATTAGCATAAAGCATCGTGTTGGATCACAGAGAAGGGATTGAATCCAGAAAGCCAAGTCCCTTGGCACAGAGCATCAAGAGAGCTAGACTTTCTTTAAAGACATTGCCCTCTAAGATGATGGCTGGTAGCCCAGTGGGCCTGGGACAGCATCACAGTTTTTCTCCTGCTATTTTCTGTCAGATGTACATGGTCAGCAGAATACAGACCAGGAACCATGAAAAAAGATGTAAGATGTGCTATGAATGTTTTGGCAGATTTTATGGGATCAGTTACATGTCTGACACATATCCTATCAGAAATAAAATCACTGGATAGGTCATTAAATATTTTTCTAAGTAAGTTCTGCAGTGCTGCAACTTCTCTGTATCTCATCAAAGCTTTATGAGACTATATTTACAAATGCCAAGTGCTTGATCACAAACTAACATCTTAGGAAGCCCCAAAGGAGCAGAGCACAGTAGTGTGTGTGTCCGTAAAAATCTCATATGATATATCTAACACACAGATAACAAAGAAAACCACCAGGACATCATGCCTCTCATCATCACATATTTTCACAATTTCCATGCCTCCTTTCTTTTTTTCCAGTTTCTCTCCTTTTTATCCCCTAAGAATGTGCTTGAATTCATAAAAGTTTTACAATATGAGACACCAAAAGAAAGTGTTCCCTGCTTTAGACAAATAAATACACAAAATATTCTTACTGAAAAGAGTAAAAGTGAATGCTCATAAAGCCTAATGCTCACTTTTTTCAGGAAGTTTTGTAGTGTTAGTACCAATCTTAGTAAAATATTTACAACAAAAAGAAAACATGTTATAAAGGGCAGAAATTATTTGCAATTCTAAAAACATTTTCTGATATGGGAAAACAGTTCTATGAATGGGAATAAATACATGTTTATAAGTATATATTTGGGGTTCAACAAAGCAAAGTGCCATGTCCTGCACTTGGGTCACAACAATCCCCTCAGTGCTACAGGCTGGGGCAGAGTGGCTGGAAAGATGCCCAGTGGAAAAGGACCTGGGAGTGCTGGTTGACAGCAGCTGAACATGAGCCAGAAGTACCCAGATGGGCAAGAAGGCCAGTGGCATCCTGGGCTATATCAGGAATAGTGTGGCCAGCAGGACCAGGGCAGTGATTGTCCCTTTGTTTGTCCCACTGTACTCAGCACTGGTGAGGCCACACCTCGAATCCTGTGTCAAGTTTTGAGTCCCTCACTACAAGAAAGACATTTTGGTGCTGGAGCATGTCCAGAGAAGGACAATGGGACTGGTGAAGGGTCTGAAGCACAAGTCTGGTGAGAAGTGGCTGAGGGATCTGGAGGTGTTTAGTCTGGAGAAAAAGAGGCTCAAGGGTGACCTCATGACTCTCTGCAACTACCTGAAAGGAGGTTACAGCCAGGTGGGGACTGGGCTCTTCTCCCAGGCAACAAATGACCGGGCAAGAGGAAGTCGCCTCAAGTTGCACCAGGGCTGGTTTAGATTTGATATCAGGAGCAATTTCTTCAATTAAAAGCTTGTCAAACACTTGAACAGACTGCCCAGGGAAGTGGTGGAATCACCATCCCTAGAGACATTTAAAAACTGTGTAGACGTGGCACTTGGGGACATGGTTTCATTGTGGATTTGGCAGTGCTGGGTTAGTGGTTGGACTCGATCTTACAGGTCTTTTGCAACCATAATGATTCTGTATTTCCAGATATAGTTTTTGTTTTAAGAGATGAGATGTTATTTTTCTAAAAAAGATTGACAAATCAACACTACTACATTTAGAAAATTGTCTTTATTAGAACATTTGCAAAAATAAATAAAATAGAAGAATATTGCTAACATCTGAAATTAAATTCCGATGAAAATAAACTTTATAGCACTGATACATTTCTTAATAAAATAAACCAAATATCTTGTAAAATATTAATGGCAGAGGACTAACAGAGAAGTGTTTGATTGCGGTCAGGCTTTTTCAGAACAAATGGAGTGTGCACAACTGATACTTTCCTAAACAAAGTTTATTTACAGTCACTCAAAGGTGCTTTCATGGAAACTTTT
Organism: Dendrocincla fuliginosa; assembly: GCA_035047845.1. Classification (NCBI taxonomy): domain Eukaryota; kingdom Metazoa; phylum Chordata; class Aves; order Passeriformes; family Dendrocolaptidae; genus Dendrocincla; species Dendrocincla fuliginosa. The sequence goes on along the minus strand of JAWWMO010000083.1, from coordinate 143,139,007 downwards.
GCCACAACATAATAAAGTGTACCAGAAAATAAAACTTCAGTCCTCTGAAGTAAGTTTGGGTTAGGTGAGCTTCTTTGTTCTTTATTTAAAAACAGCATTTCCTTCTCTATTGCACATCAACATCTGATGAGAGAGAGGTTCAGCTGACTGTTTACCAACTGGGCATGCATGAGAGGTTTGCAAGATCTTTCAAGTACTCCAATACTCCATCTACCACAGCTCCTGTCCAGGGCCTAGATGGTTCATAGCGCAGCCAGGGTGGAGGGTGGTGGTACCTGAGGACACTGGCAGACCAGGACGGAGCAGGTGGGATGGGATGCTGGCTGGTGACGCTGGCTTAGGTCACAAGAACATATGGCTGGAGCCCTTGCAGTCTCTCACACATTGCAACTGCTATGTAAAAATGTGGGGTTTAAAACACATTTAAAGGTCTAAGAAAATGACAGAAAGAAGAAATAGTGTGTTGCTTTCACACTGCGTTCCCAGACCATAGAGAGATAAAACACCAACATTCAGACTTCATTTTCTCCCTCCTTACCAGACCATCATGCCACACTGTCCTCTCTCTTACAGATAATCACTGGCATTTCCCTAAATGTGTGTTTGTTTAAATTGCATTAGTAGGGGCTTAACCTGCTTAACCTTCAGTAAATGAATGCATTTACTCAGTTATTTATATGAATTATGTGCCTATACTGTGCTACTATGGAACACTAAAAATGTCTTCTTTTCTGGTTCTGGATTTTGGGATGCTAGTTATGGACACAGTGCTGCCACACAAAGGGATGCTGGGAAAAGGAGGCATGTAAAGACTATACTCCTGAGAAAGGTACTTGCTCAGAGGGATGCTCTGAGTGAGAACACAGCATTGTCCCCAATAATCAAAGTTGGGGCTGAACAATAGCCCCCTCCCTGGTCACCTGAGCATTGCTCGGCAGCTGAGGAAAGTTAAAATTACAGAGTCCCAGGGTAAAACCCAGCATGAGGCAAAACCTGCTGAAAGTCTAATTATCCTCATAGCCAAACATCAAACGGCTGGAACTGAGCCCAGTGAACACATTTTCCTGGCTATACCTGGTTTTGTCAGCTGTTACAGAGAGGACTTTCATCCCGGTCTTCTTGATGTGATATTGAACAACTGGTAATTAAGGCAGTAAAAGTAAGTCTTGTCAAAGAAAAGGTGTTTCCTTATTCCTCAAGCTGCAGCATTTAGTCACGAGTCACAAAAATTTTCCTTTTATCACACCAGTAACTTCCATATAGAATTAAATAATTTTAGATGCAATGACATCCCACTGCGTATTTTTTTTTTTTTTTGTGAGGCAGAGTGAAAGAAAACAGTGATAAGATTGTGCATGCATGTGCACAGACATGTGTAAGCATCTTATTTACCAGTTATAACTCTGTTAAATGGGACTGCAGTTGCCTTCCAAATCCTGAAGTTCTTGGTGGAAGCAGGATTGTTAGGCAGACCGAGGCACAGCCCAACCACACACATAACCTGATTTCTAAAGCATTCTTTATTTCATAAACTGACTGTGAAACCACTTAGCTTTCCTTTTATTAATTGCTACAAGGTTTTGAGTGATTTCATGAGTTGAAACATTCTGTGACTTGCCATGAAATTAGCGAAAGGATGACCATTGGCTTTTAACAGGGTTGTATCTAAACTCATTGATTGCAGAGGAATCACTCGCAGTCCACAGGATTACACAGGAGCAGGATTTCACCCACTGTTTCCAACAGTGATGATCTCTTGGACACTACTAAACATCACTCAGCACCAGTGAAACTGCCCTATGTCATCGCTGTGCCCAGATCACTCTCTCCCTTCCTCACCACTTAACTGGGATGCCAGGCAATTTTCTGTTTTAACTGTTGTTTTATTCCTTTTGAGGTTCCATGCTTAAGATAAACTTCAGGTTTCGTCTCTGTTATCTTGACAATATCCTTGTTTGAGCTGAAGGATGGCTGAAGCTTCACCAAAGGCGCTTACCCTTGCCTACCTCTCACCATCAAAGGTGGCATTGGTCTAATTGCAGTAAGATGAGCTGTTCCTTTAAAAGGGAAAAAAAGCCTCCACAATTCAATTCTACTGCCAAAAGGAGCTTCCAATCCCCACCTGACCTGCCACAGAGCCTTTCCATGCGGGATTCAACAGGCACTTTGTGTGCTTACGATTGTGTTACCTCTAGTTAGTCCTTCAGGGATTAAGGTAACAATTTTCACAGGATTTTAAGGAAAGATTGTCAAGCCTGTCTACTCAAAGTTTTTCACAAAGTGTTTATTAAGACCTGGCAATTACCTCCAGTTTTATATAGGCTCTGAAGATTATAATCTTTGTCAAGAGAAGGCAGGTAAGTTGATATTAACTATTCCAGATCTCTGTGGTTTCGCGTGTACTTGGAGGAAACCATTTCAGCTGTGCTATTAGTGCTCAGTGGAAATGTAGCAAATGGAATGTATTTTTATTAAATGGATATTTATTGCATTTTATGGCATTCTCACACAAATAAATCAACTTAAAAATTAGTTGTAGCAAGATAATGAGGCATGCCGTTGTAACATGGGCATATTTTCACATTAACGGGAAATATTTCTTCAGACCTGGTGCATGATGGTGTGCTTAAAATGAGAGATGACCTTTGGATGTTGGAACTGAATGAAGGTAAGGCAATTCACACTCAAGGACTTTCCTATTTTATTTCTTTGTTCTCTTAATTTCTGTTCTGCTCTGTTAAGCGTGAAGACATGAGGAAACTGCTTGATAGCTGATTGCACTGTTTGTACAGGAAAAATGGAAACAATTCAAACTTCACGGTTGCCTGCCACAATAAAATGAGTTCTACTGAAGCATAGCTAATAAACACCTTGGTTTCAGATTGCTGTTAACCCAGACTAACAGAGATGTATTTAATAAGAGGTCTTCATGAGTGTATTAAGGTAATATGAACTGGATTAAAATCTCCAATTCAGCAGTTCGGGGAACTCTGGATCAACTGTTCTAAGTAAAATGAATTCTAATATCATTCAGCTTAAAATAAACAGAGGAGGATTATCATATCCAGTAGAGGGGAAGGAGAATTTGTAACCAAAGGCTTGACCTTCAGCCTGTATCAGAAAAAGGTTTGGAAGGAAAACATTCTCTGCATTAGTTTATGGGATTTGTCTCCCTGCTCATGGCTGTGTGGCACCTGTGCCTTCAGTGCCTGTGAATCTCAGTATGGTTTGAAATGGAAACTGTGATTTTGAGCTGGAAGACAATGAGGGTTTCATATTTGCAATCTGGACATGTATTTCAGTCATCACAGTGGTGTCACTTCAAGAGAGATACAGTTACAAAGTAATAAAGACTTGCCCCTGATAAATGAAAATTAGATATCAAATAACCAGAGTAACACAAATGTGATGTGTACCATAAGAGTTAATATTACTCATATTCACATTGCTGAGAGATAAGGTATTTCAGGCAGCAGTTTTAGGAATTTTTGTCACACATGGCTTTGAAATTTGGGCAGCATAAATTTCTGAGGGTTAATGCTCGAAAAAGAGTAATTTCTTTTTAAGCGTCTTGTACTGGCCAGGGGACACTCCAGTGCCAAATCTGGTGTTCAGGCAAAGTAAGCACTCCCATGAATTGAGGATTTTCTATATTTTATACAAACAATATTCAATATTTCTTTGCTAGAAGTAGAATGGGATTTGTCTTATTATGATCCATCCTTCCAGGTTATGTTTGGCTGTTGTCCCAGTAGTTAGATGTTTTGCATGGTTGAGCCTGCAGTTTGTTATGGCCACACTAATGTCTCCTCTGAATTCCTGCTGGAAATCAGCATTGTATGTGGAGAAAATTGTATGTTGGTTAGCACAGAGGAGGAGCTCAGCAACGAGGACAGCAGGGAACTGACAATTCAGGTGAGAGAGAAAGGGTCTCCAAATGTGCAGGGGATGCTTCCAAGCATAGCTTTGTTTCTCACTCTGTTTTCTTTGTGATTTTGCACCTCTTTTTCTTCTCTCTCTTTCCTAAAATGCTTTGTAAGATGGTCCTTTCCTGTGTCAGCCTTCTTGCCTCGTCTCTGTCTCTTAAGAATGTGCTTTCTCTAGATCCTGCTCTCACCTGTTGCACCAAGTCCTCTGTCAGATGATTTTCCCTGCCCTATCACCATGAACAACTCTGGGCCAGTTTAAATGAACCAGGAATAAGTTAGATCTTTGATAGGAAATTATCTACTATCTACCCTTTTGCTTTCAAACCTTTGTAAAACAGCTGTGCTTGCACATCGGTCTGTGAAATGTTCTTACCAAGGATTTCAGTGTTAGTCCAATTATGATTCATAATGCTCTATTGAAAAGGCAGCAAATCATCCCACTTCTCACCACAAAGACACAACCCAATAGTTCCCCTTTAATAGGACACTTGATTAAGTAGATGCACCAGCTGCTCTAGACTACCTGCTCCAACACACATGTAATTACAAACCTCCCTTTACATGATCACTCCCTCTCCCAAATTACGCCATCTCCCAAAGCCTTCTCTCCCCAACAGTCACATCCCTGCACCCTTGAAATGTACCAGTTCCTCATGTTCAGCTCCACTGAGGAGTAGCTCTCACTAACTCCTCCCTATTTCATTCAACCAAACAAAAGAGTGCAAAAATACAAACCTTGATCAGAATCCAGAGGTGTGGATTAGTTTCATACCTATCTCCACACAGACTACATCACCACTGCTCCCATCATCAGCATGTGTGCACGCTTGAGCTAACATCCTAGTCTCCCCTAATTACAGAGTCCACAGATCCATGAAAAAAGCTGTTACAAATCCCAGCAAGCTCCAGGAAAGTGGAAGTGGGGATAGCCTTGCCAGGCAGGGTGTCAGTCCCTGTGATTACCAGGACAGCAATACATTCATGGTCTGTAGTCTAGTAGTTTGTCAGATCCCAGGTATTGTTGCAAGAAGAGCCAAGTTTAGGATTTGTTGGTGCTAGACTGGTCCATGGGACCCTGGACTCTGTCCATGCATAATTAGTCAGGGTCACAGAACGGTGTTGGAGTACAAAGGCTGGAGACAGATTTGGCCAACACTTTCTCTCTGCCTCAGTCCTGTTCTTCTGCACATGCTGTGTAGAAACCATGGATGAGTCCAGGCTTGGGGTTGAGTTAAAAGGATTAGGCAGATGGGCTGACTAGATAGGATGAAATGCCTATAATCTCTCAGAGCTTTGCTTGAATTAGCAGAGTTGGCACTTACATGCTTTTGACTCATCAGACAAGCAAATAAGAACATTTCAAACACAGAAATACTTGGTATTGTCTCATCATCCCAAGGAAGAGTCTCTTTGTACTCACTAAGTACAAATAAACACATTTACAGAATGTGTTAATTCTCTAATGAGTTCAATATGAGAAATATTTTAAACATGATGATAATAGTTTGCTAATCAAACAGTGTTATCTTCAAGATAGTTATTTGCTGCTTCCTTGCAAAATTAGCTACTCCAAGAGGATATTAAAAGAAAATTTTGGACTTTTTTTTCTGCTAATTTTCATATGGTCCCTCATTTTCTGACAATTACAGTGTTATTTGGCATGTTCCAATGTGACAAAACCAGGGGAAACATGAAAATAATACTTTTTTTCCCCCTTTTTTTTTTCTCCCCTAACCACTTTCAATTAAATTTTGAAATCTGGAAAGCAGCTCACAGTCTGAAAGGCAGAACACTGTCAATCCTTCCCAAGCAGCTAAGCAAGGCAGCACAGGATACAACCTTGGTAACGGTAACTACACAAATACAAGACTAGGAATAAACGGTCAAGCAATATTTCTGCAGAAAAGAGGCTCAGTTAACATCTGGTCTGAAAATGAACATAAGCAAATTTTATCTTATTTTTATAGAAAGGATTTAGGCACCTGATGTGTCAGTGCCATTTAGGTATGGGTTATCCTGTCAGAGAAGAGGGTTGTGTCACCAGCCTTGCCAAGTCCCAAAAAAAGCCACAGCTATGGAGGACTCAAAAATCAAGAGTTACGTACAAAACTCGTAACATCCACATGTACACAGAAAGTACTGATTGTGGGATTTATGTTTTTTTGCCATTTCCACCATCAATATTTCTCTGTGTCACAGAGGTTCTGCTATTTCTCCCATGGTTAAATCATTCTGAAACAAGGGCTGGACAAAACTGCACAATGGCACAAACTTTACCACCACCAAAAGAGCATTTCTCTCTCCTATATCAGCCAAACCTGCTGGAAGTCAGAATCCATAATGGAGGGGTTCTGCTGGCATGTGGCAGCGAAGATGAGCCTGGGATTTCTGTGTCTCTTTCTGGTTTTCAGCACAGGTAAGGATGATGGTTTGGTGCTCCCCAGGGGTTAACCCAGGTATCCCTTTCTCAATTGCTCCCACAGACCCATTCCCACATCTGTGGCAGGCTGGGTTCTTTCACCCTGTGAAGGCAAGGCTGATGGGCTGGAGCTCCAGGGCTGGTGCCACACAGCAGGGCAGACCAGACATCTACTCTTGGATCCCATGCCGAGAATCTGGAGTCAGAAAGGTTTATAAGTAAAGAGAGAGAAGGGTTAAAAAAGCTCCTACCACTTAGCTTGTCAGTCCAAATTTAGCCCTTACTACGTATGGGTTGTTAATACAGCTGATTAACACTGAACATTCATGATTTACAGGCCCTGAACTGTGGATTGTCTACTGGGTATTTCTCATTTATATATACATATATTTATGTAAAGGGATGGTTGGATGGACTGAGACGCTGAAGCTTCACAGGGACATGGAAGTTTACTATTTGCTAGCATTGGCCCATTGGGAGATCCTTCTGGATTACTCTTTGGAGGCATTGAGCTCTCCACTGGTGAGATAGGGAACCTAAACTCCAAACACCTGTCTTCACCTTGGTCTGTGATGTCTAAATCACTGCTCTGCACCTCGGTTCGTCATGGAGCAAACCCCAGAAACCAAGTCCTATGTCCTGAGCCCAGCTCCAGCTCATTCCTCCTGCAACACCAGCTCTTGGGAACAGTCCTCAATTTCATGATTGCTTTGAATAACAAACATGCACACAGGCTGGGAAGATTTGTTTATATTTGGCCTTATTTTACTGTGTACCTTGCAGCAAATGTTGTGTGTAAGCCTAGTGAAGATCTCTACAAAAATTTACTACTATATTTTCTTTTGAGTCTCGAGGGGCAAGCTCAGACATTTAATCTGTTTTCTTTCCTTAACTGGCAACTGAAGGACCTGGCAAGTCCTTTAGTACATCCTTAGTCACTTGATGAATGGATGCTCAGTGATCTGCTCTGCAGCGCTGATGTCCATTAGTTTATGAGCTATAATGAACAAAAGCAGAGAGCTCAACAGAGTTGTTTGGTGTCTCAATACGAAAAACTGTTCCTCAGCCTCTTTCTTCACTTTTCAGCTTCATGCATAAGAAGAGAAAATAAGAAAGAGAAGCAAGTGGCAGTGCTGGCTACTGCAGGTAACAAGCAGCACGACAGGAGACGTGGTGTAAATGGAGTGGGAGGTGTTGTGCTGGGCATGGAGGTGGCAGCAGACGGGCCCTTCTCCTGCAGAGTCTGTGA
>JAWWMO010000083.1:143075855-143131310 GCA_035047845.1 Dendrocincla fuliginosa | reverse complement strand
AGAGAAAATAAGAAAGAGAAGCAAGTGGCAGTGCTGGCTACTGCAGGTAACAAGCAGCACGACAGGAGACGTGGTGTCGGGGTGTAAATGGAGTGGGAGGTGTTGTGCTGGGCATGGAGGTGGCAGCAGACGGGCCCTTCTCCTGCAGAGTCTGTGAGCCCAGACCCACCCCTGCTGTAAGGCCCCCTCACCTAACCCAGGGCGCACCCAAGACCCTGGCCAGGTTAACCACTGTCCCTCCAAAATCTAATCTGTTTTCTCTTTTTTCCTTTCTCTCCTTCTCAGCTCTTAATTCCCTTTTGTTTTCCCTCCCCTCTTTTCTGTACCGTGGACAAGCACTTCTTCTAGCCCTAGGGTGCCGCTTGCCTTCCAACTGGTTATAAACAGTACTGATGTCATTGGAAAATTGTATTTCTCCACAAATTCAATTTTGTTCTCATCTCAGCTTTCTGTGCTTCTTTTCCCTCCTGCTCTGTTTTTCCTCTCTCTGTCGTGCACACACAGACCTTCCTCCTCTCACACAGACACCAAACTGCTCTGCTTTGGCATGACTTTGTGGGAGGGAAGCAAAAGAACATCTTCAGAAATTTTGACTCGGGAAAAATGAATAAGCAACATCGACAGAAAGAAAACGTGTTAAAACAAAAAGCGTTATTTGGCTACAGTAAAATTATTCTGTTGTGGCATTATAGCCATCGAGGTAACAAAAAAGCAACCAACCAACCAAAAATCTGTATTTTTATGTAGAGTTGGGGAAGGGGGAATATTTCCGGGCAGTTTCTCTGCAGTCTCTGACCTACAGAGATCTGCTGCTCTGTTGGCAGCAAACACCCCTTGACCAGCAGGAGGGGGCACCAGCACGCCAGGGCTGGCTTTGTCCTGCAGCTGCTCAAGGGCATGATCAAGGGCAGGGCTGCCAGACCTGAATTTTGGCCTACCACTGCACTGCTGCTATATCTTGCTATTTTCCAGACTGCTCTCTACACTCCTGGAACTCTGGGGTTTTGTCAGTGGTTTGTTTGTTTTTTTTTCCCTTTGTGCACTCTGGTACGTAATCTGCTCATTTTGGTTTTTCCATTCTGGAAGACTTTTACCATATATAAGCAGGAGATGAAGAGCTGTTTCCTTGTGCCCTCATGAATCCCCCCCTTTTTTTTTTTTTTCAGAGCTCCCTGCAAAGTCCCTGGACCTGGCTGCTATTAACCTGACGGAGCTGGTGAATGGCATGCTGAGCTCTGCGCTCAGAGGTAATGGGACACGGCTGGGCAGGGCACAGCCTGGCAGCTTGCAGTGCGGGAGATAAAGCACCAACAGCCTTAGCAAGAGAAGCTGTAAACAAGTGCTGTCTGCCTCCAAAATTGCTTCTAGGAGCATGTTGCCCTTGCACATTTATAATGTGGATAGCTGTCTGGCCCAAAGAGCTAAGAAATTAGTGGGAGTTTATATATAGACAAACATAATTACTTATGGGATGGCTTTAAAGTGCTTTATAATCCAGTGTGAGTTTCAATTAAAAACAGGAAAAAAAGCAAAAGAAGTGATACAAATGATCCTTCCCTCGGTGGAAATGAGAAGGAACTGAGTGTCAGGCAGCTGTATTGTATAAGCACCTCAGGAATCCTTTAGACATTAAATGAGCAGAGTAAAAACATGCTGTTCTCACAATTTGTTTCACCTGCTAATAGCACGGGCATGTGTTTCTGCAGGTACCACAAAACTGTTCTCTTTGCTGAGTGTCACGTCTTACAGCTCTTTCGCCTTCCACAAAGTGTCAGTCACCATTTATAACAGTGAGTGTCTGGTGCCTTGCTCTGCTCAGGGGTGGTTTCTCTATCACAGTCTGTGCAACAAGATACTGATTTTTTTTCTCTGTCTCTCCCTATAGTCTCTAATGTGAAAAATGTTGACCTTGGCAAGTTCCCTATGCACTACTGCTACTGTTTGAACAATGTGACAAACGACGTGACAGGTGGGTACACAAGAGAGGTTGGCAATTGCATGTGTTTAAGCTGAATTATTTCCTTTAGAGCTGAATCCTGTAGCCTGAATTCTGCAGACTTCATCCTTCTGAACAGCATCACCATACTGAGATCAACAGCCACAACTCATGATGAATGGCTGCTCCAACTCAGTGACCTCGGTCTCAGGTGGCTGCACCCAGCCAGGCTGGCTGGGATGGAGCCATCAGTCAAGGGACTAGAGTGGTTTGCCTGGTGGAAAGACCTCCTTTTCCTCCTTGGAATACAAATTGCAGCACAGGAGAGACAACGAGCAGTATGATATATCAGCTTGGCTACTTTTGCTCTCCTGAAATGACCTAGAGGAGTTGAACAAGGGCTTCTCTGCACCTGTGGACTCAGTAATTTCAAATAGCCCAACAGAAGTGAAAATCAAGGACTAGCATCTCTATAGAGCAGTTTGATTGAGTGGGAAATGTTGTGGGGCAAACTGTTCACCTATAATGTTCATTCACACCCCTGATCTCACACTATTTAACATTTCAGCACTTGGATTCTACGACGGGTTAATGTAAGGTACCAAGAGTACCTCAGCAGCTTGGGACCAGAACCCAATCCCTCTACACCACATGTGGTGATCCCACACATGAGTCACTGTGTCTTTCATGGCTTTTTCTGGACCCACACATCTCACAGCCATATTGCATTATGACTCAGTCTGCCTTGGACAATAACAGAGAAACTTTAATCTTTCTGCCTCAAATCCAGAATATTTTGGTGATTAGAGCATTCTCCAAAGTAGTAAAAATTAAAGACTCAACATAGTTCTGCCTAAGTGAAGACATTGACGTGTCACTGCTAACAGGTGCCACCACACCACCAGCAGCCATGTGTTGGGCTGACAACAGCATCATGAGTATGCCTGAAGCAGAACTCAGAGGAGACACTCTGGTGTCTGCTGGGAAGGCCTCCATAGCAGACAGACAGAGCAGGCAAAGCCTGCAGGCTTTAGATCTCCTTATACATTTAAGCAAACTAGGTAGAGTATTACTTTAAAATGTTCTCTTGAACGGATAAATTCCATTTAAGTTGGCTTTTAAACACCCTGGTGTTATCATCTTTGAAATATACTTCTGAAGAGTATTCTTGTGGCTCCCTCAGTCCACTCCCATCCAGCAAAAACTTTAGGAACTTTAAAATATTTTAAACTTTGTCATATACAAGCATATATCCAAAATATGATCACATATAAAAGTGAATTTTTGACTCGGCATAGATGATAGAATATGTGTTTCAATAGTAAACTTTCTCTTTTTTTTTTTCCTAGATTTTACAGCTTTACTTGTTGATATCATTGGAAACTCCACCAGTTATCTCACGGAAATTTTCAAATCCACTTCTATCCTCTCAGGTTTGCATTTCTTTTTAACAATTAGCATTATCTTGTTTGTCTTGTTTACTCCTGGCATGGAAACAAGCATAGAAATGCAGATAAAAGCCTATTGCTCCTACTCAGCATCAATTTTCTTGCAAAGCATGAAACAAGATGCATACACAATGTGTCTACTGTATGTAATACAGAGACATACATGTTTCTATGGCCAGCTATGTTTTGTTTCAAATGTTTGGTTCATAATTACTAAAACCTAGCATTTTTGAGAATTACTATTAAATACTGGTATTTTGGTCAACTATGATTCCAAAGAATAATTATGGGCTATATTACTTGAAGAATTATTTTCCAGATAAAATTACTTGTGATTTATAATTTTAATTAGACAGAAACATTTCCTCTGACAATATTAACATATGGATTTGATGCTGGTTTGAGGTTTTGTCAAAGATCAGATGAGAAGGAAAATATTTGACCAGCTGCCATAGGCACATACCACATTTTGGTTGTTTTCTCAACTCTTTAAGATAATGTCATGTAAGGAAAACTGGTAACAATGATCTCTTTTACATTTTTTGCCTTTCAGAACATCAGAGCAATGACTCAGATTGTATCTACATCTGTGTGATGACAGGGCAGACAGGTAAAAGTTAGAAACATTCCACCTCAAAATACTGCCCTGTTTATTCTCAGTGATGACTTATCCTAGAAAAAAAGCCTTTCTTGCTATTTGTAAGCATTTCTGTTTGCAGGGAAAAATCTGTCTGACTTTTGGGAAATATTAGAGAAATCTCCTGTTATTAATTACACATTTTCCAGTAACACATCATCTGACCTGGGTAAGTACAACCTGGGGAATAAAAGGAAACAACAACAGTGAAAACATCTATGTAGCACTTGCAATGAGTACTCCATCTTCATAGTGTAAAAATACATTAAATTTTATATTTTTATTATTTCTTATATATTTACATATTTTTGTATTTTGCTATAATTAAAATATATTATTGTAGGTTTAATATAATAATCATGTCATAAATATAAGCAAATTTTACAAAATTTTGAATTATTTGTTACAAGGTCTTCTAGTGGAGGAATAAATAAAACCTGCTGGAATGAGAGCTTTTCCAGAACTCAGCACTGGGTTGGCGAGGGTCCCTCATGCTCTAACCTTCCTTAGCTCTCAGCACAAATGACCTCCTATGTGAGTTACCTTCAGAAAGGAGTGGAATATGGTCAGTGTGCTGCATGGCTCCTCCACCCAAAACTGCTTTGCCTGGTGGAGCTGCTTCAGATGCTTACCTCTCACTCTGATTTTCAAAGCTTGATTTCAGTGGGCAGAAAGACAGCAATATCAGGGCCAAGTTATGTATGCTGAAAGCTGTGGGATCCATCCCTCCTGTTAAAAATAAATCAGGCATTTTGCGAAAAAAATCAAAACCAAAACAACCTTCAATTAAAAAAGACAACAGGTGTTTCTATGATACCAAAACCCAATTTCTTTCCTTTTTTTTCACACAATATGTGATGGATAGTGAGTGCTCTAATCCTGTCTTCTCATACTTCAAAGACCTAGATTCAATTTTCTCAAGTTTCGTGAACGTACAGGAAGACCCAAACAAGACACTGGATCCATCAGCAGAACGTGTGTGGACATTCAAAAGTGAGCACATCTTATCAGACCTCAATTTGTGTTCTCCTTGATTGATGTCTTGACAAAGGATCATGTATGTTTGCTGCACAGCATTGTGATGATAACTACAATTACAGAGTAATATAAAAGTTTGTCTGAAACAGCTAAAGATGGGGTCAGTAATGCATTGAATAGAAAAACTATTGTAAAAAGCCATTTTATTAAAAAAATACTTTTTATAAAGAGACAGAAAAGTAAAGAAAAACTGGTTGTTGGCTTCAAACCAAATCCCAAGACTGTTTGAACTGTTACCTCTTCTTTGTTATTGCAGCTTTTTCTGTATTCTTCTCTATCTTCCTCTTTTTATGATAGTTGTTTTTACCTGAGTATTTCATAACTTCAGTACATTTAACTCTGCCACAGGGCTTTAAGGTAGAAAAGTGCTGGTCTGCCACATTTTAGAAGCTTTGCACTTGCTTGCATGTAGTAGAAATCCACAGAAATTCAGACTTTGCTGCAAAATGTCTACATCTCCCATAGTCAGTTTGCAGTCTTTTTATAAGCTTTTTAATTTCCTTAACCACATGCCAACCTTTATTCTCTCTTCGAGCCAGCACGGTCATTCCTGCAACAAAATGCTGTCAGTTCTCAAACTGTGGTATCTTCCCTCCAGTACCTGCCTGCTCACCTTCACAGAGAAAAGATCTTTTATTTCTTTCCTTTGTAGCAAAGCAGTTCAAGAAATAAAAAATAAATTAAGTGCAGAAAAGAAACAAAACACTTTGCAGTAACATTTCAGTTTCTTTTTTGTTGTTGTTGTTTATGAAAAGTTGCACATTAAAATGTTCTCAGTTAAAACTTCAAACTTCTATTGGCACTCATTATGTTTTTATGTTTAAAATTAAATGGAAATGTGGTCGCTCATCTGCCAGAGAAGCACTCAAGGAATGGATGGGATGTTCTGGGTGTATTTTAGATATTACTGTCCTCCTCTATGTTGCACTTGCTGCTGCCATGGGGCACCAGCATCCCCAGAGTGCTGGTGCCCTCCCTCTGTCTCCTTGCTTCTCCAGCTACCAGGATGCCTCTAGCCAAGAAAGGGGAAGAGATCCCCACCACGAGGTTCCCACCATGGCCAAAGACAGTTGGAGCAAAAGGATCAAGATTTCCATTACCCCATGCGGAAGTTTCCAGACCCCAAGACACAGCTGGACCCCCTCTGACTCCTGGGGGCAGCTCAGTCCCATGGCCAGCCCTGCAGCCCAGCCCTGGTGAGTAGGGGGAGCAGGACTGGGACCTGCTTTACCCCGCTGGCTGTGGGGTTTGGCCAAATGTCTCTGAGGTGGAGGTTGGGAGTGCTCTTCAGGGAGACCCACACTGGGTCTCTAGTGAGTTGATTATTGCAGAAGTGCTAGAATTAGCTATAGGCTCCAACCTGTAGTTTCTCACCCTTTAGAGAAAAACTGAGTCCCGCTCCTCATAGATGCTTCTGCCACTTGGGTCTTCACTCACATTTTGCTCCAAATTTGGTGAGCAGACCTGTGGAAAAGCAATATAGAGCTGCTTCTCTTGGTGTCCCCTAAACACATCTTATTGAAATTCTGCCTTTCCCTAGCCCACAGACTTTTCAAGATCTAGTTGACTACAGCTATTGTCCTTCCTATTTCATCTTGACATTTTTATATGCCACTGGCAGTTCTGGGTGAGGGACTCTGGCTGCTGAGCTGTCTCATACATAGCAATCCTTCTCAGAAGACAGATAAATAAAAAATATGAATGACAGGAAGTGTGTGTCTCTGTTCCCATAGCTGACACGTCCATGTTGTGGATGCAGACGGTCTCTCCACAAGAAACCAGCCAACTCATGCAAACAGAGCCAGGTAAGACTGGTCTGGGATAGCAACAAAGTGTGTCAGTCGGCACATCTATGAAATGGAACGAAACATATAGAAACAGGTGACTGATAAGGTATTTATACTTCAGTGTCTATGTAAATGTTTATTAGTGAACTGTGGCTTCAGGGTTTGTTTGATTGTTTTTTTTCTCTGTTAGTCTTTCAATCAACCTTCTTTTTTTGTTTTGAGGTGTCAAAGCAAGTCATATTCCTTTCCCTCCCTCAGATTTGCCTTCCTCAGTACTGTCTATGCCACCCTCTTACAGACCTGGTGTGACACTGAAACTTTATTCAGCTACCAGTAAGTAGATGTACCTCATGCAGCAAAAATAGTAATACATTTGAAATTATGCAATATGCAAATTTTCCCATGCAGAAACAACACACATATTTAATTTGTTTATGATGGTTTACATATGTGAACCACCCAAAATGTCCAAGGGACTGCTTCCATAATTGTTTTGTACACAATTGCACATTCAAAATATAGATTATACTGTGCATCCAGAATTAACATATGTATTCAACAGCCAGCCAGCTGTGTCTGAGTGTATGAGTGGACTTGTGGCGTGCCCATTGCTGACAGGTGGGCAACTCTGGAGGACCTGGGACTGGGAACAGCCCATTTGGAAAAGGCTGGGAAACATGGATTCCAATGAGATCACCAAATGCCTCTCTATCGGAACCACGAGGTCAGAGGCTGTCTACCTGCATCTAGCAGTCATGAATTCAGGGAAATAAAGCAAACAGTGGGATCACAAAGCAAGGAAGAGCATCTCAGTGTGCTGGGGGTTGAGATTCCCAGTGAGATCTCAGTACTAAGATTCCAGTAATTCATTTCTTAAATCACAAAAATGGGTGCCAACTAGTGAAATATGCAAATGTGCATATTAGAGCCTGCAGGGATGGATTTTTAAGCCTGAATCACTCGCAGTAACCATAGCATTGCTTTTCACTGGCAGCAAAATTTAATCTCAGTGTCAGAGGATGTGATACTGAGTTAATAAAGGAACTCTCTGTTTATTGCAAGAGTTGGTGACTTCTCTGCCTGTGACAAGTAATGTCGCAATTTCAGATACAAAGAAGCAAAGCCCTGCACAGAGAGCTGTTGTTTCTGCATTTTCTGATCTCTTTTGACTGAATAAATTTCTTAGGAAAGAACATTATTGGAAAAAAAAGTTCTGACATAAATTCCTACCTATAATTATTTTTTTAAAATTTCCGTCCAAATCTGTATGAACTTATGAATTGAATACAAAAAAATACATTTCACACTAAAATGTATTACAGAAGAGCTATAAAACATGACTACGAATCACTGAAAATTTTAATTTCTATGATATGATGTAAGCATATTATGCAATCAAAAATAAATACTTGACTTAAAAAAGAATTTCAGTATTAAAAAAATATAATGTCATGCAAAATCAGTGTTATTTTAAAATTAAGCTATTGCCAAAAATTAAAACCAAACCAATTACCTTAGCCTTCAGCTTTTTTACTGGACTTTTCTTTCCCACATAGATGATTCCAAATTGGAATTGCCCTCAATTTACAGCTAGATGAAGCTGAATTCCTACTGGCAAAACACACAGTTTAAGTTAAGCATTTGGCAGGATAGGAGAATCCACTTCATCGGAGGCTGAGATTGGCAGGACAGTAGCCTTTAGCAAGTTTTAATCATTCACATCAACTTTAACATTACCTTTCTGGGGCAATTTATAGTGAAACCTCATTGCCTCATGCTTTGATGTTTGGTTATTAACATGGACTCTGTTTACTAAAGCAAGAAATCATCAATTTTTAATTGACACCAAGTGGAAAAATGTAAAGCCATGTCAAATGCTATTAAGTGGACAAAGCCCAATGGCATTTATGTGGAGTTGCTGAGGTTAAGAGAAATGGGGCTCCCTGACTAATTACACCTGACATTTGCGTGGTGCCTTTGACACACAGCTGGTTTGCAGAGCAGCCTGTGAGTTTGGGAGCTGTCAGTGTCAGCCCCTCACTCCTCCAGGACTCCTCCTACCTTGGGAAAGCACTGCCAGAAGAGAAATAGTTTTGTAGTGATCTCTTTCAGGCTGGCAGAGCCTTTATTTTCCTCCTGCCCAAGAATGCCATTTTATATTAAACTTCTTGTCATCACAAGATGACTCAAGCTTATTTCAACAGAACTTCATTAGTCCAAATTTAACCTCTGTAACCTCTGCTATCACATAACATAAGATGGCCCAAAGCTATAAAGCATGTGAGACATGTGAACCTGGAAATACAATTACACTGTCTAAGGGGATTATACTCAGCAGGTAAGGCAGTTTATCCACACATGGACAGAGCCTGCTGTTAGTTACACAAATGGAAAAGGTTGAATTAACAGTCACACCACGGCCACTTTTGCAGTGCTTGTTCATCTCTTCTTGCACGCCAAGGGGAGCATGTGAAGGGCACACCCCTATCATGCAAAGTGTACCTTCTCACAGCCTGGGCCTTGGTTATCTTTTCACAGCCCCAGGGCGGTGTTTGCAGGGATGTTCCTTATATTTCAGAGTGCTGAAGGAGGGACTAGTTCAGAGTTGTGTTTTTTCCCCAGGGTGCCCACAGGCAATCCTCAGACAGCCCCGTGTGACCTCCCCTCCTGTCACTCTTATTGTGCAGAAGATCAACTCCTGTGTGATGGAGCTCTGTAGGTTCTTCCAGCTGTGCCTCTGTGTCGGTCAGAGAAAGTATTCCAGAAAGGAAGCCATGAGGTAAAACCCAGCACTAGTTTCTGTTCTTCTCTCTACTTAAAATACTGCATCAGGTTTTTGTTCCAAATGTCATATTTCAATCATCAATGCTTATTTTTGAGAGTCTGTAGCTACTGGCTGAGACCCAAACAGGTCCCAGTGCACTGATCAGTACCTGATTCCAGTATTCAAAGTGAATAAAGCTCGGCTGCATTTTTCCAAATATCTAATGTCATCACTGAGGTTGGACTCCAGCTTTTCATTTCTACATTCATTAATAGCAGCATGATATGCTGTGCTTATGAAATCAGTAATGGTTTGGGTTGGGATGGGACCTTAAGGACCATCTAATTCCACATCCCTGCCATGGGCAGTGAAAACCTATCCCTGGAGCAGGTTGCTCAGAGCCCCATCCAGCCTGGCCTCAAACACTTGAAGGGATGGGACAGCCACGTCCACTCTGGGAAACCTCTGCCAGTGCTTCAACACCCTTATAGGAAAGAATTTCTTCCCAGTATCTAATCTAAACCTGCTCTCCTTCAGTTTAAGGCCATTCTCTCTTGTCCTGTCACTACATGACCTTGTGAAAAGTCCCTCTCCTTAATGAAAAAATAACAAGCCACTACTCTCCTAACTTTAACTACATCTTCAGGTACTGTGTTGAATACTATTCCTGGTTCATGAAAAATGCAAGTTATGTCTGTGAAAGAGTTAAAAGAGTTACTTATTCCCATAGTAAGTACATTTTCTCTTTATATCTCTACATCTCTACACACTTTATTATGTAAATATAACAAATTTTTTTAAATAGTCAGAGTATATGCTGTCTTTAATCAAATAGATATTTTATCTGATAATGATTTTTGAGGGATTAAAAAATAAAGGATTATTTTACCTTCATGTATATTTTTAGTATTGCCTCATAAACCCCCTTCTAACAAACATTTTCTTGTGTTCTTCCAGCATTAAAGCAAAGATGCCTTAAAAACATCTGTACATCAGTTTAGAGCACTGAGAAATTTTACTGCAAGTTGGAAGACTGGCAGTTTTAGTTGTCTTTTTTGATGTATCAGTGTAAAAATCAGAATGCAACATATTATTTGCAAATGTTTGTAATAAGCTATTAAGCAGATGTTAACCTAGAAACCTCTCTTCCTGCAAGACATTGTAAAAATATTGTGTAAAAACAGACATATTTTATATAAATGATGTAACTACAATAAAAGAATTGAAAGACTGTTAGAAATCTTATTTTATATGGTTGGCTAGTGAATGAAAATAGTTTATACTAGTTTTGTTTACAATTAAGACATAGTAATAAAAATGAATGAATACAAAACAATTTAAAAGCAACCTGAAATACCAAAGACAAGGAATTATCCTAAACACCTCTTGTGCCGAGGAGAAAGGTGGCACCATAAGGAATGCTGACCCCAGGGAAGGTGGGATGCAGCAGCAGCAGCCCTCTTTCAGAATACATCTCCCTGTTGTGCCAATAGCATGACAGAAGCGTTTCTGTCCTGTCAAAGAGCAGGATAGATCGGAGTAGTACCAGTTACAGCTGATACTGAAAGGTAGGCTAGTGGAGTAAGTAGGAATGTCACAAGGGTAGATATATGTTGGAAATGTTACCATGGCCACGGTACTGTGATTCTGTGAGAGATCTCGCTCTGCAGCAGCTCTCTCTGTGTGTCCATTGCCTCTTGTCATGCACTGGGCACCCCTGAAAAGAGACTGGCTCTGTGCTCTTGGCACCCTCCCCTCAGGTGTTCATAGGCATTAATGAAATCCCACTGACACTTCTCTAGTGAAGAGTCTCAACTCTCTTGTCCCCTCCTCATGTGAGATGTTCTAGTCCATCATCTTTGTGGCCCTTCTTTGGGCCACAGTCTCATGTCTGTCTTGTACTGAAGAGCCCAAAACTGGACACAGCACTCCAGATGTGGCCTTACCAGTGCTGAGTAGAGGGGCAGGACCCACACCCTCGATCTGTGGGCAATAGTTTGCCAAATGCAGCTAAGGACATCCTTAGCTTCCTCTGCTTCAGGGGCACACTGCTTGCTCAAGTTCAGCCCATTGCCCAGCAGAACCCCAGGTCCTTTTCTCTCAAGCTGCTTTCCATCTGTGTGGTCCCCAGCACATATTAGAGTATGAGGTTGTACCTCCCCAGTGCAGGACTTCTCACTTCTTGTTGTACTTCATGAAGTTCCTCTTGGCCCATTTCTTCAGGCTGTTGAGGTCCCTCTGGACGTCATCATGACCTTTCAAAATATCAGTCACTCCTCCTGGTTCAGCGTTGCTCGCCAGCCTGCTGAGGGTACACTCTGCCCCATCATCCTCATCATTAATGAAGATGATAAGCAAGACTGGACCCAGCATCAACCAGTGGAACACACCACGGGTCACTGCCCTCCAAACAGTCTTTGTGGCACTGGCCACCACCCTCTGGGCCCCAACATTCACTCGGTTTTCAACCCACGTCACCGGGCACATCCAGCCCAGTTATCAACAGCTTCTCTATGAGGACCTTATGGGCAACTATGTCAAAGGCCTTTCTGAAAACCATGTAGTTCACAGGGTCTGAAGGAGCTGAGCTTCATATAAGTATTTTCACAGTTCCAAATTGTCAGACTTCTTACTTTTCCATGCTAAAATTCAGTGGACTGTTTGCCTTTATTGATGGACTCTTTGAAGGGTAGCTGTGTCTGGCCCTGGCAGAAAACACAGCTTCCCAATGAGGAGAGGCCATACCAAAGCTCATTGACCCAACATTTCCCTGGATTTCTCTCAGCCTTGGATCAGAGCCTTTGTGGATAGACAAGAGCAGACTTCCCAGCCCTGAGGAATGCCAGTGTTTAAAGCTGTGTAAATTCTCACTCATCTTTCATCACTGAACACTACCTCTTGCTAAGCTATTAGAGCCATATTCACATGCCCAAGAGATTCTGTGAGTGATTAATAACAATGGGATGGTTGTTATTTAATTACAGGCAGGAGTATTAGGGAAAGTTATAATACAGTGAATGCACCTGCAGAACAGAGTTCTTAGTATAGATCCTTTACATGGCTGGAGCCACATTACTAAATACACTGGGGGTATAATGACTCTAAGGAATCCCGTGGAAGAATTAATTAATAAATGTTGAAGTGGGTTTGATAAAGGAAGTGATCACATGGGTGAGGTCTATGTACAAGTGGGTATAAATAACTTAGTACTGACTTTGTTGAAATCCATCTGTCCTCCATACAACCGCTTTTGAATAATATCCCTCAAGGTAAGCCTTTCTGGATGTACTCTATAATATGGGAATCAGGAAGAAAATGATGTAGAATAAGGCTATTTGGGACTGTGGACTTGTAAACTAAAGTAGAGGTAAGAAATTTGGAGTAGCAGGCTACAAATATTTAGAGCTGTTAGATTTATAACCTCACTTCCTGATGAAATATTACAAGATTTTATAAGAGAAATTAATTCAATATTTGAACTTAGGGAAGCAGGTAATCATCAGTAGGTACATATTTGAAAAGTGATATATAAATATTCATTTCTTTTTCTCTGAAAAGCTTCATGCCTGACTTACTTGGATAATCATTCTAAATTTAGAGTAACCAGTGTCTGTAGTTAAAAAACAATCAATTTTCTTCCATTTAATCACTACTAGTGCAACATTTTTAGCTTCAGAACAATTCTTTACACATACTTCTGTATGGACAAGTACAACCAGAACTTGAAGATCTCCAAACATCATGCCTGTCATTAGGAAAATTTATGATACATTAGATCAGTCTCAACACAGATTAGAATAAATGTTTGACTATGAAGTGGGAGAGATTTTTGTGATATGAAGCAAACTAATATAATGGATTGAAGATTAATTAGAGTCAATAGAAGTAATCCCAGAATATCTTTTCATTTACACAGTGTTTCACAATATCTGCATTTAAACATGTGAAGAATTGTTTAAACATCCTGTTAGATCAAAGAAGATGTGAAAACTGTTTGCAGAACAAAAGAATCTTCATTTGCACCATTTTATTGCTAAATGGCACTTCCACAGAGTCTGTTGACTCACTGAAGGCAGTACCAAAATAAATATTGTTAGGCAGATTTATAGAGGACATTGATAAAATTTGAAGGATATGTAAGGCTCATCATTGCTGTAATATGTGTGTTTACTATGATAAGGGTAAAAAAATGAATCAAGCAAAAATACATCCAGGCTGCAAAAGAATGATTTCCTAAGCTGATGTCTTCCCACTCCCAGATTGAAGTGATAACATTCTGCCTAATATTTTACTTAACTCACCAGGCACACCAGTCTGCTGTGTGACTTTTTTTCTTGTCTTCGGATTAAACAAAAAATGATAGTAATTCTGCTGGTGTCTATGTCCGTGGTGGTCTACAGTGGTAAGTGGCATTATATTTTTATGATTATTTGACATTATGTCAAAATGCTATTTTAAGTATGTGCATTTAGAAACAAGCCTTTAGAAACATGCCTTCTCTTCCCTCAGACCTTGTTGTTCAACACCCAAATGCACTTAAATAAGTTTATTTATGAAGTACCTATAAAAGATCTTTCTCAGGTCTTCTAGTGAAACAAAAAATACTTAGTAGGGTTAAAAATAAAATGAAAAAATTGCAAATTCCCTTTGCTAACCTTTGGTCATTATTTAAATCTTTTAGATTCCAAAAATTGCAGTTTATTACAAAGAGGTTCTACTCAATAAGTACATGTGCAGTGTCTTAATTCTCCAAACTACTCAATGCATGCTGAAATACAACCCATGTTCAGCTAAACCTCCTCTTTCAAATTTTACTATGAATAGGATTTTTTTCTTTATGTAACTCTTTACATTTCATTGTCATGATTGAACGAACTTCCCAGAGACAGGGATGGGCAAACATTTAGAATTTCTGCAGTCCCTGCACTGTGTAGGAATGTCGGTAAGAGTCGTGGTGTGCAAGCGAAGAACTCTTAGAAGGTCTAACACCATTTCTAATCGATCCATGGGGCTATTTCAAAATGGAAAAAAAATAGCTCAGAACCTCAGCATAGACAAATTCTGCACAAAACTACTTCAACTTCACCAACTGCCTGTCTTCTGAGAGGTTGCTTGCATTGGAATCCAAAAAATAAACAGATGTAACACAAAAAACCCACACAGGCTAAAATATATTGAGGAAACTGAACCTTGATACTCCACTATATGGAGAGCAATCAGTGAGAATATTTACATTTCCCACTGCAGTGAGAGAGAATGCTAAAATACCTGCACTATTTATTCATTAAAAAAAGGGTATTTTTTTGTGTATTGATAGCACACTCAGAAGTATCTGGACACTCATAAATTTTTCCAATGTAACGTTTGAAAGAGAACCAGAAAAAGTCAAAAGGCTGTGCAACAGTGTTTACATTCTATTCCCCTAGCAAAGCACAATCTGAGCACAAAGATTTAAAATACTGCCATGTTTAGGTTTGGAGAGGATAATTGATTTATATGTGTGTGGGATCTATTCTGCTGATCTCTGCTTTGAGACTGAAGCAAATATCTGTGCATGAAGTAGCATCTTTGAAAGGAATAAACGTGATTTACCTTGAATAAATCAAGTAGATGGGGTTTGCTGCACCCTGACTTTTCCTGGCACAAAGGGGTTTTCTGCTCCCCAAGGATTATAATGACTGTACCCATGCCCTGTATTAGGACATTTTAATGAGCTACAATTGCAAAAAAAAAAAAACAACTGGAGGTGCAGTGATGCTTTTTGATAGGTTTTTTTTCAGGCAACACTTCAGAAAACTCTAGTCAGACTCAGAAAGTTATAGACTTTGTACAGAAACAATTTTACATGCAACAGAATGTTGAAAGAAATTCCATGGATAACGTATCCAACAGGAAACCCAAGAGCTGATGTATCACACCGGTCTCCTCAGAATATGTGCCAAGTTTTTTAGCAGATTTTAGAGAAAGGCGAGAGGACTTGACATCCTCAGGGTCTTCTGAGATTTAAAGGATTGATTTTGGTAGTGCAATCTTTCTCTGGCTGCACAGGGAATGACAAAGGACCAGTAACTCCAAATACATGAAAACCGAAAGAAGAAAAGAGAATAATTTATCCAGAAAGTATTTTCTTTTTGTTCCTCCCCCCACAATTTAAACAAAAGTAATCAATCTTGTCAGCAAAGATCGGTTCATTGGTCTTGACTTAGTGACAATTAAAAATTCGTAATGAGAGGATTAGAAGAGCCAATGGTTTACCAAGCTGCTGACCCCATGGCAGAGATTCTTCTCCAGGGGAACTTCAAACATTTACGTGTTAATTGGGTGCACATTTCAGTTTGCTGAGAAGAACTAAGGGCAAGTGAAGGATACTGGAGCAATCACAGCTTTCAGCAGCCCTGGAATACGACTCCATCAATTTGCTCCTCTGATGCAATTCAAATCAATGGGATTTTTATGTTTTCCAAAATTTTCCTGAAAGGACTAAATGATCAGTGGCTGTTCAACACTGAGTCTGAGCCATGGTGTTATGCAGCATGTCAAACCTGGCTCTAGATGCACTTGGTAGAACACAGCTTGGGGGAAGGATGTTTGTCATTGCAGAGGAAATATGGGTTTTAAGCCAGAAAATAAGGGTCAGTTTTTCTTTAGCAAGCATATGTACAAATATAGCATTCAATGCTGGTTTTTTGCGAGTCATGCCATTATTTCTCTTGAATCTGAATTCCCTGTGGCCATCAAGCTTTCGACAGACTTGTTCCAGTTCTGTGAAAAGGATGGCTTTTATTGGGACATCTTTTCTGGTTTGAGGAAAACAATTTTTCCCCTTGGAGCTGCTGCAGTGAAGGACATTTCTGATGAATTGTTGTATATCTAAAAGCTTCTTGTGGCCAAGACCCTCAGGAAAAGAAAATCCCAGGAGGAGGCACCTCTTCCTCCCTCACTCAAGCCCCTGTCCATACTCTGCAACTGAACTTGACAAATTAATTGCTGGGAGTGCATGGCTCTTACCATAAACATCTTTGTTACAGCACAAAAGTTGCGGATATCCAGAGAAGGCCCTTATACATGATTTAAAAAAAAAACAACAAACAAACAAACAAAAAAAACACCTTATTTTTTCTAATCCTTTGCTAGATGTAGAGTTAAGCGTTATCCTAAAAAGCCCATTACTCTGCTTTACTCTCTTCCACCTATATTTATTGCAGGAAAATGTAATGGATGAGCAGGAGAACTGTCTGGTCTTTCCCAGAATCTTTCATAGACAAAAAGGACATCTTTCTTAATTCCAGTTATTCTGATACATAAGAAATACCATAAATTTACCATTATAGCATTTCCAGTTTTTAGATTCTCAAGACAGTAAATACCCTTTACTTACTAAGTTTTTAAAATAAAACCCAAGCTTAAATAAATCCAAAGTAACACATTTCCTTCTAAAATCATGCAGAGGAAAAGAACAGGTTAAAAAACTGGGAAGGGAGTGAAAAAGTATTAGATTTCACTCTAATTCAGGACTTGATACACAGAAAAAAGTAAAAGTGTTGAAAATACACCAAATATATTTCAAAAGGAAAAAGAGATAATTAACTTTATAAATAAATAGTGATAAGGAGAGAGGCAATAAGATAATAGTCAAAAAGGACTCAAAAAAACCAAATCACTTGTCTTCAAATAACCCTTATTCAAATAAGAGCACAGGGCTGCAGAATGAAAATAGTTGGGGCACAGTTGGGCACTAATACAATTTTATATAATCCTGCTGATTTATCCCAGAAAGGACTCATGTTCAGATGAGCACAGGAAGACAAGGGTCAGCACATCCTCAGCAGCAATACCTGTCTAATAGAGGTTGTTTTTTGAGCTGAAATGGGTTTGACTTACCAGTATACTTCTGAGCCTGCCTGGGTGCAGGTGGAGCTGAACAGTGGCTTGGATAAATCAGCTTGTCAGTGAAGGAAGGTGTTCAAAATGCCTGCAGTGTATGTACCATAATGAAATATTTGTTGCTGGTTTATTAGAGGGGTTTGTTTTGTTTTGTTTTTTATCCTTAAAACCTTTTCTTCTCAGATTTGTTTGCTGAGGTAGGTGGCCAAGAACTGGAGCCGCCAGCATTCTTGCCAGAGCTTCTTAACACACCTGAGAGAATCCTGAGTAAGAATGGTTTAAGCTTTACTTTCTGCATTATTGCATGGCAGTGGGGAACCCCTCGTACTCCAGAAGCATTGCAGGGGAACATGCTGTAAGAAAATAGCTAGGAACTCATCTCCAAATGGTTTAACAACTGAAGTAAAAAGAGGGGCATTCTGGGGAAAATTATTGTAATTTACTTTTTTAAAAGTAAGAGTGGGGTTTTATTTATTTTTATTTTTTTTTCATTTAGACAATGCCACACTCTTCAATGGAGTCTTTCAAAATGTGGAAAGTGTTGCATTATTTTTTGGTAAGTATGTGTTCCAGTTGTACTTGCTAACTGAACAGAAATCCTGGGGAGTTTGCTTTTATAAGTTTGCTGAGAAGAAACAGGGATTTTTGAAGCTGTAGATTTCCCCCAAAACTACTATAATAATTAACACTGCTGATTGCCAAGCATTGCTCAATGTCCCTGTGTTGCTGCCTTGTTTAGGCTCTGTGTTCATGCAAAGGTCACCCATGTGTGACCCACAGCTGGCTCACCTCCATTTACCATGTGTTTTATGGCTGTTCTCTTTCCAGACTGCCTGGGCTCCCACTTCACGTGGTTACAGTCCATCTTCACTAACTTCCCTGCCCTTCTCAACTTTGTGAACAAGATGCAGTGTGTTACTGGGTTTTGTCCCAGGGATTTTGAAGACTATGGTTGCTCTTGCCGGTTTGAGATGGAAGGGCTCCCTGTGGATGAAGCTGATGAGTAAGTTGTACCCATGAGATGTCCTTTGCTGCCCTGACCGGCTCTAAATTCCCTGGTTAACCAAGGCATAACGTGTATAAATGATTTAAAGACATTTGTAAAAAAATAAATATAGATTTATTCGAAGGTAAATACGACCCACACCATCTGGCTCTATTTAATTTAGTCATCACTCACTTGCCATTGAAATACCTGATACGACCCACAAAAGATAACAGCTGTGGTATATCAGTCCTATCCTGTGCTATTCCTACCTGCTGATGATCACTGTCCTTTTGCTGGGCCAACAACCCACACCAGTTGCCTTACAGCACAGCTTGGAAACAGAGCTCTGTGAACAAAACCCCATTCATCCCTTTGGAAAGGGGAATTCTCTTGCACATGTCAATCAGTGACATAAAATGGAGGCCCTGTTCATAAGGAGAGTGGGGCAGCTCTAATCTGAGCAGTTTGGCAGGTTTGCACTTTTACCAAACTGTTAATGCTGGGGGCTGTGCAATAAACCAGCAATGTAGGTGCATAGTGGACTCTCATAAAAATGTTGGAATCTGAGGGGGATGTTACAGCTAATTATGACTTTAGGTGGCATTAGGAGGTTAAGCTGATCTTGACCTGAATGCCTGTGTACGTGATGAGGTTGTAAGACACGGGAGCATCAAGGCCAGGGAAGAGCAATGGAGCTCAATGTCTCTTCCCAGTACCGTGCACCAGGAAAAAACCCTCCAAACTCCACTCTGTGCTTTGGAGGGCCACTGCCACAGACCCTGACTGGGCTAGTGAGAAAAAATGCAATCTTAGGCCTGGACAATCAAATGATTGTTCACTTATGTCAGCAGGGGATTTGAAAGGAAATTCAAATTGAACCAAGATGCATCCATGTCTATGAAGAAAAAGGTTTTTCCAACAATATAATGTATTAATTCCCTGAGTGAAGACAGTAATGACTCAGAAAGGGCTAATGCCTATAGCTAGATGGAAATTAATCCATTCACTTTCCAGCATGGGATGGCTGGGAAAATGGAGAACTAACTCTGCCACTGGAAAAAAGCCATAGAACTTCTCTATGAAAGGTTTTCTGAACAATTGTGATGACATCCTGAAACAAGAGCTGGAGTCAGTTCAATGGATTGATACCCGAAGAGCTGAGCACTCAGGCTTTTGCTTCACTCAGCTTTATTTTAATGCAGAGCAGCATAAAATCAGAAACTACAGAACCATCTATCAGCAGGTTTGTCCTGAGAAACACCCACAGAGTCAGTTTGTGTTTACAAATTGGTTTGCAGCCCCAGGGTGAGGTTTTCTTAGCAGCATGGAAATCCCACTGCCATGTGCAGCAAACAGGGACTGAATATTGCTTTGCCACTGACACAGATGTGCCCTTGGTTCAAGAGAGCCTCCAAATTAGTGGCTCTTACATGTTTTTCCCAGAGACAGTTCCTAAAGCCTTGCAATTTTTTTCACTAGCTTGTTTCTTAGAGACTAGTTTGCAAACCTTGTTTTTTTGTCCCTTCCATCTTTGTTCCATAGAAAATGGCTGAACACCTCATGGCAGGTTTTTAAGGCATTGGAAAGTGCCTTAGTGCCTATGTGACCAACATTTTCACATTTCCCAGAGTAGCTAATTGTCATATCTAAATTAGGATCCTAGTTTAGCTCCATAGTCTGTGTGAAGGAGAAGCATGCCCAAGGGACAATCCATGTCTTATAATCTCCTGCTTGCAAACAGAAAGTAGGTAAATTTTTGGTTTAACTGCTGCAGTAAGTGTTGATATAGTTGTGATGCCTTAAACAAACAAGAACTGCAGGGAGTTAATATTAGACTAATTATGCAGCTAGAGGAGCTTTCAGATGCTAACACCTCACTAGACCTCAGGCAGAGACAGGAGTGTGTTGAAACATGTCATCAGCCAGATCATTAAAACCCTGGTCCTGATGGAGCTCACAGACCTCTCAGCCTCATCTCTGAAACAATACAGAGCAGAATTTGTGATGCAGAGGAGCCATCAGGGCCTCTGCTGAATGTTTGTTGTCTTCACCTTTGTTAGCTACATTCCTTGGACTCCTCTGGTTGTGCAGACAAATTAAATATCGTAATCATTATTTATTAATATCGTTAGTGATAAATATTAAATGCTTTCTAAATATAGGAAGTGAGAAAGTGCACTTGTAGGCTAGAAGGGAACCTGGCAAGGGGTTTGCTCTGTGCTGTGATCACTGCAGGAGTGCTGCTGTCCATGGGTGCCTCAGTGCATGTGCAGGGCTGTGGGTGATGTGCAATGACACGTTCACTGTGCCTTTAACAAAAATCCCACACGAGCTTAACTAAGGGTAACTCTTTACATTGTGATCACAGGTTCACCCTTCCTGGCAGCAGCTTCTGGGTGTGGGTGTTCACACTGTCTTTGCATTTGGCATGGGCCAGGCCAGTAGCAATTCAGTTACAGTCCTGTGTTCTGAGTCCATTTCTCTGAAATGAGGATATTTCAGTATAAATCTAACAGCAGGCCCCTGTTTTAATCTATGTAACAATTTCACATGGGGTAAATGATGACTGAGTGTTATGCTGGTGTTTCATTTACAGCTGAGGTCAATGTACACAGATGCTGCTATTATATAAAAAGAAAAGATTTATCTGTACAAACAGCTGAAGAGAGGAGCAGATTGCTGAAGACCTTGTTGTTTTAGCTGACATTTCATTGCTATTCACAGCTAGAGTGGCATGCAGGCATTTGAGGTTTGCAGGACAGCAGGGGGGTAGGAAAACACCAGGTTTCTGACTGCATGTGTTGTGTGGTAGTAGGAGAAATATACTTCACTTCAGTGTAAGAAAAATATTTTGTGACTCTTTCCCTTGTCTAAATGGGAAATTTTAATTATAATTGTTGCACAGAAGTAAAAGAAATAGAGGATAACACTGCATGTATTTATACAGTCCCTATGAGACACAGGGATTCACAAGGCATTGTAGAGCCATCAACCTTCCATAAGTACCAGGTTCAGTGGTGTTCTCCAAATCTGCAGTGAGAAAGATTGGGACAGGATGGATCCAAGATCTCTAGTTGAGCATTGTTTGTCAGTAAGCCAGCAGTGCTGGTGGGAAGTATTTGGGTACTGACAGTGGATTTCATATTTAAACTGCCTGTAGAGTCCTTGCAAGAACTCAGGTACCACAGCAGGACAGAGATGTATGGTCACCCACAGCAGGACAGAGATGTATGGTCACCCACAGCATGCAGACCTGATCCCACAACTCAGTTTTGCATCCAGATATATTTATCCAACTCAGGGAAAGCAGTACTCAGCCTTTCTTGTGTCTGGGGGTCACAACACAGACCTCCTCTTCTCCTTTGGCATCTTTTGCATTTTGGTGTAAGAGCAACATGACAGCATTACAGTCTGACCTCGATCTGGAACTAAATTGTGAGACCTCTCTGTTACTTCATTCTTTAAGATGCTGTTTCCAGCACCGCAAATGCTACGAGGAAGCACTGGAGATGGAGTGCACGTGGGACCCAGCAAAGATTTCTACAGATGTCAGCTGCTCTACTGAAAACCTGACCTGTGGTGAGATTAACTTGTCACAAGAGAGTAATGCTTGAGCTTCACCATGACCAGAAGTGTGTTCTGGTCTATCCACCAAAAGCCCTAGACAAATTAACCAGAAACCACAAGGGCTTGTCAGGGCTCCTCTAACAGGTGGCCCCTTCCTGAGGTTTTCCTGACTTTGCAACACCACTAAGCATTGCTTGAGGTGTCTCCACACATCAGAAATGCAGCAGATGTTAAGAAGAGACCTGAAAAACAATTCTCTTTTGAGGCATTAAGGCCTGATTTTTATATATGAACCAGAGAGGTAATAATTTATTGCCAGCTGTGCCAGACTTCAGTGGTTTGTGTTTCAAAACCAGTGCTGGCCTATGAAACTTAACCCTGTTTATTGTGGAGAAGCTCAGTATAAATAGGTTTGCACTAATGAGTACAGGCACCAACCTTACAGGGAGGAAAAAGCAGGAAGTGGAAAAGACTTTTCAATAGTGCCTTGTTTGGATTTTTGTTTCATTTCCAGAGTTTGGGGATCCCTGTGAACAGTTCCTCTGCACCTGTGACAAAGATGCCATTGAATGCCTTGTGAATGCACATATTAACTCTTCCCTGAATGGGCTGGATGTCTCCTTGTGCCCATCTCCAGTTACAGGTAATAAAAAGGGTCTGATCCTCTGCCTCCTCCTGCTACTTTGTCTGCTGGCATCAAATCTGACCCAACAAGAATGAAGCAGTAGCTGGGTGTTCTCCTGCCATAAACCTGGCAGTCTGTCCTGCTCTCAGTTTTGCGTGTCCTGCCCATTTACTGCTACTGGAGTGAATCACCAGGAGAGGAGAAGGCAGCAGACTAATTGCTGTCCTGGAGCAGGGCCAGGAGAGGTTACTGAGATGGGGAGGGGACTGGAGCCCACGGTGAAAGAGCAGGAGGCTCCAGGGAGATCTTTTTGCTGTCCTCGGTACCTAGTCGGGTGTGTTGAGAAGGTGCCAGACTCCTCCTGGAGGTGCACAGTGACAGGACAAGAGGCAAGAGACACAACTACAGCAGTGAAGTTCCAGTTAGGCATGAAGAAATTTTTTCTTCAGAAGGCCCTGTCAGCCTTGTGAGGTTTTTCTAGCTGGAAGGAATGATACTTGTGATGTGGTCGCTAACAGGAATGCTAAAAATATTGCTAGCCAAATCTTCCCTTAAACCATTCAAAATCTAACTGAAAAAGCAGAAAAAGAAAAGAAAAAAACAAAACAAAAAAAAAAACCAAAAAAAACACCACCAGGCTTACTCTCTTCAGTTTACTTGGTTTCCATTTTGGAAGGAAAAATCCCTGCTAAAGATGACGGGTGTGTTTATCTCCCTGTCACACCCTGATCCGTGCTCTGTAGCTGAAATTACAGCCTTGCAAGGCTGAATACCTGCCCTGTGGGAGCAGGGCTGGATTAAAAACTTCATTCACATGGATTGCAATTGGAGCATGGCAGGGGGAGGACTTCTGGACTTCCAAGCTGAGGGAGATGTGAAAGAGCAGTGTTAGCTTTCCTAATCCTTTGGCTCATAGTCACAGACCTCAGTGCTAAGGACAGACATACACATCTATGTCATGCTCTGGATGTGTGCATCCCCTCCTGAATAGGTCAGGGGAGAAGAAAATGCCCCAGGAAAGTTTGCCTCAAAGCCAAGTTGAGGGTTTTTTGAGATAGTAATCTTTAACTGGATTCAGATAGCCCTAATACACAATATGGTACTTCCAACACAGTATGAATAAAGGCAAAATTGTTAGGTGCTAACAGGAAAGTCATACTGGTTTTATCACTGCTGATAAATTCAATTTTAACTCACTGGATATCTCCACTAATTTTATGTCTCTGATTATATTTCTTAATATATATATATATAAGCCTTTGAACAAAACATTTTTATTTAGTGTTCACTCATGTTGTCATCCTTCTGTGCAGCTGTTCTATCCAGTTCTAACTTTGGAAAAAAAAAAAAAATTACCCTCTCTGACAAATTTATAGTAAAGGGATTTTGGTAGATTCTTTATTACATAGAAAAAAAATGACTGAAATGGGCATGTGTTTGACTGAATCTTTGTCTTAATAGGAATACATTACTGAACTCCTGATTTGTACTATTCAAATATATCAAACAGTGACAAATCCTCTCTCACACTTTATGGGAGACCGTTCTCTTTTTCAGAAACAACCAGCGAGAGAGAGATGACAACATGCCATACAGAGGATAAGTCATCTCTATAAATCCTTGTCTGGCATGTATTAAATTGAGACCAATTTATACTCAGAAAAATAAGCTGCTGAAATGGGAATTTAAAGAATGCTGATTGCTAGCCAATTCCTCTTCTTTAGGTTGAAACTGTTTTGGATTATTTTTTTATTATTATACCATTTTTTGCTGAGTAAAATTTAGTATCAGCACAGCATAAGTACCAAAGCAGGATTTTATTACTGCTACTGTAATTATAAATAGGTTTTGTAGTTATATCATACAATAAATGTACAAAAAGCAGAATAATAATAATATTTAGAAATAAGTTCCCTTCTGACGACTCCGATCATGTCATGCCAAGATCCAGTCTAAGGAGCATTCTAAGCCTCGAGCCTGTGGTGTAAGAACGTTTTTCTTTTTGCAGAGTTCCATCATCATGAGACTGATGAAACACGGGCTGTGACTGCATCTGTGGAAGAAGGTTTGCAACTTAGAGTGCAAAAAGCCCGGTTTTCAACTCCCAAAAGCTGAAAGAATAGGAGCAACTTGCTTGTTTTCTGCCCTTCTAAGAGGACTGATGTAAAAGTAGATGTAATGTTTTGGTGATTGAATTCAAGATTGAATGGGAAGGAGTAATTTTTCAATTTGTGTATGTAATGTGTTTAACCACTGTTTACAGTAAATTTCCCAAGGGCTGAGAATGAGCAGCAACAAAACCAAACCTGTTTTCATCAAAACAGCCTTTTTTAATCCCTGGGCACACAGGTTGGAGCAGGTGAGCTCTTTGGCAGAGACGTGTTGTGTGTGTGCCAAGCACTGGACCCACAGCCAATTGCATATTTCTTGTCTTTAAAGAGATGTTTAATTCCACAAGATCAAGCAGTAGCATGAGGAAAGATTGAGCACGGTTTGTGGCAATGAGCCAGCAGTTTGGTGGTTTATTTACTTGTAATGCAGAGATCCAGGTTAAAACCTTCTCATTCTGGTGCTTCCTGGGTGAGTCTCTAAACCACAAGACCAAGCGGTTCTTGTGAGAGTCTTCATTTTTTCTTCTGCCACAGTGAATGGTTGTCCTATTGAGGAATGGATGATGCTTGCAAACCTTCATTGCTGGAGTATGAGAAAATTATTCTTTTCCTGGCTGCACAGTGAGCAATGTGACACGAGAGGCCAGGGACAGAAGTGACCCAAAGCCCTCTGCAACTCTGGGAGGGCATGCCCAGTGAGAGAGGGACAAGTCATTCAGGTATGAAATAGAGGAGGAGACTGGTCTTGGACCAGCCATTGCCCAGTTTAGCTGCTGAACTCTTGCTATGAGGCTCCATCACAAGCAAAGCCCCACTGCCACATTCAGAGCCCCCATACCTGATCTGCCAAGCACACGAGCAACGTGCACCGAATGGGTGCAACCAAGCCACTGCTTAACTCAGAAAATCACAGAGATGGTTTGGGTTGGAAGGGACCTTGAAGATCATCTAGTTCCAATCCCCCTGCTGTGGGCAGGGACACCTTCCAGTAGACCTGGCTTCCTGGAGAGAGGTGGGAAGTGGCATATTTTGAGAACTTAGGAACCAGGTTTCAAGGTGTAATGTGCTCCTCTCTGTGAGCCATTGCCCTAAGGTCAATATGGAATAATGAAAACCATACAGAGTTTTACCGAGGTTTTTTAAGAGACAATTCTTTCCAGTTTTTAAAGAGGTTTTTTTCTATTATTTTTTTAAAAAATTGCACATGCACAAGTGTACATACCTGAAAAGGCTTTATGCTGAGTGTAAGTGCTGGCTGTTCTTTCACATTTCTCCTGTAGTATCAAAGTAGACTTTTATGAGATATTTCTTGTTTCCACCTAGCAACAGCTCCAGTGTTGCATTAGGAATTTTAGAAAGCTAAAACCACAACACAGATAACATACCTGAAGGAAGTATTTGGAGAACCACTTACCATTTAACCTCTCCCCATCCAAGCCCAAAGGATCTTCAACTTTGACAACTGTGGAAGTTTCATTAAACCAAAGTTAAGGACCATTCAGAAGCTAATTCAAAGGCGAAGGCATCCTTCCTTATATCCCAAAGTTCTAACAGCACACAAAAAGATGCAGAGATGATTTTTTGGATCATTTGATAGCCATGCTTATAATTTATAAAAAGGTAGCTGATAAATTTTATCAGGAAAAGAAATAAAGTAGAGGCTAGGGAGGTATTTGGCCTTATAGCTGCCCATCCATACCTGACTTTCAGTGCAGGCAAACACAAGGTGTTCACAAGGAATGAGTCACCCTTCTGTGCAAAATAGTGGGATTTCAGACCTAATCCTGTTTAGTCTATTTGTGTGTCAAATTGACTTATACTGAATCTCCGACTTCAGTCATATTTATGGTGTTTCTTTCATAGAAACATAGAGTCCTATGTTAGTGCAAGGTACATTATTTGCATGCAGAAATGAGATTATTTTATCAATATCACTTTGTCTACAACAATCAACACATCACTGAGAAAAATAGGCAAATCTCTATCCACAACATGCCTGGGTCTTCCTGTTTCAGAAAAATCTCTTCTCAGCAACTATTCATAAGAGTTTGTGCTGGAAACTTGGTTTCTGAGTTTACATTTTCTGTTTTCAACAGTGATTTCTTTTGAGCCCAGTGAAATGATCTTGGTGACTTCCAAAGCCAGAGGTAAGAGTCTGATTAAACTTTTGTTGAAAAATTTGGCAGTCTTGCTCCCAGGGGAAGATGGATTTTCATTTATGATGCTCTGTGGTGTCACAGTCAAAAACCTGCAGCACAGGATTTCTGGATAATACCTCTGCTGCTTCTGCTGAATCACACGTCCTTCAGCAAAACACTTCCTTTCTCCTAGTTACCCTCTTTATAAAACCAGGCTAATAGTGATGTGTGGTTAAGCTTTATAATGCTTTTGGTAAAAATCAGTCCAGAATTGCATGGCAGAAATGCAGCAGGTTGGTCACTACCACGATGCCTCTGTTTTTTGGACAGTTACTCCACGGGACCACAGAGACGCAGCTCCTGCTCCCCCCAGCCTCTCGGTGAAAGGTCAGTGACCCTCAGCTTTCCTCTTTTTTTGGCTGACACAGTGATTCAGCTAAAAACATCACAGTGAAAACCCTGCACATGGTGACAATAGGGCTGCCAGAGAATCAAATTTAGATCAAGGTCAGATAGCAGATACAGAAACAATAAAACCAGACTGAGAAGCATTAGCTGTACCTTGCCTCCAGCCACTCATTTGCACTCCTC
This sequence comes from Dendrocincla fuliginosa, assembly GCA_035047845.1. Classification (NCBI taxonomy): domain Eukaryota; kingdom Metazoa; phylum Chordata; class Aves; order Passeriformes; family Dendrocolaptidae; genus Dendrocincla; species Dendrocincla fuliginosa. The sequence continues at coordinate 143,103,796 of JAWWMO010000083.1, read as the reverse complement.
ATCCAAGTATTTCTGAAAACCTCTTCACATAAGATTTTCCAATATAATGGCTGGTGCTATAGATTGCATTCATAGCATATGGTGCCAGAAGGGTTCACTTTGATTTTGCCTCCTCCTTTATTATAGATAATTTCATCAAATTTTTTACCAGTCTAAAACCTGTTTCAGCTTTCACAGATGTTTGTGCTTCAAGCACAGCCATACCAGCAGGTACAGCTGAAAACGGAGCACCTTGGTAGACTTGGAACTTTTCTGTGGCCCTTTATGTGTAGAAAGGATTATGCAGGCAGGATGAAATGCACCTAAAAAATGTCAAGTAACACTGCATATGGAGAGTAGAAATTACTCATATTTTGACTCTGATTACACTGTCTGAAAGTATCCCTGTCTCCCACCCCACTGCAGGTATTTGGCATCGCTGTACTGAACACTGGTCAAAATCACTAAATGTTCTCCTCCATTAACTTGAACGTATCAGACAATCTGTGCATTGTGTTCCAGGTCTGCATGGCTCCTGGAGATTATTTGTAATATTTATTCTTAGCTAAGTGCAGAATTTTCCAAACTCTGGTTTTATTTTCTGTATCTAGCAGGAATAGCTTTCATTTCAACACACCACTGCCAAACAGAGTGGCATAAAATGTGCAACTTGTTGAGCCATCAAAAACAGTGTGTGACTATTGATCCTTTTCTGCCACCTTTCATGGGCTTTGTTGTGTTCTTAGCAGAACTTTCATTTCTCTTCATCTATTCTTTTATCCTGTGACAGGTTATTTTCAACACATACTAAAACCAGAACATCAGAGGGACAAGTTTAATGAATTTGGATTTAGTCCAATTAATAATTTCAGCCAAAGATTCAAAAGAAAAGCTTTTAAAATATGGAAACTCAAGCTTACTTGTATTTTCAAAGTATTTATTTTGTGAAATGCCACATTCTTCATATTGACATTTAGAAAAAATGAAACCATTTGATAACAGTGTTTTGATTTACAAGTTAGCTTACATAAAAAAAAAGGTTTAAAAAGAAATAAAAAAAGATGTTAAGTATCCACAGATATAACAAAACATTCTTGCTCAAAACCAAAGCTGCCAATAATCTAAAAATAAATACCACTTTAATTGTTAAGGTAAAGAATATCCTGAAATTAATGTATTTATTTGTCATATTATTTTCCCCTTAGTATTCCCTTTTGTTTACAAGCCAGTAAAACCTTCAGTAACCCAGTTCTGCATCAGTCAAATAATTTCCTGCTTTCACTAATGTTGCTCTCAGTTTTGGAACCTTCAGGTGAACAGACACTTTTTTAGAAGCAATTTACTCAGCAAATGACATCTCACAACATCTCACCTGCACTTTATCTCTCAGTACAGCTGACTAAGCAGCAACCACCATGATTTTCAGCTACTGGCACTGCTCTTTTTCTCAGTACACTTATATAGATCTTAAAAAAGCAATCATCAGTTAAACTGGTCATAGTTAACCACAGTCCTTTCTTCTGAAAGGCAAGAGATGTGAAGAAATGACCAGTGTGGATATTCTTTACTTTTCTAATTTTCCTCTTGAATGTTTTTTCTCTATAACCATCAATTCACACTGGTTCTGCCTGAGGATATTACTCTGACCAGCTATCTAAAATTAAAATCTTGCTGTTTGTTTTCCATGTCTTCTTCTGCTTTCCTGTTTCTGCTTACTCAGAGGAAGACGGATTTATAGCAGCTGTGGTCCCAGTGGAAGAGATAACCACCTCCCCGGCCTCATTCCCAGGAGATATTAACTCAGTGCAAGTCAAAATTGTCCCCACTGAGATTTCCACAGGCACATCTGCAAGGACAAAAGAAAAAGGCAAGCAAAAAATGAATTACACCTATTCTAATTTGCAGCACTCCCCTATCCCTGCTCACAGCTACCTGAGGAGTCAGCATTTTTCATGGACATGTAGAATAACACTATATTCTCCCTAAATCTGGATAGGTTACATAGAAGGCAGGGTGCACAACACGGACTGCTCTGGGAAGGGCAGCTCACTTTCAACTGACCAGGAAAGTGTAGCTAGCCTTTAATGAACGGCCTCCCACTATGAATTAACAAATTTTAGAAGACTGATAGTTGATTATGGTTCAGCAAATGCACTTCTGGACACTTTACTGAAAGCAGAATTTATTCTACCTTCACAAGTCTAATCTATGGATCTGTCTTCTCCAGAGACAAGCCCTGCAGAGGGTGGCCCGAGTGTAGCTGTCTCTGCAATAGCTCAGGAACTGGGACTGTCTGACAGGGCACCCAATGAGCCTGCAGGAAAAGGTAAATAAGGGGTTATTTCCCCATTATATCTGATAAAATATTCGATTACATCTATATTAAAAGTAGGTATATACTATATAGAGAGATTACAGTTATTCTAAACTGGTTAGATAAGCACAGATGTACTGGTATTTATACCAGGAGATGTGGACATCTGCAAAAGTTTCCATCATTATAACATCTTCTGCCAATGTACTATCAGTAACACTTAAAAAAAAAAAACCCCTTCTTTAGGGTTATAAGTGCATTTTTCATACAGTGCAAAATCTAAAATGAGCTCAATGAATGTTTCCCCTTGCTTTTCTTTGTAGGCAGTAATTTAATCATGCCTTTGTTACTTTGTTTTACAAGCAGCAATAGGAACTTGTCTGCTCCTCACTCTGACCTTTTGCCAAAGTCTTGCCAGAGTCAGCTTTTTTGTCATTGTTTGGACATGGTGATGCCAAAATTACTGTCAGGACAGTAGTCATAACAACAGACCATTCCTGCATTTGGATTACTGGCATTATAGAGTGAATTGAACTACATTTCAAATGAAAACAACAAACCTGTTTACTCCAGCATAACATAGTCTTTGTCCAGCTATCACTGTGTAAGCACAAGAGGTTAGGACTGTATTTGCTGAATTAGCCAAGACAGAAGCCACTGAATACTCACTTAGGTTTGAATATTCCAGAAGAAAAATGTAGCTATGAAGGATTACAAAGGACTGCAAAATACTCTCACTGCAATCCAATTTGACTTGTAATTTATACTTTCATAGGGATTTCTCTCTCCTTTAAAAATTCCCCAGCCCTTCTGCTGTCTTGCTCAGCAGTATTCTAAGAGCCATAATTCATGGACTGGAGCAATAATTTACAGATAGTAAAACGTTGTCTTTCAAAGTTTCTGAAAGCTCTGAAAACACTTCTGTCATCACAAAAGAGCCCCTGAGTTAAACTGTGATGTGTCAAATAACAACTTTGCTTTACAGAGTGCGAACGATTAACCTTCCTGCAAGGGAGAGGAAGTGGAAGAGGGAAGATGGAGCTGCCCCAGCTTGGGGAAATGCTGTTCTGTTTAACTGAGAGGTGCCCAGAGGAATTTGAGTCTTATGGTTGTTACTGTGGCCAAGAGGGAAGAGGTCGTCCTACTGATGCACTGGACAGGTGTGGACTTTTCTGTATTTGCCATTAACTGTGGGAATTATTAGGGTGCCCAAGAATGATCAGTACATCTTTTTTTGGGCATTGTATAGCTATGAATCAGCAGTCAGATCACATTTTGTGGAAAAAAATCCACTTAAGTAACATGAAACAATCTAATGTCACTAAGACACATTGTACTGCTGCATCAATGCTTTGGAGAAGTCTTACTAACTCAATTAAAATAGGAGAGCCATAGGAGGTAAGCAGAGCAGAAGGAAGAGTATATTAAAAGGGATGAGGACAAGTGAAACTTGTCTAAGAGGTGGTTTGGAAAGTGATTTATGAAGTTAAAACATACACCCACACTGCACTGTCCTTCAGAAGGGAGAAGAGCTGGAGCAAAATCCTCCTGGAGCTGCAGCCCAGAGCCCTTCCATGGCTGTGTGCTGTCATGGCACACCTTGTCGACAAGGAATAATGCAGAGAATTCAACCAAAGCAAAGAAATCTCCTTTGAGGGTGTTGTATTTACAGCTAAAAATCTCTCCTTCTGTGGAAGGTCATAATAGTTTGGGCACATCAGGTCTAAATATATCACCTGGTGTACAGCACACACCTTTTCCCCACATTTGCACACAAGTAAGACTGCCAATGCATGGAAAATTAGACTAGATGAAGGCAAGTGGTCTGGCTATCATGATGCAGTTTTCATATTTTCAGCCATGATTCGAACACTCGAAGACACTTCTCACAGAAGATTAGGTCACGGTTGCAATTGCAGTTATGTGCCCTAAAATTAAAACAGCACCCCCCAAACAAAAAAGAAAGCAACAGCACTGGTAAACACAAGACATCAAAAGAATTAAGAAGGAGGAGGGGAGAGCAGGAGGAAGTATAGGAGGTACATAGGAACAGTTTGGGTTTTCTTTAGAGAAAAAAATCCTGTGGTATGAAAACAGAAATCTCTCAGTTTTAATGGGCATTGAAAATAAAGACATACAAATAATTGCGAGCACTCTGGGATGCAAGGAGAGTATTTTCCATTTACATCTACTGCTTATTTTAGATGCTGCTTCTCCCATCACTGTTGTGTGGAACAGGTTAAGAAACTTGGATGTCATGCAGAAAGAAGTTCGAGATCTGAAGTTTTATGTATTGATCATATGCCAAAATGTAAGTTTGTGTTAGAGGAAATTCTCATGTCCTGATGACAGTGTATCAGCATGACACACTGAATGCCACCATGACTGAGAGCTGCTAGGGCTGAGTATGGAGACAGAAATATTTAGCTTACAAAAAATTAGCAATGTTTACTGTAAACTAGAGCTTTTTTCCTAGTTGAGACAGAGGTTATTACACCACTGTGTATGATGTGATCAGGTCAGGCTGAGAAAATTACATTCGGATATCTTGCATTTGCAGGCAGGAGTCAGTTGTTTGTATCTTTACATTCACAAATTCATCTAAAGCCAGTGAGACCTTCTGCTACCCATCATCTTGGTGTCAGGCTTGTATTTAGATGGTTAAAGGTGAATTTGGAGACTAAAATTCAAGGTAGATTTGAAAATTTTATTTTCAAAAGCTCATCTACCTGTGGCAAATTACACATTGACTAATTTTAACTGCTTTCAAACGTTAATTCTGAAACTTCTTTTTAAGGCATTGGTTGGAGCATATGTGAGAAACTACTGTGTGCTTGCGATACGGCAGCAGCCGAGTGCATGGCCTCTGCCTTCTTCAACGAGAGCCTGAAGCTTCCACATGGACAAGGGTGCCAGGAGGAGAAAGCCTCCTGTCCAAGTGGCCCTTATGAAAGGCCTCCAACAGGCACAGAAACAGGCACGGGGGTTTCCAGCTCCGAGGAGAGCAGTGAGGAGGAAAGTCGACTGCGGAGAGTATTAAGAAGAGCGAAGAGAGGGACACACCGTCCCGTTGGGAACTCCAGACCTGTGGAACATGGAGGCAGATAACCAGCAGCACAGAGCCTTTTGCAGGCACTGTGTACCTTGCTCCTCCTTATCCTCCATAGGCCACCTTACAGAACACAAATGATGTAATCATAGAGTAGATACTAGATGTTAGGCTGTATTAGCTCGCTGCCGCAGGGAGGTTGGCTCTACAGACTGTCTATGTAGGTCAGATATTACATTAAATAAATATTTGACAGTGTTCTGTACAATTTCACTTGATTTCTGTGTAGAAACTGTTCTGATCACAGACTGATTTTTGTTAACTGTGTGCTTGGTTCAGACTGGATCTTGTTAATGGTGGCTAAGTATTTCATGGTTTTAATTAAACCAATCTGCAGATACTCCAACTCCTTTTGTAGACATTCTTCCTTTACTGAGCTTAGCAGGAAGCACCCAGAAGAAAAACTAAATTACATGAAAATGAGTTCCTTTTTTCTTTCCTATCTCTATCTGTGTATGACTCCCTTCTGAAGGGAACACGAGGTCCAAAATGCTGAACACAATGGTCCAAAATGCTCTCCTCTTAGAGAAATCTCTTGCCTCCCTGATGCCCAAGTTAAGGGTATCACTAGGAAACTTCCCAGCTTGGTATGGCCCTTGCACTGTTACTCATTAATGCTCTTCCATGTGGGGGGCAATGAATTCATAATGTGTACTCCAGGGGTGATCAGGAGATGTCAGCACCTTGGAATGGTTGGTTAGGGAATTATCCTCATGCTGGATACAGAGATGCTGTGTCAGGCAGCAACTTAACTGAACTCCAGCATTTGCTCCTGTGCAAACTGAGTGGTGCAGGTGAACTGCAGGTGAAAATGGCAGTGAATGTTCTTGGATGACCAGTTTACATTGTACAAACCTCTGGCTGGTGCTATTTCCCTCAGTAGTTTCCTACATTCAAACTGCAAAGGATTACTGTAGTGAACCCCACCCCCCGCCCAGGAAAAAAACCCATCAAAACAAAAAAAAAACCAAAAAACCCAAAACCCAACAAAAAAACCAAACCCAAATAATCACCACACAAACCTCAAAAATAACCCCCCAAAGGTGCTTAATCACCTGAATCCCACTGGACGCCAGTGGCTACACCATCAGCACTAGTGAGAAAACAAGAGAATAAAAAGACTTTTTATAAGGGAAGGCAGAGAGGACAGCTAAGTGATGTGAGAAATTGTATCTGCAGACAAGATTTTAATTAACTTCCCCCCTTATGCTGTACAGAAAGAGGACATCTCAGTAGCAAAACACTACAACTGCAAAATGCCCGTTTTTGTCCTGTGCTGAGGATTAGATCTGCATTACACTAGAACTTTCATCACCCTTTTATCATAAGGATGAAAAAATATATTTCACAGCACATAAAAATAAAGATGGCAATGAAAAAGTGAGATAATGAGCTGAAATGGGAAGAACTTGCCTTTAAACAAGTGAATGAAGTGCACTGCTGAGTAATAACACCAGCTCATTTCTTTGATGAGGGCAGTGTTGCTGCTCTGAACACGGCACTTTAAGATAAAACCCCATTCCTTTCTGCTAATTATTAGAAACTACTATTACCTTCATGGTTATGCAAATAACACATGCACATATTCACTCAACAATTTTTCTGATTGCAGTGATGGGGATGGATCATTTAAATCGATCAAGTAATGGAGAAATTACAATACGAATATGCTGTTACTCAGGTAATACTATCATTAATTCCTTTGGGCTTTTTTTCCAGTATCTCTTATTTCAGGATGAATTTAACACCCAAGTTGTGCTGTAATTACTACTATATGAATTGGTAAAGAGAAGTCTTAAATAATCTAGTTATGATTAACTGTATTTATTCTCAGAGATCAGTACTAAAAAAAATGACAAGCAGATCAAGAAGAGACATTAAGAATAGCTTTCTTCTTTCTCCTCTCATTCTCACCGTCACTTCACACCGTATTTTTCAGATTTGGGGCACAGCTGGCTGAAACCCTTTTGCATCCCAAAAGCAAACAACTAATTTATTAATTCCTAATCTAAAAAATATTTCCTACTTCAATACTAATTTACTTATTTTAATTTTTTAAGCATTGAATTACTTGCCTGTGAGCTGATAAAGATTTGGGCACATGATCTCACAAATGACTTGACATAACTGAGGAAGACATGAACTCTGAAAAACAGCACATATTATTAAAACTGCGAGCCATGACTTTGGTCTATCAGATAAACTGAACACTGTAAAGAAGCAAAAACTTCCAGACAGACACTCTCCCTGTAGCCAGAAAGTAGCTTTTAACAGGTCACCCTTGTTTTGCCTGACAACTGAAGTGGCTGTCACTTCTGTCCCTCTTAGCCTGGTGCCATCAGAGAATCACACGTTTGGGTTGGAATCAATGGTCTGGGTTGGAAAGGGACTTTAAAGATCATCTAATTCCAACCCTCTGCCATGGACAGGGACACCTTCCACTTGACCAGGTTGCTCAGAGCCAAATCCAGCGTGGCCTTGAACGCTTCCAGGGCTGGGGCAGGCACAGCTTCTCTGTGCCAGTGCCTCACCTCCCTCACAGGAGAGAATTTCTTCCTCATGTCTAAATCCAAACCTGCCCCCTTTCAGTTTAAAGCCATTCCTTCTTGTCCTGTCACTGCATGCCCTTGTTAAAAGTCCCTCTCCAGCAGCTCCTTTAGGTACTGGAAGCTGCTGTAAGTTCTCTCCCAAGACTTCTCTCCTGCAGAGTGAACAGACCCAACTGCCTCCACAGCAGAAGTGCTCCAGCCCTCTAATCAACTTAGTGGCCTCCTCTGGACTTGTTCCAACAGGTCAATGTCTTTCTCGTTTTGGGGGCCTCAGAGTTGGATGCAGTACCCCAGGTGGGGCCTTATAAAAGTGGAGAAGAATCCTCTCTCCTGACCCAGTGTCCATGCTGCTTTTGATGCAGCACAGGACACATTTGGCTTTCTGGGCTGCAAGCGCACATTGCCAAGACATATGAAGCATTTCATCCACCAACACCCCCTTCTCCACAGGGCTGCACTTGATCCATTCTCCTCCAAGTCTGTATTTGTATTTGGGATTGTCCTGACCCAGGTGCTGGTCCTTGCACTTTGGCCTTGTAGAACTTCATGAGGTTCACACAGCCCCACCTCTCGTGCCTGTCCAGGTCCCTCTGGATGGCATTCCTTCCCTCCAGAGTGTTGACCACATCACACAGCTTGGTGTCATTGGACTATTTGCTGAGGGTGTGCTCAAATCCCACTGTCCATGTCACCGACAAAGAAGTTAAAAAGAGCCAATACCAACCCCTGAGGAAGCCACTAGTCTCCAGCTGGACATTGAGTCATTGAATGCCACCATCCCACCAATTCCTTATCCAGCAAAGTGGACCATCAGTCAGATCCATGTCTCTCCAGTTTAGAGACGAGGATGTCATGTGGGATGGTGTTAAATGCTTTGCACAAGTCCAGGTAGATAATGTCTGCCACTGAATGCACAAAATAACAGAATAATTTAGGTTGGAAAAGACCTCTAAGATCCTGGAGTCCAACCTGTGACCAACCACCAGCTTGTCAACTAGACCAGAGCACTGAGCGCCACATCCACTGGCTCCTCGGACACCTCCAGGGATGGCGACTCCACCACTTCCCTGGCCAGTCCATTCCAAAATGTGGGCCACCTGCTGAAGCAGGTGGGTGGTTTAGCAGAGGAGACACACACAGCTGAGGTGCTCAGAGGGACCCCAGGGGTGATACAGTTCCTGCTCCAACCAGGGTCAATTAAGAGGCCACACGTGGTACGTGAAGGCCATATCCAGTCAGGTTTTGAGAACCTCCCAGCACAGATTTAACAACCTCTGCTGTACCTTCCCTTCAGCCAGGTCTCCCAGACTGTGCAGGGACAGTGCTCAAGGAACAGCAGTAGTAAGCTCTGAGTCACCCAATCACTTCGGGTTCCTTCAAGCCTGATTTGTTTTGATCCCACCCCCAGAACAAGGGGGAGAAAAATCACACAACTGTACCAAGTGACTAGAACTGATACTACAAACCCAATAGGTTTTTCAACCAGGGAGGCAGACCTGAAAAGCGTAGCTTATTTATCTTCTTAAAGCTTATTGGCTATTAGGAAATTATTTTTGTATTGTTGCATTCTCAAATTCTGGTGGACTTAGTAATAGCAATGGTTTAATAGTAAATAAATATAGCATTTTAATAATGCTGCAATGCTGTAACGTTTGCAAAACAGAACGCTGTGAAAATGCAGTCTATTTTAAATGCTAAAACATGATGTAACTGACAACTGTGAACCACACAAATTAACTGACACCTCAGAAAAGATTAATTTTAAATTTTGGTTTATTTTATTGCTTAAATATAGATTGCACAGTGTGTTCTTACATTTATTGAAACTGGTTCATTACATACAGTACAGAATATATGACCATTGGAACAAGAGACAAATTAGCCCTACTCTGATTTTGGACAACAGGCTACTTCTATATTTTGAAATTACCACAGATTTAATTTACCTTAAAGTGACCCACTACCAAAAGCTGTATTTTTTTCAAAATAACATAATGGGAAAGAGAACCCAAAGGAACAGCTGGAATACATTTAAACAGCTGGATACCAATTTATAACCATTATGACAGTGCTCAATGTGCTGCAGATAACACACAACCAATTTGCATACAGAGCATTTAAAGTTCTGCAACTTGCCTGAAGAACATAGAGAAGTGAAACATAGCAGCTTCATACTGTACAACAGCATTCTTAAATCTTTTGGTTTCATTCATTAGCTACATGTATCAAGAGCTACCAAAACAACACATTTTATAGTCTCTCCCATCTCCCATATGTCTAAAGGCCAGTGTGAACCAATCATCAACTTACACACTCCCTGAATTTCCAGAAAGGAAGAAATTAAATGTCACGTGAACACACAGAGTGTTACAAGCACTTTAATTCCTGCACAATACCTGCACAACACCTGCATTTACCAAACAAAGCTCCTTTGAGCACTGGAAATATGGAAACCTACCATCACCATAAATCAAAAATACTTCATAAAAAGAATAGAAAATGAAATGCCGAATCTAATTATTTTCACATGCAGCATTCATGCAACAGAATTCAATCATTGAAACAATCCTGTATGTACAGCACAGTCTTCATACTGCACGAGTGCAAACAGAAGTACATTCTTTATTTCTTAGACTCTTTATTTTCCTTTTATACAAAAGTGCAGAGTGATATTCTTAAAAAATGACAGCGTGGGTGTTTTATGTTGTATCCCTAAGTTAGATTTAATATTAAAAAAATTACACTCTTTATATAGGCCAAAAAGCTATTAGTCTTACCTTAAAAAAAAAAAAAAAAGTGAAAACTAAAGGCTAGAGTCCTATTTATTTGTAGACTGTGTTCTGATCAGGCTGATACGCTGCAGCAGTAAAAATCACAACGGAATGCTGTAGATAAGGGGCTGTTTCGTCATCCACTAACAGCTGTGATTGCACTGTTAAACTGAAAAGAAGGTCTCAATTACCTTTTGAGCTTTGTGAATGCCTTCTGAAAGTCTCAGCATGTCATCTCATAGGTTTAAGTAGCTGATATTTCTCAGATGTTGTCACATCAGGCTTTTAAAAGCAGTCCAGTAGAATACCGGATTACAGTTCAAAAAAGTTAAAATAATTTTTACAATGGGTTTGCAAATGCTTCAAACAGTCAGCAAATTAGCTGGGCTGATAACCCTTCAGATCGCTGAGTTATGCAATCAAAGATTAATTTAGGTTGGGACTTCTGAAAGTCATCTAGACCAAGCTCCTGCTCAAAGCAGGGCACTGAAGTTAGATCACTTTGTTCATGGCCTGATCAGTGTTCATGCAAACCACTGGCTAAATTAAATGTCTACATTTATCGCAGATTTTTGAGCGCATTCATTCATATTCATGCTGCTTCAGTCAGATTCAGAGAGATAAAGGGACTTCAAACTTACTATTCATGGCATCAATGAACACTGTTTTTCTTTATTTTGCCTGCAGAATTTAGTGAGTCATAAAGACAGCCTGGGCAATTATCATCAAATGTCAGTGATTTCCCGTATCAGTTTTCTTTATTTACATTTGAATGGTATGCTCAGATACATAAACCTATGGAAGTTACATTACAAGTTTGAGAAATGAAACAGAAACAAACACAGAGATGCATCTCTAAAAATGCTTTTGCTTGAAAATATATGTAATAAATTCTTGATCTTTAAATGGTTTCATTCAGTTTTCTTTCAATTTCTAAAATATCACTAAAAAGCTGCACTAAACTACAGAGAAATGCCTCATATTTATAATTTCAGTGATTATTATTTAAAATGCCCTCAGTTTATTTTCTTCTATACTAAATATATCTCTTATTTATTTATACTAAAGCAGACAGTAAGATACTACTGTGTTTTCAAAAGTACAGTCTGTAAACCATATACCTTAAGACATGAAAAATATTGCACAACTCCGTGCTTCAAGAAGAGATTTCTCCTCTCTTATGTAAAGCATTAAACTTTTAGCAAGAAGCACAGGATGTACAGTGGACATATCTATCTAAAAAAGCATGTTATGTGATGCATCCAAAAAATACTTAACAAGTGTCCATTAATTCATTCACTGTACCTGAACACATGTAAGGTATTGTTTTTTTCCATATATTTCAAACCAAACAAGTTGACCAGCTATGACAGCACGAACAAAAGGGAGCTAAGGTAGTGCTCCACTGATTACATTTAAGGAGATGAAGCAAGGCAAAAGCATTCTAGCTAGACACAGAATTGAGGTGGAGATGAGAAAAATATCCAACCAACCAAAAAAAGAAAAAGAAGCTTTAACAGGTTCTTCAGTTACAGTATCTCAAAGGAATTTGCAGCAATACAAATTCCTAGAGTAACTGAAAAATTCACCTGTATGGTAAGACAAGTTTTATATCTGACTTTTACATGTACTCAAATATGAAAATGAAAGCTACATGATCTATGAAAAACTTAACCTAAAACACATTACAGAAGAAAACAATTCAAGACAGTCTCATGAATTTGGCTAAAGTAATCTGTATTTGGCTCATGATCATCATACTAGTTAGTTTAGATACAATAAACAATAAAATTTGAAAACTCATCTTGTTCTTTCTATTGTACTCTACTCTAAATAATGTCCAGCAGACTTCAGAAGACACTTAATACACACAAAGATCTGGAAACTTCATCTCATAGACTGGAACAGAATGGTAATGAGCATGTCCAGCAGTAATGGTCATCGTTCCTGAGGGGCTAGGCGGAGGACTGTGTGAGAAGCACAATCAATACATGTAATTTATAATAATATGGATTACTTTTTTATAACTTTACACACTAATAGCTGAGAAACAAGAACACACTATCCCCCCACCCCCAACCAACAGTATGTTATCCTAGTCCTGAAATTCTAATGAAATTACTATGCCCTGGGGATTTTTGTATTCTCATCTATATCATCACTTTCACTGATGTTACAGAACTATCCAAATGTATCTTACTGCTAAAAAAATACTATTTATCCCACACAATGGATGTGCACAACTCTCTATAATAATGCCATGCACTATTTTGGGTGCTCAGTATCTAATTACTTTCTCAAACAGATGCAGCAATGGGAAAACAACAGCATTCTGGAACACTTCTGATAGACAGAGAAATACTGTAAGACACTATGACGTAGTTTCTGCATAGCCTCCACTACCAAAGAGATTCAAAACAGTAAGAAAATTAAAGTGATGAAGAGTACATGTTTTAGTGTACTGTTGTTGGCTGGGATTGAGTTAATTTCTTTTACAGTAGCTGGTACGGGGCTGTGTTTTAGATTTGTGCTGGAAAGAGTGCTGATAACACAGGGATGTTTTTGTTATTACTGAGCACTGCTTACACAGAGGCAAGGACTTTTTAAATTCTCTCGCTGCTGTGCCAGTGTGTTGGCTGGAGATGAGCAAGAAGCTGGGAGAGGACACAGATGGGACAGCTGATGCCGACTGACCCACGGGATATCATGTGGTATCATGCTCAGCAATAACAGCTTTCAGGAAAGAAGTAGGAAAGGAGGGACATTCAGAGTGATGGCATTTGTCTTCTCAAAGAGCCCTGATTTCATGGAGATGGCTGAACATCTGCCTGCCCACGGGAAGTGAATGAATTTCTTATTTTGCTTTGATGGCATGTGTGACTTCTGCTTTACCTATTAAACTGTTCTTATCTCAACCCAGGGGTTTTCCCACTTTCACCCTCCCGATTACCTTCCCCATCCCAGTGAGGAGGGGTAAGTCCGTGTCTATGTGGGGCTGAAATGCCTACCAGGGTTCAACCACAGCACTCATTTAAGGCCATTATTTTCTCCCTATTGTATGTGTTTAAGAACACTATGACATAACCCACCAAAAGTAGCCACAATTGCTTTATAACTGATTTTTCACTCATGATACTTTTCCTGCATAAAGCCTTACCGAATGGTGAGTTCCAGTATCTGTGCAAGTCTATCATGAAGCAAGTTTGCCTAGGGAAAGAAAATTAAAATTGAATTATTAACTCCTATATATTGAACTGAGCTACAGTGCCAGGCCACACTTAGTAAGTGTGCTCCACATCACCAGATGCAAATCTCAGCAGCATTTCCTGTCCCAGTTTCTTTTTTCACTGCTGCAAGGATTCTGAGCCTTGAAGATGCATTTGAGATTGAGTGAGCCTGTCCTGGAGTGCCAGGAGTCATATGGCAAATTCTTTTACTGCAGACAGGAGTTTAACAAACCTAAAATGCATTTAGTTATTTAAAATAAAAAAGAGAGTAAATACTGCTCCAGTTATCCTAGAATGAAACAGGAATGGACTGTGAATGTGGATTTCAAAGAGAGCAAGGAAAGCATTAAGGTGAAGAGTGTATGAGATACTTTCCAAATGGTCTAGAACAACCACATTTTAAATTACTGAAATTTCCCAACAATGATAACAGTGGAGACAAAACAAAGAACTAAACTTCTTTAGAAGTAACTGCAGCAGTGGCACAACATAAATCACCTGCAGCCAGCACATTCCCATTAATGCTTACAGGAGTACCTTCAGTGCTGTACAACATTTTCCAGAAACTTACTTTGGTTTCACACTGGGCAGCGATTTCTTCAAATGGTGCTTTTTGGAACTTTTCAATCACAAGACGCCTTTTTTCCTTTTCCTGTTCTTCGAGTCCATTGTTATCTTAAAAGAGTAATAAAAAATAAAGACAAATGCCATCTTTGCCTATCAACTGTAAGTGATATAAACCGTCACACGTGCACTGCAGAACTACCACTGTACTTGAAGTGATGCAACCATCCTCAAGTGAGCTGCCTGCCACATAGCATTGCTTCTAAAGCAAAATGCAGATCAAATTTCAAGGACCTGGTTTAAGGACCCTGTTTAGTCCCTTTCTTACTATGTGCTTTAATTTTGAGTACATCCAGACTCCTTTTTGTTTTTGTTTGGACTCCAGCATGCACTTCTCACTTACTGCACAGAGGTTCAGATTCAAGAGAAAAGAAGGAAGTATCCTCCCTCCCAGCATCATGCTGACAGGTGGTCAGAATTTTCTATTACAATTTGGGAAAAGCAAGTTCGACCTCCACAGGCTGAGTGAACCTACAAGCAGATGGACCTTTCCAGAATTTAATTAATTTAAATACCTCAGGGATTAGGCACATTTGGAAAAGAGTCAAATTATTGTTTAAAATGTCAGTGTCTATTGTTTAAAATATCAATGTTTAATCCATATTTTGAACAGGATTTTGGTGGACTGGACAGCCTTAATTAGTAATTACTTATAGTGACATGAAATAAGGGATCTGAGTAATTCTGTGTTCTTGTAGCCAGGTCACTTGTTAGAATAATGTTCTTTTAAATAATCTGAGTGTTTTTGAAGTCCACAATGTGTACCTTACAATCTATTTTCTGAATACACTGATGACCTTAAAATCTTAATACATAATAAATACTTGTCTTTTAAATAATCACTCAATACAACTTAAATCTCCAATTATTTATGGCATAGCCTATAAGGCAAATTTAATAGATGACAGACATTTCCAGATGCTTTTCATTCAGTCCCATTAACTTCAGAAAATGAATTCACTAACATTATCAAGGTATAATTTCAGAAATTTAGAAATAAATAACTGAAGTTTTAAATAAATTTACTAGCTGAAGAGAAACAAATGCAGTATTTTCATTGTTATTCTGGCCACTCATTTTTCTCTAGCAATTCCATGGTAATCAAGAACTATTCTGCATAAACACAACTGTAATAAATCTTACCAATGGCTTTCTTCAAAGCTTCGAAGGTGATTTCTTCAGTATTATCAACCTAAACACAAAGAAACAAAACCCCTTACACATCATATATAACATACAAGCTTCTAAAAAATAAGGAATGTGAAAAATACAGAAGGCCAAAATGGCCAGAGTTGGCAGCGGAGTGTAGAGAGGAAAATAGTTACTGCTTTTGTCTAACTTCATACCATTATGGGCTCCAAGCAATGTGGTGCTTATGCCATAAGCACTGGAGTTAAAGGGCTCTTCACAACAAGCTATGTCTGATACACTGAGAAAACTTGTTCATCTAGCAATGGGAATATCCATTTGCTGCAGATGTACTTCATTAGGAATTGCTGGGGGCTGCAAAATTACCAAAGATGCATGAACATTTCTTTGAGCTCCAGCTCATGGATCTTTGTGTTTCAATTTGTTATAGACCTGGAGTTTCCATACCAGTAAATATATTTACAGTGAAACCACTGTGATGATATTAGGGGTGAATGCTTAGATGGCAGAACAGTGTTCACCTGAATATAACATGGTTCCTTGGCTTGAACTGCCTCCCTTCACTCCTTTCAAACATGTAAATAGGCAGCACTTTTATTTTTCTTTAAAAACACCAATTATTTAGAATGATCTAATATGATTTAAGATAAAAGATCTGTGAGGTAGCAAAAAGTTACTTCATCCAATTCATTGGCTTGAGCTACTGTACCAGGAAAAGCCAGCAGAAGTAGCTATTTCTTTGTTCCTTGAGTGTTATTTCACGAGATGGAGCTGTAAAGGATACTCTTCTAACAGATTTTACTATGTGAGCATGTTATTCTCTAAATTTGAATATAGAAAAGACTAAGAAATAAAGAGTGAAAAACCCTTTATGTCAAATATTTGTGAATATGGCTAGAGATCAAGTGTATTCAGGTTCTGAAATAATCATCTTTTATACAGTTCACATTTGGTAAATTAATTATTAATCCTAAAATTTCCATTCATTAAGTAGGTAATCCCCTCAATCATAAAGCCATATGCTCTTTTTTCTTTTTCTTTTTTTCTCTAGTTCAGTTCTCCTGACAGTTATGGATTGTTATAATCAGTAATCTACAAAGCAAGAGAACCAGATTTCATCTATAGCTATGAAGGTGCAGTCAGCAAATTGGAAAATACTGGTTTTTCTTCTGCCTTGTAAACAAACATCATAAAGCAAGTAAAGAAGTAATACTTTGCTTCCTGTCTTTCTGATTAATAAAATTCTTGATTTTAAGAGGTAAAAAGTAATTCATTATCCAAGACACTGGACCATATTAAGACCGCATTAAACTGAGAACCCATAAAAAGATTTTGATTTATCTACAACCACTACATCCACTTCAAAGAAAGTCTATATATCAATGCTTGACATAACATCAGCATAGTAATTTGAAATCTGAAATGGAAACTTCACTCATTTAATTCTACTTTCAAGAGAATTGTTCAATCACACATAACCACATATAATACACGATCTTAGAATGAATACTTATGTCAAACACCCTCAATCCTGTAAGGAACATTTACTTCAGAAAGCTAGAGATCTGATTGTCTCCCTTATTTCTCAAACACTTTTTTCTTTTTTCTCCTGAACTCTTATCTGTATCCTTGCTAAAGCACAAAGGAAGTGAAGATGAAATATCATCTGTGGTATTATCACCACAAAGCAGAAATAAATAATAATCATGCAGAACATGCATCATTTCTGTCTAAAACGAAGCCTGCTCCTTTGCAACAGCTTCGTATTGTGTTTTTAACTAACACACAGCTTGACTAAGTCCACACATTCTGCTTCGTGTCTCTAGGCAGTTTGTGCCTGAGGATGCCAAAGGTAAGAGTCATCTGTACCTCATCTGAGGTACAAACACTTCAATTTCAGCAGCTAATCTTCACTGCAGCCAGCACAAATCTGGTTCATAAAAATCAGGAGAACCTTGAAAAAGATTCAGAAGTAGGAATTTATTTTAAGAAATACTTCAAATGAAGTGTCAAAACATGTGGGATAATTTTAATTAGAATGCAGCCTTCCTAAGGGATAATTAGCACCAGCTCCTATACCTGACATCTGAACTTCTTGTTCCTCCTTTATCCTTCCTGTGGCTTTAAAGTGCTGGTGCTAAACTGTTCTGGAAGGGAACAGTGACACTGTAACACTGCGGTGCACAGAGCCTGCCTAGTCTTTAGCTGTCCCCCTCAGGCACAGCAGGTCTCCCACTAGTCTTACATCTCACAGGTCCATGTTGATCAACAAGTTTCTCAAATACTTCAAACAATGCAGGGATACAGATGCAGGAATTTATTAGTTCCCTCAAAACGCAGATAAAACATTTTAGACAATTTACTCTGAAAATATCAGTTGTTTGGCATGTAAATGTATTGCTACCCCACATGCAGCAGCATGATCTGTAAAAAACTGTAGTGATAAAATACTTGACATTTCTATAGAGGAAGATCAGCACCAGTGCCTTGGACAACACATTTCTGAAAACACACAAATAAATTAAACCTCCAAAGTATTTACAGAATAATGTATTTACAGAATTTGCTAGAATAATCAAACATCAGACTTTCTGGGAAAATGCCACTTGCATTCCCCCTCTCCTTCCAAGATGCTGCTTTAAAATATTCCGTGATTTTCATACCTTATCCTCTGTGTTGTTGCCAGGCAGAATATCCACCTGAAGAGACACTGTGTCCACAATGCTTTTCCTCCTGGAGAGTCTGTCCTCATCTAGCACAAAAACAACTCGTCTCAATTTTGTATAACACTTGAAACAGTATCAATCAAATTTCTACCCATCAGATGCAAATTTGTTACCATATGCCTATTTAACCCATGATCTTCTATTTTATCATTTGAATTGTGGAAAAAATGATCAGTTACAGCTCTAAATTACCAAATATTAAGGAAAATAATCTTTTTATTGTCCCTTTCCCCTCTCATCCTAGATTTTGCCAACTTTCACTTGAAAGCCCAGAATTTTAAGAAATGAGATGAGCTCTTAAATGCATAATAAATAACATAGCACATAATGATATGTGGCTGTAGAATTCCTTCCAAAACCTGAACTTATTTTCTTGGTTGTGAAAATTAAATATTAAGGTCTTAATTTGAAGGTACTCTGAAACAGTAAAGGGCTTCTTGAACGATGACTCATTGACAGGAGAAATAGATTTCTGAATGGAAATGAACAACAATCCTTCCTTATTCTTGTTGCTACATGTACCATATTCAGTGAGTCTAAAAATCTACTGGGTGGAAAGAATTCTCTCCATTTCTCACCTCCCACACAGATTTTAGCAGGTCCAGCTGGCCTAAAAAGTTGTCAGAATAAGACCAACTGTGCTGATACTAAAAGGAGCACAACAATTTCATTAATGCATCAGCAGATTATGATCCAATGATCCATCAGTTGATGGATTTTCCTTCTGTGACTGCATTCCTGATGCAGGGCATCAATAATCTTTTTCACATTTTTAATATTTAGTATATTAAGATTTTAATAAACATTAAAAATTCATTTTAGGACATGTAATGAGGATCCTCTGGCAAACAGAGACTCTAGTGGCCTGACTTTCATGTATTTCATTTACAAAATCATGAATTGCAATGTCACATTTTAGATTTTAGTTGAGACCAAGCCATTTGGACTTGGCTATCATTATCTGATGACATACACTGCACATAGTTAGTAGCACCTACAGGCACTTGATACTAAGACAGGGATAAGGATTTAAAGCTCCCCTACCACAAGGTAATTTATAATGGTTCTTCTGCAAGCTTTGTTTAAACCACTTCTAGCAAAGCACTTTTGCTGTACAAATATTGAGCATGAACAAACAGAACTCATTCCAGCAGAGCTGAACATCCTCAGCTTAAAAAAATCAAGAAATAACTTTCAGAAGTTGTATAGATGAAATGCCATTTTAAGATCAAGAGGCAGGGAAAGAAAAAGATTAGTGAAAAACACCTGAATGCTAGCTATGTTTACCAGGTCCTCAGAGACCCTGAGCATTTGAAGCGGCATTCTGAAGGATTCACTTAATTTTTAATCCCTGATGACTCACTGGTACATGACCCAACACATAGTCTGAGGAAAGCACCTCAGCCCTCAAGAGAAAACACAAGACAAAACTACATCTCTGCTGCCATCTGGCTGCGCTCTCTATAACTGACACACAAACACCACAAAATATGTTTCGGGGGCTACTTTGGATAGAATTCATTTTTGTAATGGATGCCTCACTATACTTATTACTCATTTACCTCCAATTTCAACATACTAAGTGAGTAAAAAATTGTGAAAAATTCCATTTTTTTCTGTTATATGATACAAAGCTCATCTCCATACACACAAAGGAGCCCAGAGGCATGAGGACAGTGGTGGAGTCCAAGCACCCAGTGCCCCAGCCCCTGACAGGGCTGTCCCAGAAGCCTTGGCCCCATGGCCTGGGGGGTGGTACCCACATCATGGGGCAATGGGAGCAGCTCTCTGCATCCACCTCACTGACTGATCACTTTTCATAAGGGCATGTAGGAATAAGACAAGGGGGAAAGGCCTTGAACTGAAAGAGGGTAGATTGAGAACAGGTATTAGGAATAAATTCTTGACTGTGAGGGTGGTGAGGCACTGCAATAGGTTGCCCCTGTGGCTGCCCCATCCCTGTTCAAGGTCAGGTTGAAGGGGACTTTGAGCAACCTGGCTAGTGGAAGGTGTCCCTGACCGTGGTGGGGGGCTTTGGAACAGGATGATCTTTAAGGTCCCTCTCTTCCTGGGTGAGTGACTGAGCAGTTGTGTGCATGGGGGTCTGACCACAGTACCTGGAGTCAGACCACAGGTCAGAGGCCTGGCGGGTCTGGAACAAGCAAAGGTGCACAGAATGATGATTCCCACATGATCATGAGGGAACATCAAGCTGGACCAGCAGGCAAGTAGGCTAAGTGGCCTTGAAGCGAGTGGTGACCATGTGTGTCTGTCTGTGTGTGTGTCTCTGAGGGCCAGGCCACCTGTCAGGAAGACCATGGAGCCTGGGGGTTGACTGGGACCCATGGACATGCACAGATGCATCACAGTGTGAAAGGGGGGTCTGTACCTGCAGCTGGACTGGGGTGGTGGGACTTGAAGGACTCACATGCTCAGGTGGGGCTGGGGAGACTGGGAACCAGGAGAGAGCTGGTGAGTAGACAGTGTCTAAGCCCAGTCCTGGTGGGATGCACACAGCTCCTGGGATGCAGACAGAACATATGCATATATGGATGTCCTGCTAATGGACCTTTATCCTGAACAGACAGTGAGTAAGGTGAATCTTCATTCCTTGAACAACTGAAAGCTTCTTCCAACTTTCTACAAGTTCTTGCAATGTCACTCAAAGAGGTAATTAGTACAATCACAAAAATGATACCTATAGCCCTACTGCCTGCTCAGGAGAAGAAAATAGGAAGCTACTATTGTAGAGTTTCAAATCAAGAGTAAGCAAAAGGCAAACCTTGCAGCAGCTAACATTGCTACAGGTATATCAAGGAGATAAACAGAAAAAAGCATAAGGAAACACTAAGTACACCAAGTACAACACAATTTCTGGCCTAAGGATCTAATGACCTAAAAGCATTTTTTGACTGAGCACATCCTACAAAGACACCACAGGCAGCAGGAGAGCAGGCTGACCTACAACTCGTTTTTACCTTTTGACTTGTGTTTGCATTTATGAGGTTTTTTGCCTGATGGAAATAGAGCTGAATTAAAAAAAATATATTCATAGACCAAAAAAAAAAAGATTAGAAGTACATTTGAATTATCAGTTTTCTTCCTCCCTCAAGTAAAGGAGAGAAAAAAGCAAAAAAAAGATGGCAGATATGAATGTCTTTCAAACTGACAAGAAGCATCAAAACATGAAACAAAGACAAGATGACAAAATTATGTCTATAAGTAATTGTTAACATTATGTCACTGATATTTGGAAATACTAGAAATAATTAGAATGAAATATTTACTGCCTTTTTGGGTTCAACCCTAGATTTCACAGGAATATACATAAAATGGATTCATTCAATAATCTCTTAAAACACTACATTCTGTCATTATAATGTTAATATCAGAAATGAAATATTTCACTGCCGCAAAAAATGAAAAGCTTAGGAATTCCAAAATATTCATTTGGTTCTGACTTAGTTAAATGAAAACCTTGGAAGCTCAATATTCCACAGGATTAGAGATTAATGATCTTTATTAGCTATGGTAACAGACAAGGAGCAAGTTTTGATTACTGTTCTTTACAAAAAATTTCAAACCTATCTGATACACATAAATATGGCAACTTCTCATCACCTGCAGAGACAGTTAATCAGAGACTTGCAGATAAACTCACTTAATCTTGCTGTCTGAACTTTCATATATTCCTGTGTAGGAATGCATTTTTAGCCAAGTATCCAAGAAAACCATAACAAGGTCATTTGGGCACAAATACATCTCAGTTTCTAATAGACGCTTAACATAAATTTCAAACCAGGCTATCCTCCTCGTTCCTTCTCATTCACTCAAAGCCAGAAACATTTCCTTACTTGCTGCCTACCTCTTCTGCCAATACTAAAATATAACATTAACTGTTTTTCTGTTAATGCCAGAAGAGGTAACCTGTCAAGTACAGGAACATGATCCTTTTCAGAGGACAACCATCAACAGAAAACACAGACATTGTAGCTATGTCCAAACACATCACTAGTGAGCCCAGTGGCATATGGGGCAAAACCACATCTGCTGTCTGAAGGACTCGATTCCTCCCATAGCAGATATCCAAAAAAGAGATACTCAAGAGCAGGAAACCATGTCTCTGGATCAGACTGCAAGAGGGACAGATCTGGCATTCACTGTCCCTGTGCAATATGGTTCTTTCTATGTGTGAGCTACACAATAGAGAAATCACATTTTTCTGCTACGTACTTTAAAAAGGTCATGCTTCAAGCTGGGATGTCCCACAGTCTGTTACAATAGCAACCAGTTACACAGAGCCACAAAACACATGGTTCAGAAAACAAATTCTTCAAACAATTTTTTTCATCAAGTTGCTTAACTGGCTGTTGAAAATATACTAAAAGCCAAAAGCACATAAATGTCACGTACTAGCTAGACCTTCACACGCTATTCACACAGCCTGCATAGCAGGAACTCCCACACTTTCTCAGGGAGATTTCATTTCCACTGTTTCCTGACACTAAACTTGCACAG
The DNA here is from genome assembly GCA_035047845.1 of Dendrocincla fuliginosa. NCBI lineage: Eukaryota > Metazoa > Chordata > Aves > Passeriformes > Dendrocolaptidae > Dendrocincla > Dendrocincla fuliginosa. Next base: position 143,080,830 of record JAWWMO010000083.1, on the reverse strand, counting down.
GTATCTAAAGGTGGAAAACATCCCATTCTTGATTAAATTAACATCAGCTCAATTTAGAATTTAAGTAACGCAAATAACTCAGCACATGGCCATATGGTAAAAGGATGGAATATCTTCCATTGAGTGTTTACATAAAAAGGATAAAATATGCTAACTTGTATATTCCTCCCTCATTTTCTGAATCAACACGGGTAGTCCTTTGAAAGCAAAGACTTCATTAAAAAGAGACAAAGTGGGTTCAGAGCCTTTCTACCCCCCTTCCTTTCTTTAAGGAAAAAAGCAAGAGGACAAATAGTTGAAACTTCTTAAAGTTTCATACAGTAGCTAATGAGGAAAAAAAAAAATGCCAAACATTGTGAGAAGACAAAATGATCTGATTAGGTTTTGTTGCCAAGCAGTCACATTATATTTCACTGGCACACACAACACATTAAGAAAGCACATTTTTAACAGCTGGTGCTTAGTGGTGTTGCTACTAATCACCACTTACCTGTTACCTGGGGTACATATGGAACTGACAATCTTTCCACACTGTATCCACTGCCTCCTAATGATTCTGCAATCTTGTTCGTCAGGAAAAATAAATCTTTTTCATGCTTCTCTAAGGATTTTGGAAGACTGTCAAAATATATATATTTGAAGTTATGGTCTACAAATAGGTACTTGTTGGTTAACGTAAAATATCTTTCCAAAGTCTGTGAGCAACCAGAAAGGGTCAATGGCAATTATTCAATGGAAATAAAACTTGCTCAGTTTTTTAGGAATGAATATACACCCAAAATTAGTTCATTGAATACCTCTGCGTTATTCTAAAATATCTTAACACGTATTTGCTGTCTGAAATATGTTCCTCATCTATTCTGCTACATATTGATAGAATATGGTCTCTGTTCAATAAAAAACCCCTGCAGGGCAATACTAATATTAATAATTAATAGCAACAGCAATATTTGCCCTTTGCCAGCAATGCGCCCTTGTGGCGACGAAGACCGAAGTACCCTAGGCTGCATCAGCAGAAGCACTGTCAGCAGGTAAAGGGAGGAGATCCCACCCCTCTATTCAGCTCTGGCAAGGCCACACCTGGACTACTGTGTCAGGTGTTGAACTTGCCAGGGCAGCTGAGGCATGGAGTTACTTTAGGGAGTCCAACAAAGGGCCACTAAGGTGGATTAAAGGACTGGAGCATCTCTCCAGTGAAGACAGACAGAGAGAACTGGGACAGTTTAGCATGGAGAAACATCTTGTCAATGTGTACCACCACCTTGAGGGAGGGAGCGTGAAAAGGCCACAGAGCCATGTGCTTGTCAGTGCTGCTCTGTGACAGAATCAGAGGTAATGGCAAGAACTGAAACACAAAGGGTTCTGTCTGAACATCAGGAAACACTTTTTTACTGTCAGAGTGACCAAGAAGTGGCACTGGAGTGGCCATGAGATATTCCAAAGCTATCAGGATGTGGTCCTGCACAGTCTGCTCTAGGTGACCCTGCATAAGCAGGGACCAGATGATCTCCAGAGATTCCTTCCAACCTCACCCATTTTGTGATTCAATGAAAATGCATTTGGCTCTATTAGCACACACAACAAACATCATGTTGTGCAGATATAAGTACCTCTGACCACAATAAAGAAGTCTGAAACTCACTTTTTTTCCTATACATGTACATGCTTTTCATGCTTAGGTTTCTTCTGCCTGCCCTGTACACTACTAAACCCCTAAATTATTTTTCGCATATGCAACATATTTCAATGATGTCTGAATTTTAATAGTAAAGGCAGTACTTCACTGTCCACTAATTCACATTTAGCATGGCCTTACTTGCATTTGTCCTTGAAAATTGTTTCTGGTAGAAAATAAGATGCTTCCAGACTTCTGGTTTCAATGACCTAAAAAGCAATCAAGACAAATAAGTACAAATGGAGTAGTTTCACGGCTGTTTTCTCCAATAACTAACCTTCACTAACATCTACTACAGCACAAATGGGGCCTTTAGAATTTCTTTTAACCAGAGAAAGAGACTGTGGCACTCACTCTTTAGACTAAAAATCTGGTTCTCATGGTGCTGTACACGTCAGTACTGTTTTACCAAAGCCAGTGAGACTGCAAAGTCTTACACCAAATGAGGATTTAGCCCATTATATACGGTAATATAAACATAATTATGCTACACTTTGAGACGAGACTATTTTGTTTATAATTTTAAGAGTCAGCAAGAGACTGAAAATTAAGAACAACGTCCAAGGACACAAATATGGAGAATAACACCACAAACAATTACTTGACACAAGTTATTTACCCATTTTACAGTAGAATGCGTACTATTATAAATGACTTGAATTATTTAGCTATGTGTTACCTTGCTGACATGTTGACAAAAGGCAGGAACTGCAATCATTTGACTCAGAAAGTTTAGATAGGCTGCAACCAATGCCATGACACCACAACGATTAAACATTGGCAGATTATCCTCATTGATGATGGCGATGTCCTGAAATACAATGGATAGCATTAAGATTTCCGTAGTTAACAGGCTGTCCTGAATATATGGAAGCCAAAATTACTGTTAATACCACTAACTGATGTATGACGACTATCTGCTATTACTTAGCATTTGATACTTCTCATCTTAAAATTATAGTCTTTTAGCTTACTCTTGAATTAGGAATACATTGATCTGAAGTTAGAGAGCTTAAATATTCAACCATTATGAAGAGAAATAAATTTACTCAATTCAAAATTCTGTTTCTCAGAAAGGAAGTACAGGTTAATGACTGGTAGTCTCTCGTTCTTACCACTTGCTGATCAAAACAGTTTTTCAAGAAAATTAGAAATAGCAGTTTAATAACAAAAATCACCTGTGTGAGTCATAGATACAGTATCATAAAGGGAATTATTTAATCCTTATTAGCATCTCTATGTTTATTCAGACTGCATTATTTTTGCTCTAGTAAAACTCCTAATGTCATTTTTATCAAGTAAGGATTTGGTTCAGTGACTTATTTTATAATTAAAGATGCACACTGCATTTCAGAGGTTTCATAATGCAGGTGCACATTTGGGAATAAGGTTAATGACAGAGTGAACTGGGAATATAGGGCCTGATTTCATCAAATTTCCAAGGCATATGTTAGCACTACTTTATTTTTTTTTAATGCTTTGATTTCAACAAAGATAAACTGAGTAAGTTTGTTTCCCTGAAGTCTGTATGAAAGTATGAGACAATGTTTGATCCTTTTAACTAAATGTTAAGGAGTAAGGCCTACCAACACACTAAAAAGAATTTTATTCTAAGATAAGATTAAATAGACTGGTTTGAAAAATATTCCCAACTAATCAATTATACAAAAGCTTTCATCCAAGGTGAGGACAGTCCATGTATTTTATACAGAACACTGAAACAAGATCACAGGTTGTAAAAACATCTTTTCAATTTGCTAATGTATAACTGTGATTCTAAGAAATGTTCCAAGAAATTTCCACATCTGATACTTTTCCTGAATAGCACACACTGATAGAAACTTGTTGTAAAACTGATTAGTTGAAGCTTCCCCATTAATAAGTGGCATGTAATTCCTTAGTGGATCAATCAAGTTTGGGCCAAATGATGAGATTTCCAATTTGAAGATCAATATACAAACAAAGCAAGTTACCCACATCTCCAATTACAAATACAAATTGTCAGTCAATGAACCCAGCATCAACTCAGCCTCATACCTGCAATGCAATAGCTAATCGAATGAGGTCAATAACCACTTCTTCATTGGCCAGTTCAATTGTGGTAAGAGCTAGAGATGTAAACAGCAGTTCAAAGTTTTTCTGGACATTGTCTTCTTCTTTGCATCCCAAGTAGATGTGTCTGTACAACTGCTGACCGTGCTATAAAAGACATAAAAGGGAAAATGAGTATTAAAATAACAGAATAATTTAGGTTAGAAAGGATATTTAAAGGTCTTTTAGACCAGCTTTCTACTCCAAGCAGGGCCAGCGTAGATGTTAGCTTAATTTAGATAGAGAATTAAAAGAATAAAAGGATAAAATACATGAGTACACATACACAGACAAACAAGTACATGGTTAACCAATAATACTACTAGCTTCTAACAGCAACTTCTTTATAAACACAGTACATGCAGAAATATACAGATAGGGAAGATGATACAGAGAACTGCACAAATACTGCACTGTGGTCAGATGCTGGCATTCATTTCCTAATGAAATACTAAAATAAAATTGTCTATTTATGAAGAGGAGAAATCAAAAAGTAATCTTGAAACATTCTCAAGAACATTCAAGTAACTGATAAGGTTCAAGTGTTTTCCTCGTGAAGATACCAAATTTGTTCACTAAGTAAGAACCCTTGATAGCAAACAAACTAAAAATGCTTCTAGAAGGTGTTTCAGGTGAGTAGGGCCCATTTACAATGTGAGGAGAGAGGCTACAGCTCTAGTAAAGAACACAGCCCACCTAGAGAAAGACTCTCAAAGTGACTTTCCTCATAACACTGTGCATAACCAAATCTTTGTAAAGAAACTATTAACACACACCAAAAAAGCAAACATAGAAAGGCAGGATAAGCAGGAGGTGTTGAATGCAGCACAAAGCTCAGTACCAATCCAGCATTCTTAATCTGTGAGGGGATACAAGTCTGTATCAGCTGACACAGTTAATTTTCAAGATCTAAAGACTAACTCTGTCTGCAAGTAGTAGTAGTTCACCTCCAGAAGGAATAAGAAAACTCACTTTTAACATCGGCTTTTCAAATAATTACTTAGGAGATAATAAAGATATTGTTGATCTTTTTATTACTTCTAAAATCAAATATATAGCTGTCGAAATACACGTTTTATTTAGAAAAGAGGAAAACAAAGCTATTAGCATAGCACAGAAGCTACTACAAAATAAGCAGAGTAAAGATCAGCTGTTTAAAGATCCAGTATATTTGGAAAATAAAATTAATAAAATTCTTCATCTCATGGA
>JAWWMO010000083.1:142965367-143075755 GCA_035047845.1 Dendrocincla fuliginosa | reverse complement strand
TAAAATTAATAAAATTCTTCATCTCATGGATAAAGAATTGCACTGAAATAGGAAAATAAATTATTATGTGGATTTTCTCAATACAAGAAAATGTAAGTTCAGTATTTCCCTTTAAAGAAAGGATAGAAATAAACTGAGAAAGTGGTCTGAGATAAAGAGTTTTGTGCCTATGTCTAGTTCAATTCCACCTAATGTTAGGTACTGAACGTTCTAGGTATAATACACAATTGCCTTAGGATCCCCACATAACATCAAAAAAGCCTACAAGGTCATACATATCTTAATGGACTTCTGGAGATGCTTCAGCCCTCTCCTTTGATTATGCAAAGCATCTGGGAAGAGGAACTGCCAACATACATATCTACAGCAGGTGAGTAACATATTTATGGTATCGGCATCACACAGATAATTACTGAATGACTTCATTTCCCAGGGTTAATACAGATTTAGAGGACTGTATAATCTTTTCTTGACCAGTTAAGAATTGCTTTTCCTCTTCTGCTCTCTTTTTCAGATGAGTATTAACAATTCAAATACTTACCTTGACAACTACAATTTTCATCTAGCAAAATCAATAAATACAACTTTAAATTCAACTGCTTTTTTTTAAATTAAATTTTTTAAAATTAAACTGGTTTAAATTAATGAATTAAAATTTAATTCACTTTTCAAAGACACATTACTAATAATTGCCACTGTTGGAGTATTTTTTGTATTTGTATAAATGAAACCAGGTGTACATGTACCACAAACAATATTAAGTGGATTAACCTAGCAAGAACATTTATCTTGCAATGTTACTTGAATGCTGCATAACTCTAGTGTGACTATTACTGTATGTGTGGTATTTTAGCCTTCTTCAGTAATTTCTATTTTTTGTTTACAAACATACCTACACAGATAAACCACAGTCCACAGTCGGGAATGACAGAGCACACTAAAAACTAAATGTGTTTTTCCCACACAGAAAACAAGGTGTTTATTTCATGTAAGTAATTTCACTCCACATAAATATCATCTAAAAAACCCCCTGTATTTCTTCAGAACCAAATATACTCAAAAGTCAACTGATACAAACTCCTGTGAAAACAATCTTTTAAGAAGATGCATTTTTCCTTCAAAGTTAACTTTCTTTGACATCTTGACCTAAAACGTAAGTCCCTGTACCATGGCTTTTAGAAAAGCTGTTTAAATACAAAATTAACGAAAAATACAACAAAATAAAAGCCATACAAACGAAAAATTACTACTGAGGAAAAATTAAATACTGCACAGGGATGTAACTATAGGGAGGTCTTTTCAGAATCCTGGTTTAGACATACACTGTTCTAACTGCATGCATACAAGGGTTTCAGTGACTACATACATGAAAATTTTATTCCATGGAACCATCTTTCAAGCATCCAGAGCACCTCAACTTTGAAAACACTGTAATTTAATTAGAATAATTTGATACTGATCTTTGCAACTTGTTGCAAAAATGCAACCATAGGAGAAAAGCGGAACAACTGGTTCAGTTACTCCATCTTATTTCTAGATAGAAAAGTGATATTTCATTCTATTACCTTTTTCATGAAGCTCACATCTTGCCTTGAAATCTTGTCTCGTTTTATCTTTAGATCAGAAACATCTGGTATTATTCTACAAACGTAAGAAAAATATCATTTTAGCAAAAAAAAGTTCAAAAGGAAGAGGATGTGAAACATAGGAACCATTCAAACAAGTCTTGACATAATTTCCATTTTATCAGTTGAAGGAGAACAATAAACAGAATTATGACAACCATATATTTCTTTTTCTCCCCATAAAATAACATATTCTGTCTTCCACAGCTAAACTAGCAGATACTTGAAATGCTTATTTAAGGTACCAGCACTGAGACTTGCCTGTAAAACAGCTGCCCATCAATAAAAGACTGAGCACTGTGAATTTACCAAAACAGTACATTAAAATTTCATATTAGGAAAAGTATTTAAAAATCAACAGTACTTATCATTCAGATATTAAACCAGAATGTTATGTAGGCCAAAGCAAAAAAAAGCACTACCGTATCCCTCTGAGCTTTGCTCTGTTGTCATGCCGATCAATGAGGTTGTGCAGGATTTCCAGGACCAGCTGCCTCAGCTCAGAGTCTTCCATGAGTGAAGGAGAGAGTAATGGATCCAGGAATGGCGCAGGAAGTGCATTATTTATCGTTGTGGCTTTGTATCCTGAAGTCACCTGTTTGTTGTTGAAGATAAAATTAATGTGTGTCATTACTGCATTGTAAAAATTAACTGCAGCTGCCACTCACTTTTTAGTGGGCTTGGTTTGGCATCTGAAATGTGGATTCAAATTGAAGTATTGTATTAATTTGGAAAATTCTTGACCTCACTATGATTTGGAAGGACTTAACACACATTTTCAAATTAACTACCTCATCTAGTTCTTCTAGTGGTATTTCTCGGGACCCTTCCTTAACCAACACACCCAAAATAAAAATAAAGGTATGACTTATGAATTTTTTTTAAAATGGCCTATGAAAAGTTGCAGGGCATAAAAATGAAGATGGTAATAATTACAATAGAGATTTTTCCATTTCAGGCTATGAGCTGCTCACATATAGTACTAAATCAGCTCACGTGAATGATAGAAAACAGGTCCTATATGTACACCTTAAACATTTATGGATGCTACTTTATTGCAAAACATAATGTAACCTTCTTAGAAATCTGGTACCATGGTGTTTTCTTTGCTTTTTTTAAACTAACTCTGACTAGTCTCATTCAATTACTTTTAATTAAAGCAAACTCTGTAGGTACATAAAGAAAAGTAAATTTCTACTTGCCAAGTCAAATATTAATTAGCTGAACATTTACAGCAGTAAGAAATGTTTAAAATTTACTGTCCCTTAAAATGGAGAGTACCAGAATATTAAAATCTCAAAACCAAAACAGATTCAGAAACTGCTAAGTATACAGTGTTGAGGATAAGGATACAAAAATTAATAAAAAAGTAATTATAACAAAAACAATAATATTTTTATCTAAGACTTACATAATAATTGTATTTTTATTATAAATATTCTATACTCTTACAGTTTTTACATGTGAACTGTGTTATCCTGGTTTTGGCTGGGATAGTTAATTTTCTTCATAGTAACACATACGCTGCTGTGTCCTGGATTTGTGACCAAAACATTGCTGATAACACAGGGTTGATTTAGTTACTGCTGAACAGAGCCTGCACAATTCCAAAGGGATATCCCATACCAAAACATGTCATGCTCAGCAACAAAAGAGGTGGCAGTTTGCAAGGGCTGCTCAGGTACTGGCTGGGTATCACTTGGCTCTTGGTGAGCAACTGGGTTTTGAGTGGGGATTTTCTTTTATTCTACTATTATTTCTTTTTCTTTTTTTCCTGGTTTTCTTTCTTTTGTTTTCCTTCTTTTACTTACTAAACTGTCTTCATCTCAACCCACTTTTCTCACTGGTATGTTCTGATTCTCTCCCTCACCCCTCTGGGGAAGCGTGAGGGAGTGACGGGTGGTCCCTGGTGCCTGCTGGGGTTAAACCACAACATGTGAGCAAACACTGTACCTATAGCATAACTGAAGGGGTTCAAAGGAAAGTGGCTGGCAGAGGAGCCAAAGGGTAAATGAAGGTATCTAATCAATAATTTTGAAAATGGAAACCAAGTAATATTACAAGCAGCAAGGCTGCCAATGTAAGTGCACACTTTTAATGAAGTGCCAGGTTTCAACATTATCTTGTCTGTCTGTGTGTATGCATGACAACAGACTCATTATCTTATGAAATATTATTCTCTTGTAATGAATACCTGATGTACAAGGCTCGTATTTTTTCCACAATATTTATGAATATCTGAGTAATTCATCAAGCATCAGAACATTCACTTTCACACCTTTGTGCCACAAGGGGATTTTACTTCTATATTCTAAAAGAGAAACTAAAAATTCAGGGTCCAAAATGTTAAATTCCTTCTACATGCACGGTGTAGACCCCTTAAAGCATACTTAGGCTATGCAGTGCCCGAAATCAACAGAACAATTCTTACTGACTTGAATGGAACTGTAAGACCGGTGAGATGAATATTGTCAGGAGAGTTCAGATGCACCTGAGTCTGTCTTTAATAGAGACAATGTGCAAAATGACCACCTGAGGTCCTTTCTAACAAGTTTTCTTATCCTTAAATTGTAACTGTGAATGCTCAGGTCTTCTGCAAACTACAGTCCAGGATTTCAGATTTGGAGAAGCAAAGAATGGTTTAACCAATTTGCCTAACACCACACATAAATTTCAAATCAAGAAAGATAAAAGCTCATTTTCCAGGAAGGTATTCTGCTTTAGGCGTGAAATGATTCTTTATGCTGTCTCCCCTACTTCAGTGACTAAACAGTTTTCAGCTTCTGCAACAAAATAGGCCAGGATTCTACTGGCAAGAGCCTCATTTACTACCCACTTTCTGATTCTTACCATCTGTGTCTATTGCCAGAAATACTCTTTGAAGGTTTACAGTTGAAAAATGCATTTGTGATAAAACAGTCAATCAGACCTTACAAGAAATTTGGGAAATACTAGGAAAGGAAGAGCAATCATGTCTAAAGCCTTAAGGGCTTGGAGATAGGCATCTATTCCTATGGTTTTAAAAATATTTGCCATTCTACTAATTACTGCTTTGCTGGGCTCAGAGACAAAAGTGAATTCACTTTGATGTTGCCAGTATTGCTGGCAGAACTCAACATACTCTGTGATGTTGTTTTGGACCTGCAGATTCAGTTTTAACTGATATGCATTAAAGTGCTCTAAGAGATGGAGGAACATTTCTTGGGCTGTTTGTAATGTAAGTTGGGAAAATGCTTTCACAATTTTACACAGTGGAATTACAGATCTATGTAATAGATCTGTAATAGTATGTTTAATAGTATGTTTAATTTCACAATCCAGAGTTGCTATACCGTACTTCCATGTGTAAACATATACATAAAGTGAAACATTGTGTATTTATAACATAGTATACGAAGCACAGAAGGCTTACCATAAGTAAAGATCTCAATAACATGATCTGAATCCTTCTAGTTCCCAAATCTCTGCAGTTGAAAAAAAAACAAGTTGCGAATTAGGTTTTCTTGCATACCTTTGAAATATTATCTAGGTATCTTTCTAGCAACTGCATTTTTGCAGCAGTCTTGGAAGGGATGCTGGATGATCATAAATAAAGGGCAAATATCTCCGAGGTGCAATAATTAAATGTTTTTGCAAGAGACATTTACAGGAAGACTTAAAAAATAGAGCACATGCAGTTGAAGAAAACAGTAAATTGTATAGATAAAGCAGTCTTGTGTTTCACTCAGAAATCCCTTTGTATCTAAAATGTTCAAATATTGACCTTTATTTTCACTAGCATCAGCACTCAGAATTTCGTCTGAATTAAAATGTAACTGAGTCTTTTAAGAAATGAGGACACTTCTTATTTAAGTCAGACCTCAGAACTTGAAGACTGGAAGAAAGTTAACTGCAGTATGGAAAACTGAAAGACCTCTTAGTTTTCGTATCACAGGAAGGTGCACAGAACATCTGCTTTCATTTTCCTTCTGCTGGTACTAAAAGAAGCCAAACAGCTAACAGTATATAGTCACTATTCTCGCAAGACCTTACGAGATAAAAATGCACTTGGAATAAATTGCTCCGTTCCAAGAGACTCTTTCAGGGAAATAAAAAAGGTACAAACTACTTTCTCCATCACTATTGTAAAGAAAGAGAAGCCTCTTCACAGGGGCTGGCACCTACATAAGAGTGGAAACTTCTACCTACAAAGGCTATAATCCTGGCTACTTTATCATTCAAATGTCTTGGATAGCAGAGAACAAAATTTCAAGCAATGCAAGACTATCAGAAATCCAAACTTGTGTTTTATTCATAATGACATATGTACACCATATTAACACACTACTCAGGCACATGTATACACGGAGTTCCATAAAAGGAAAATTATATAGTTAAAAGTCACACCACCACCCCCAACTGTTAATCTAAGTAGAGAATTTTAAATGGATTTGTTCTTCAAATACCTTCTTAATGAGTGATAGCTGTCTGGCACAGACTGATTTCTATCTTGCATAGAATAGCATCCCATGCTGCAGGGACACAGTACAGTATGAAAAGCTACCAAGAAGCCAGGAGAAAAACAATGACTTTCTACTTCAACTAGCAGGGGACCAGTTATATGGTGGAAAGTGTCCATGCACATCTGGAAAGAACTGTTGCAACCTTTTCAGTGGCTTTCCCCCCTACTGAGGAAGCAGTCTTTTCAGCATAACTGTATGGTCTATAGTGATTTTTTAATTATGGATTTATTACAGAAATCTGCCCACCTATAGCTTTTTCCTGATTCTAAATAAATAGGAAAATTCTAAACGACACTCACTGGAATTTCTGCAGTTTATTTCTTTGTCTGAAGTCACCTTGTACAGAATGAATTCAAGACAAAAACCATCTGAAAATTATACAGCTATTTGCAGAAATGCAGTTGTAGTTCAACCTCCCTCACTCCCAAAACACACATGGAAGAAATTATGGAATTAACCAACATTCATTAGATAATTTTGGAAACATTTGTACAGATGTGGAGAGAAGAAATGTTTTAGTGTAAACCAAGTTTGATTCCAATTAGGTATTTTCTATCAGTATCATGTCTGTAGGTTGATTCCATATTGCTGACACTGTGCTTGTCTTGGTTCTGCACAATATTTAATACAGTCTCTAATGAGTAAGAATTTGCATTTCACTTTTCTTAATGCTTTTCATTTCATACTTTATCAAGAATTGAAACCCTAAATTTTATTTAGAAATTTAAAAAAGTAGGATATACAAACCCAAGGTGACTGGTATCCAGTGACTGTGAAGTTGTCCCCAAAACAGGTACTTTCCCCATAATGAACATCATAATTTCTGATCTCTGATAATCTGGGAGATTGCTTCCAAAAAATCCTAAATAAAAAGAGAATGAAATCACAGAAGAAAAAAGAAATAAGGTTTTCTCTTTTTATAAGAGTCCTACAAATACTAGGAATGTATTAACAAGGTCAAAATAGATGAGAATAAAACTATGATTTGTTTTAGGGTATAATCTCACATGTTAGTTTGTGCTGAATGGCTTTAGAGAGTCTTTTCATGACATTTGCTTCCAACTCAGAATCATAAAACTTTCTAATTTTATCCTCCTCTAAATGTACCATTTAAAAATTAAATATGTGGCATCTGTTAATTTGTAACTACTGAGGAATTGGAAGTGTTTCTTATGCACACCGTGCTGTTACTTTTGTCTGTTAAGGCTCCATTAAATCTTACAAGTGAGGGGACAGAAATCCCAGAGACATGCAAGTGCTATGTGACTATTGCTGTACTTTGGGACTAACAACGCGAACAGCTCCTGATGGGAAGCGGAGCACTCCAGCAAGGTTCACAGGTGGCTTTCCTGAACCAGAGGAACCTCAGGGGAGCAGAAAGACCCACCAGAAGCCCATGGCTGGTGCCACAACAGCTGTGCAGGGCCAGGAGAAACACCAGGCATGCACCCCCTCCCCTGCCTTAAAAGAATCCCATAGGGAGCACTAGCAATAGTTGGCACACCAAGAGGGTGCTGTAGCTCTGCCAGATTGACTAGGGAGAAATGGTTTCTACACAGAGAAGGCCTCTCTAAGCTCTGCACCCACCACGACTGAGGCAGCTGCACAGACAAAGCTCCGGCGGGAACAGGCTGTCACCTTGATGTGTTGCCATAAGAAATTGGAAATTTCAACACAGACACAGCCGTGAGACTGCACCCATGGAGGGAAACAGAGATGACACTGTTATTCCCAACATTCCTCATGGAAAGAGATCTGGAGTCCAGCTAAATGGCAAGTTGAGTGTGAGTCAGCAGTGCCCTGGCAGCCAGGAGGGCCAACCATGTTCTGGGGGTAACGACGCAAACCATAGCCAGCCAGGCAAGGAAGGAGATTGTCCTGCTCTGCTCTGCACCGGGGTGGCCTCATCTTGACTCCACGTGTAGCTTTGGGTGCCTCAATATAAGCATATCAAACTATTAGAGGCTGTTCAGAGAAGGGTGAGCAAGATGGTAAAGGGTGTTGAGAGCAAGACTTAAGAGGAGCAGCTGCAGTTATTTGGCTTGTTCAGCTTGGAGAAGAAAAGGCTGAGGGGTGCCCTCACTGCAGTCTACACCTTCCTCAAGGTTTCCTTTTTAAAGTAAAGCTAACTTTGATGGAAAGAAGCTTTACTTTAAAAAGTTGGGTTGTGGGGTTTCCAGTCTTTTTGTTTTGGTAGGGGGTGTAACATTTTAACTTGGAGTTTTACTGCAATTATGAGAAATAATCTACTACATATTTGCTACTTTCTAAAAAGCTTCAAGGCATAAACAAAGATACAGATTAGTGCACAACATTTAAGTTTCATTGCCCTTTATTCTTTAAGAAAAGGAATACACATCATAAATGCACTGCAATATATATGCGCTACCACAAAGAGAAAATCTGAGAAAAGGGGAGAGGGTATTCTAACAAAATCATTTACAGAATTTGTTACTCCTATTTCAGTGCTGTCCTCTAAAGTACTTCACTTAAGTTGTGGTAGCACAACCTGCCATTAGGTGTCATATTTGCTACTATGTTTAACATTAATTTCGATGAATTTTCAAATAGCACCTGCTAAAATATATATTACTGTATATGATTGTTTGCAGTAAGATTTTCATAAAAGGACTAATATTAGTTCTGTACCAAAGGTAGGGATTTATTTCTATATTTCAAGGGCCATATAATAACACAACTAAACTTCCAGTCTATGAGCATTTTTAATTTTCATTAAGCTTCTTTCCTATCTGCTCAGTTAGCATTTGAAAGAATCAACCTTTCAGAAGACAAACACTTAAAGTGAGCCTCAGAATGAGGCAAATACAGTCAGAGATACCACACCTGGTATCACTCTTTTTGGATTCAAGTTGGTCCAATACCATCTCATTGAGGAAGGGGGAAAACAGGAGGGATTGTAAGTGAGCCTGTGGTACTATCATTACTCACCAATTGTCTGAATAATTGCATTCTGGACAATCCTCTCATCACTCTCCTTGGAGCTTGTGCTGAAAGTGGCACTTCCAGCTGAGCTGCGCCTGTCACCCAGCTCGAAGTCAACACTGATGCGCAAGTGCTTCAACAAGGTATTAAAAACTTCCAGAACTGTTGGGCCTGGAAAAAACAAGTAACAGTGATTGCACCTGTCAAGGGAAAGATGCCCTAAGAAAATGAAAACTGACCTTTTCAATCCCTTTTTGCAAGAAATCAGAGTAAGCATAAAAACCCCAAGTGAATTTCAGTTTTTGAGGCGTACGGCCTAAGGATAAAATTTTGAAGTGTGCCTACACCTTGGTATTTTCTAAATTCACTTGGAATCAGGAAATGCAACAGGTATGTCTGCATAGTCCATTATGATCAAATGTACTAGGTCTGGCCAGGATGGATGTAACCTTTTTCCCTTGTGCATACAGCTTTCATTCCACCCATTAAACTGTCTTTATCTTGATCCATGAGACTTCTCACCTTCTTTCTACATTTTCCCTGTCCTGCGGCAAAGGGGAGTGACCAAACAGCTGTTGGCTGTAGTCAACCCACCATGCAAGTTTCAGATTAAAAATAAGGGAGATTGCTGAAATTAAGCATTAACAATGGGTTAAACTGCAGGTACTTGCTCCTGAACCTCAGTTATTTCAAAAGCTGATCCTAAAATCCAGTTCTATACATTGGATCAAATAATGAGCTCTTTTCATCATACAGTAAAAGATTTTGCAGGTCTGTGCATGCATGTGGGTCTTGTATAAAGAGAAAAGACAGGTTCAGACTCAGGCTAATGAAGCAGAGCAATAACATTTCAGCAGGAGACTAAAAAAAATCGGGAGCAGAGCATATATGTGTACGTATTTTCCTAACTACTCTTATTTCAAGGAACTGTACTAAGCTTAAATGACATAGTTCACCTTTTTTCAGCTGCTTCACAGTTAGTAAGGTAAAATTTCTCAAAAGATCATTCTACTCAACTCCACATTACCAATCAGGTCACAGCAGCTGCATCACAAAGCGACAGTGCACTTGACATTCTGTAGTCACACAGCTCCCTCAGACTTTCTGACTTCTTATCAAACAGCAATTCCTGCCTTTCACAATTTTTTCACTGCAAAGGGTTATAGAACAGTCAAACAACTAAAGTACATTTGAGTAATTGTAAACCAAGATTTCAAGCATTTTATCGGCACAAAGGTGTAAAAAAATTATAAATACAAAACCTTCTCAAAATAAATGCTTTCATTCAGTCTTAGACTAAAGCAAAAATGAGCATGACCCTGCACATCTGTCCTCTGACCTGATGCTTTTAATTTAATACAACTTACCTATTGATCCTTTAGCTGCTATTGCAACTGCTTCCAAAAGAACCTGAATAATGCCAGCACGAACTCGTGGTGAGTCCCTTTTGCGGAAATCAAGGTGTCCAAGAATTTCTTGTATGACATGATGGGAATATTGTGCCTATTAAAAAAACAGACAGAAAAGCTTCATCTGCAGCTTTAAGAAGAATAAACTCATACACTGCTCAGCTATAGTCACAATCCCACTGCTATTCTGTGATATTTATATTCAGAAATTTGTAAAAATTTTTATAAATTCATGACTAAATACGGATTAAAAAAACTACGACAAATGAAGCTACACACATCTATTCAGTCCAGTATACAAAAGCTTACAGTTTTAAAACCCAGGAACATCAACGGCACAGAGAAAGCATGAGTTGGTCCTTTACAGAGTTATTCTGCAGTTCAAGGACTTCAGCACTGTTGACATAAATGCTGAGAAAACTCAGCTGTCTTCTACAAACCTGGAACGGTTTGATCTTTTGTGTGTCTGTTTGACACAACCAAAGAATCAGACTTTGATCATGTTTATCACATACAATCAAAATTGTAGAATGGTTTGGGGTGGAAGGGACCTTAAAGATTATCTAGTTCCAACTCCTCTGCCATGGGCAGGGAACCTTTCACTAGATCGGGTTACTCAGAGACCCATCCAGCCTGGTCTTGAACACTTCCAGGGATGGAGCAGCCACAACTTTTCTTGGCAACCTGTTCAGTGTCTCACCACCCTCACAGCAAAGAATTTCTCCCTAATATCCAATCTCCACCTTCCCTACTTTAGCTTAAGGCCACAATACAAGCTGCTCACTAGTAAAAACCCTCAACACAGCGCAGTTCCATGTGAAGTTGGTTTCTTGGGCTGTAAAAGCAGCACAGCTGTACTGGCACAGAAAAACGACCAACTTGAGAGATTTATTTGTCAAGCACGTCAGATCAGTATGGCTATCCCACTCCTTGTTCTGGAGGATCTCTGCACTGCCTCTCATTGGAGCTATGGAAAGGGATCTTTTTGATTCTTTGATTTCATCTACTGTTTGCCACTATCATGGTAAGGTGAACATTTAAACCTCTCCCGTGTGCTCAAAAGAGGTATGCGAGGAAAAAAAAAACCCTGGCGAAACTCCTACCTGTATAGAATACATGATGATTTTAAAGCAGGAGACAGCAAATTCATTAGGATCCCATAGTTTATGATGGTCTAAATGCCTGTAAGCAAAAATTAAAGAGACCTGAAATATCGACAAGACACAGTTATAATAAATGGTATCTTAAGAGTTTTCCCAAAATTCACCGCAAAGGGACTATCTACTTACATAAAACTTCTGAACAATGACTTATTAACTAGGTGAGAAACCCAGAACTTCAGAAAAGCATTTGTTTTCAAGGTTTAGGATGTGATCACAACACATGTGGCTGAAATGGAAACTCCTGATCTTCTAGTTCCAGAAATTGAAGGAACCTCATCACACCAAAGATATGTAGTTAAGAATATACTGTTTCCACACAAAGCGTATGCATAAAAATGGCTGTGACAGTAGAAGTTCATTTACATGAAAAAGATACACTGAAGAGGATTGTTGTAACACTGTGACAAACTTCTACTCTACAGAAGATAAATAATTCGTTTTGAATCACAAGCTACAAAATAATTAGGGCTGAATGTTCCATCCAGAATAGAGACTCTAAGAACTACCTTTGTTTTCATGGTGGTTTCATCAATAAAATATGTGGAAAATAAAAAACTAAAACAAACAAACAAAAAAGAGCTACTCTTTGTGCATATACACCTTTACACTGAAGCATTTCAACAGCTTCTGCAAGAAATACCAAAATAGAATCAGAATGATAAATGCATCCCTTTCTCTCTAAATGGGAGAGGAACAACAAATGAAAAACTCCGTTAAGAGTTTCAAGAAAATACAAGACATTCTGCTTAGGCACTATGCTGCTATGAATAGGGTACATAAATTTTTGCAAAAAGGAGATGGGAGTATCTGAAAATGTATGACAAAAATAACTGCATTTTGCAATCTAGAAGATTGAAAAAGAAGGTAATTTTGGATGCATTTTAATTGGTACGATTTAGGTTTTAAAAAAGACTAAAATCCAACAAATTCACCAACAAACAGGCCAAACCAACAAAAAAACTTTGTAACAGAAGCTGAATTTAAGTTGTCTTTCTAAACAGGTATCTCAGCTACAGAATCATTACTGCTCTGCCCTTTTACAAAGAACTTAGGAAACATAAAAACGCTTTAAACAACAAGCTCAAAAGCCTGTAGGTGAAAGGAATCAGTACTCTGAACTCAGGAGGACTGACTGGATGCTTTAACCTCCTCTGCCTGAAATACAGAAGTCTCAATTCCCTCACTGATCTCAGCACAGTGATCCGCTGCCTCCTTCAAGGTTGATTAAACCAGCTGACACAAAGTCACTCTCTCCTGTGCCCTAAACTGTCTTGCAGCCCATTGCAGAGCTTAAAAAAAAAAGTACTGCCATTTTGACACATTACATACCTTTAATAGAAATCCCTACAAGAAAGAATGTCAGGAATTTTAAAGATATTTGCCTGTCAAGGTAATAGCAGATTTGCATTACTAAATATCAAACTTGACTACCTGTTGGGGATATCTGCCTTTCTTGTGTACATTGCAAATGCGCAGGTATATTTCATCCTGCCTTGGGGTAGAAAAAAAAAATTACCTCTTAAAATCCTTCAGGGCTTAGCGGCTCATAATGCAGTTATTCATGTCTTCTTCCTCCCTAATATCATTCCAGTACAGCCCATAATTTCTTGTACATGATAGCTTATTTTAGCTAACCTATTTTATTTTTGTCTCTTCAAATAGAAAATTGTACTCTCCACTTATCTTCTCCTGATAGGAACTGATCCCTTAATCTTTCAGGGCAGCATGTGTTCTCTGTTACCCTTGACAGTTCCTATTTATCTGGCTCAAAGATCTATTCAGGCAGATTACGGTCAACTACGTCTTATATGTTAAAAACAAATAAATTCCTCTCAAGACATGCAGTTTTCTTTTTCCAGAAAGGCCAAGTATTAGCTGCTTCAGGTACATGGTCTGATGGGATGACAGCAGGGGGAAGATGACAGCCTAGGTTAAAGCTTTGTGTAACAGCTCAATGGGCAGCATACTTTGTATACTGGAATTTTCCTCCTAAGAATAGCAGTATTAGATTACTGTAGGTGATACATTTTATTGATCATAACCCAGCATATTCAATGTAGTTTTGTGTTTGTAAAAGAGGGTAAAGGGTATTTTCAGCATGGTGCATTTACTTCTGTTAAAATCAAGTCACACCTTGACTCCTTTTTTTTCGCATTACATTTAATGAAGAACACCTAGGTAAGATTGCGAAACATTTTACTGCTGGATTAATAAATGCCAAGCTGCCTTCCACTGGTATCTGCTGCATATTTGTGGCAAACATGCATAATTATGTTTCTCAACTTCAATAGAATAGCAGAACCAATCACACAAATTACTATATGGAGAGTGAGAGCCACCAATGATCCCTGAACTCCCTCTCACTGTCACACATGCAAGCAATCCTTATAGCACAGGATAAATGGATCCTGAGGATTAGAAAGCATAACCGAGGCATGTGTGTATAGGAATATATAACTAATCTGCTCATGCATCATGTTTGCTGGAAAAATATTAAACACCAGCCTGTTACTATTTTAAACCCTTGCACAGATGATGTGATAACTGACAAAAATGGAAATACAGCTGTTACACTTGGGAAGTTTTTCATATTCACTGGATTTCTGGATCCCTCAGAATCTCTCTCATCTATTCACCACTGCAAATTCATGCTAAGTAAGTCTCAACAGATTCAGACTGTTGACACAACATAGAAAATTTTTTCAGGTAATGTTAATGCAAAATTTTTTTATTTTCATTAAGCAGTTTGCCAGATTTATCTGTCACATTTCATTAAAAATTATTATTTGAGAGTTTTTGGCTACACATAAACACAACAATGGAGATTTTCTACCAAAGGCAAGGAGAATTAAGGTCAACCCAAACCTGTATCAGGAGACTGACTTCAGATTTCTACTAACTTCGTTATACTTAAATCTCTCAATCATTGAATACACCCAGTCTCATGATGCAAACAACACTATTATCTCAGTTTTGCAAGGAAGTGATAGCATGTTGCCTGGTACTCCAATGCCACATGAAGCAAGTCTTCATGTGGGGAACTGAATTTGTACCTTCAGCGTTAACATAAGAGGCCTTATCTACTTTTCCAGAATTTTCTTAGAAGTTGTTGAAACTGTTGAAAAATGTTAGGAGAAACTGTTTTCTAATCATAAGCTAAGTCAGGTTTTTCAATCTGATAAAGTGCAATGGACTCAGTATCTCAAACTTTCATTCTACCTGTTCTGCTCACTCACAAAGTGAAGCTGATTAGATAGAGCATTGCCTTTTTGTTTAGGAAAAACAGCTTGAAGTTGCATTTTCTGCATCTCCTAAGCGTTCATTCTGGTGGCAGATATTTTTGAGGAATGCAGATTTTAAATCTAAGAAGGAATGAATATTTTTTAATAAAACATTTGCAACATTTAAAATCCTATCAGGTGGGTGTAAGAGGTTCACATGGAAAATAAGAGAACAGCACAGTTCTTTGTATTTTAATTTGGGGTTTTTTTGGAAAAACAAGGGGCTACAAAAGCTCTCCACCCTCAATACCAACCCTAACAAGGAGCAAGCAGCTCTGCTCATCACCAGGAAAAGCCTGGGTTTGAAAGTGCAGACTTTCTACAAAGATTTCTGCTGAGAAGATGCAAACTTTCATAGAATCACAAAATGGTTTGGTGGGTAGAGACTGTAAAGATCACCTACTTCCCAGTGCCTCTGCCATGGGATGGGACACTTTCCACCAGACCAGGTTGCTCAAAGCCACATCCAACCTGGCCTTCAACACTTCCAGGGATGGAGCATCCACAGCTTCTCTGGGAACCCTGTACCAGTACCTCATCTCCATCATAGTGAATAATTTCTTCCTAATACCTAATCTAGATCTACCCTCCTTCAGGTTAAAGCCATGTCCTATATCCTATCACTACGTGCCCTTGTTAAAAGTCCCTCTCCAGCTGCCTTGTAGCCTCTTTCAGGCACGGAAAGGGCTCTAAGATCATCCCAGAGCCTTCTCTTCTCCAGGTTGAACGACCCCAACTCTCTCAGTCTTTCTTCAGAGGAGAGGTTCTCCAACCCTCTGATCATCTCTGGGGCTTCCCATGCCTCTCTCCAACAGATCCATGTCTTTCTTATGCTGGGGGGCCCCAGCGCTGGGCACAGCACTTGAAGTGGGGTCTCATGAGAGCAGAATAGATGGGGAGAATCCTCTCCCTTTACCTGCTGCCCATACTGCTTTTGATGCAGCCCAGGACATGGTTGGCTTTCCAAGCTGTGAGAGCAAATTGCCAGATCATGCTGGGCTTTTCATCAGCCAACACACCCAAATGCTTGCTTCTCCTCAGCACTGTTCTCAGTCCCTTCATCCCCCAGCCTATATTGATTCCAGCGATTACCCCAACCCTGGTGCAGGACCTCATGAGGTTCATACAGGTCCCACCACTCAAGCCTGTCCAGGTCCCTCTGGATGCCAGCCCCTCCTTCCAGAGTGTCAAATGCATGACACAGCTTGCTCTTGTTGGACAGTCTACCTGAGGGTGCACTCAATCCCACTGTCCACATCAATGATAAAGATGTTAAACAGCACCAGTCCCAGTACCAATCCCTGGGGAGCACGACCTGTCAGCGGTCTCTGTCTTCGACACTGAACCTGAGAAACCTCCCTGTATGCCACGATCCCCAGCTCTGCTGTGGAATGTGCCCCCACCAGAGCCAATTGCTTAGGTAAGTGTTATGACATTTAACAGAGGTGAAAGAAGCAGACAACTTATCTCAATGCTTGTAGTTTTTTTCACAAGGTATTTGTAAGGTACCAATGGGGGCAATGCAGAGAACTGAAAAACACTGGACCTGGTTGGGCAAATGGGGTTCCAATAGATCATCTCCAGAGGTTCCTTCCAGTCCTAACTATTCTGTGATTCTATGATAGTTAATACATCAGGTGTAATTCGTACTCCGTGTGTGCATAATGTGCACACTGTGTGCAAATCTGTCATTCACTACTAAACGAGCTGTTGAAGATATTCCTCGCAGAATATCAAAACAGGTCCTGGACCAAAACTTCAAGAAGTATAAATTGTAACTTTATGGGGCATACTATTCCTCTGTGCTGTTTGTATTTTACTTGGTTTGTCTCTCCACTGATTGCAAGGCCCATCTATGGGAAATTAATATCTTGAATAAACAGATTCATGTTCAAAAAATAAAAAGACGAGCTGAGGCAAGAACCCATCCAAACCATTGTATTCACTTCTAAAATCAGTTTCCTCTGTAACTGCCAATATACATACAACAGAAAATGAGATAAGAGGGGCAGTTTTTGGAAGAAACATGAATGGAATCCTTTGGGTTGAAAAAGAAGAAGGAATTAAATGCAACAGAATTAAGAGGATGAAATAAAGAAAATATCTTAAGACCTTCTATGAATTTCCAACTTACGCAAAAACTGGTCTGACAGCATTATTCATATTTCCATAGGTTGCTCGTCCAAGTAGTTCCCTGAAACAATTCTCAGCCAGCAGAGCAGGATTTTCCTCTTTCTCTCCTCCTGTAGGAGAGGATGGAGGGCCTACTCTACTGAAATAAGAAAAAATACATTGATTATAGTACTGATTAATATTCATCTTCCTTACCGTACCCACTCCTAGAACTACAATGTTCACGAGCCACACCCTTGACCTAGGCAAGTACTGCACTTCAAATATGCATCAAACCAGAATTCTGACTAAAATACTTATAGCTGGACTATAGATCACCCACTGTCCATTCAGAAGTAACCACTGTATTAGTAAATATTTATATGGTAAAACCAAAGGCTGTTAATACTGAGTTAACCTGCTACCCTTCCCATTTTGACAAACCTGTTGCCAATGATGAGCAAAGGCTGTGAAACCTGAAAAAAGTTAGGCAGAATCTTAGTAATTTTGTTCAGATTAATGATCTCATTCACCTGCCCACTACTGAATCCATACTGTGTGGGTGAGTGCTACATGAAACTCCAGTACTTCTGCACAAACAGATGGCTTGTCAGTGGAAAAAAAAAGTCTGACTGAACTAATTAGAACATTATCACCCACACAGTTACCTCTAACTAGATAGTGCAGAAGTTAGCCACCTTCTGAGTACCTCCCATCATTACAATGTACAAGGCACAGCTGAACCCCTCAGCCTAAACTGGGGGTGCTGGGGTGAAAACAGTTTCAGAAAGAAAGCAAACAGTTCCCCCTTAAGGTACCTCCATTACTTACCAAGAAGCAATGTACCTATAGGTGATTTAAACAAATTATAGAAACTTAAATGTGGATTCATTCACCTACATGAACATTATGCATCTATTCATTAGGAGATTTATTTTAAACTGCAGAAATCAGTACACTAAATCCTTAAACATCATTTCAGTTCTGCAGTGCAAGCTTGTAAATATGTTAAAAAGTGTTCACTAAGAGCACCAGCTATAGTTAAGGTTTACTCTTCAGCATCATAAAACCTCAGTTTCAGAGCACTATAAAAAGCAGCAAACTGAAATACCACTAGCCAAATGAACATATTGATATCATAGTTGCAATATATCTTCTGATAGTAGATTATTTCTAGTGTTTCAATACTACTGAAATCGAAAAGTTGCCTCTAGTAACATCGGTGTTTCAGAATTTACCGTAACATTGCCAGCTTGTCAGATTTTAATAACAGAAGAGCCTCAGGCACCCTGTTATGTAAGTAAGGAGAAATAGTTTC
Source organism: Dendrocincla fuliginosa (assembly GCA_035047845.1). Lineage (NCBI taxonomy): Eukaryota > Metazoa > Chordata > Aves > Passeriformes > Dendrocolaptidae > Dendrocincla > Dendrocincla fuliginosa. Next base: position 143,057,402 of record JAWWMO010000083.1, on the reverse strand, counting down.
ACAAATGCACCATGACTGGAATTTTAAAAGGCATAACAATCTGTATATAATCCACTCTGAGTACCACTAAACTCCAGCTTTATTCAACTGCTGCGCCACTCATTCTCCCCTTTTTTCCCCCCTATGCCTAGACTGTGATCGAGGCAGATGGGCATCCTTCTCAGCACAGACAAGGTACAAATGGCAGTGTAGGACTGTCATTCCCATTGCTGTTTTGACTGATTCCCTAAAACACAACAGCACTGCACAGGCGGGTGGGTGGGGAGGAAAAAGAAAGCAGACTGAAGAACACACAGAGCTAGGCTGTCTGGAAGAATTCCAATCAAAATGCAGTAAAAATGAGTTATAAGTGCTTGTATATGCAAGCCTACAGAAGGTGAATTCTTGGCCCTGCTTGAAGTCTTGTTTTAGAATACGTTGAAGGATGAAATTGTAATCCAGTCTCCCTGGTATAAAAATGTTACTCTTTGCATCAGAAGGTTCAAAATTATCTCTCATTCTCTGTAAGAATCAAATTTTTTTTTGAATAGCACTTATGTAACAGTATTTCTCACTGAGTGTTCCTGGGCATTATCAGATGAAAGACAATGAATATAAAACTACTCTTTTTAGTTTTAGAGGAAAGCTTTGTACAGCCTCTTGACTTTCTAAATTCAAATGAGCAATTCATACTCATTTTGCATCACTGACTTGGTTTTTACAGAAATATCAGAAAACCCCTAACAAATCTAACTTCAACACTAAAAAGAAATACTAGTACTCCTCTGCATCTAGACTTTCTGAACTACCACAGGTCCAGAGGGCTGAAAATGTGCTTTGCACTGAAATGGGAAAGAGCTACTCCCTTTAGCTGCTCTACTGGCTTTATTGTGGGTAAATCTGTATCAGAAGAAGTGGCAGCAAGGAACTGGAAGGGGGATGTGTTGATGTTCAGCAGTTCCCCTCAGCAGACATCACATGCTTAAACTGGCTTAGAGCAACTCCGCATCTCAAGCATGAGACTTCTTCAATACCACAAAACCAGGACTGGCCAAAAAATATAAAATGACAGGACATGTGAAGTAAGACTTAACCACTACTTATGATCAGAGTAGCTACGGGACTGTTGGACTATGATTTACTAATCCTGAGAAAGAAATGCATTCTAACCTACCTCTGCATCAGAATTTGTATGAACATTCTAGATTTACTAGAAGAATTTGAAGTCAAGCTTACAAGAAGTGCTAGAGTATCCTTCTGCCTGAAATATGTCTGACTTGTTTAGGCAGTGAGTTACCAATTTCATAAACACCTTCCCCATTTTAGAGATGCACATAAATAGACATACATGTCTGACAGACACGTAACTAGACTGCACATGCAGACATATGAACAAGCAATGGCATCCAAAAATACAATTACCCTTTCTTAATGTCATTTAAAAAGTAAATTCTTAACTCCAAAAAGTGTCTCTTCTGATATGTAGTCAGAATAATCTCCAATTCAGCTATTAAGGTTCCACAAGTTTAAATCACACTGACCTTTAAGGTAAGCTTTACCTACACATACTTCAGCTTTAACCAAAAATAGTTCTTTTCTATGGACTTAAGCTGCAGGTATTTTCTGGAACTTCTGCTCTTTCTCAAATAATGCCTTGAGATTCCATCTGCCAGAACAATATGGTTCTTACTCCTACTCTTCAAGATGTCTCCATTTGTGCTCCACAAATACAAAGTCACACAGAAAACAAGATGAGAAATTCCCTGTAACATCACTTAAGGCCAGCAGACCAACAATTAACAAATACTGTTTTCAGCTTTTCTGTCATATGCACATCATGCAAGGTCCCTATTCACCACTTAGAAAATCTTTAGTCTTTTTTTTTCTGTTGAATGTGCATTACAGAACAAGATTCAAACAGGCAGTTCAGATAGTTAAGCAAGTTTCTTTTTGACAGATTTTTGGCAGTTTTTCTACCATCATTACTGCATTGCTCAACAGATGATAAAAATCAACCCTGCAGGACATATAAACTGATATGCACTAAGTAGTTAATCCAAATCCTACTTCAGTCAGCTTTTCTATCAGTAGTTAATTTATTTTTTTATACAAAGGAAAGTGTACACCTGAGGGTACTGTACAGAGTAACAAAGGAAAGGGCGCACCTGCAGCCAAGAAGCCCTCTAAGAGCAAGGAAAGGCAAACCAGGCTCTCCTTGTTCAAACAGCAGTTCCAGAAACCTTTGTCTCAGATCACTCTTCAGATGTAAAATATAGGTATTTCTGTATATATTGTGTGGGCCTTCAGTTACGAAGCAAATAGAAAAAGCTTAGACAGACAACTATTGATTTGAGTCATTTAACCTGAAAATTTGCTTTATCGACGAGACAGGTACTGGGAGTTAGAAACAAAAGAAGAAAAATAAAGCTGAGGAATGGAAAAATAAACCACCACCAAAACTCAAACCAAAAAAGTGAAACTTGACAGAAAGCTGAGTGAAAGCATGTGTTGTTACAAAAAGGCTGCTGAGCCTCTTTCCAGGCAAGTTCTGAAGTAGCTAAGGTTGGACACAGAACAAATATTTATGCTTGCTGCACAGCTGAAGTTGGTTTTATGGAAATTTCCCAGTGCCACCAATAAACAGCTTTTACACCTACAGAGTATTTAACCAAAAATACAAACATGGACCAAAAAAAGTGACTTTTCAATTAGAAGGTGACTGGCATCTCCTCAACTTTAATTACTATAGAGATCTTTTTGAAGACCTTTTTGTGTACCTTGCAGGTACCTTTTTGCCACTGAAAGCAAAAATAAGAGAAGGGTGTCTACATATAAAGAAACTTTAAATCCTTACTTTAAGTACTATTGCAGCAAGGACAGTTGTTACTAATGGCTAATGGGAATTAAACCCTCAATTTTTAACAAATACAAGCAATAAAATTGAGTCACTTAAAAGCTGGCACTTAATCATCTCTGCATCTAATGTTAAAAGACACAGTTTTATAATTTTTATCAAGTTAAAACATGGATATATAACTTCTAGAGCAACTTTTAGGCCAATAGAATCTAGAACAAGTGAAAGAAAAGTGGTTGAAAAGACTTTGAGACAAGAAGCATTGAGTCATTATGCAGAGCTGTGCAATCCGTTTCAACTAGTAAAGGTTAGTTGTTGTTTGCATTAAAAAGAAAAATATATCCATCATATATCTAAGCCTAGAAATTGCTTTAAAAAAATGTCAGTGACAAGGAATAAACTCACCTGTCAATATCTTCTATTTTCTGCATGTTGAACAGCAATGATGGTACTATCTTGTCCATGTGCTGAGGTTCCCATATAGTTGCTCGAAGTTCATCATTAACTGTTTTTCGAACCACTCCCTGAATGCCCCTGATTCCAGCAATTCGGATCCTAAGGAAGGAAAAAAAGGAACTACTGAGCATTTTGTAAAAACAGCTTGCAGGAGAATCTGTGCAATGAAATGAGTACCAAAATATTCTTTTTTTCAAGTGGTAATAACAAATTAGCCATTCTAATAAATGGTAGGAAGAGAATTTTACTTCCTGAGGGTGGTACAACTGCCAAGTGAAATAAGCACAAGCTTCACTAAAATTTGAAATTATTTCTATCAAAATCCATTCCTCTATTTTTAGATCTTCATGTTTGTATGGACAACACATAACTAGCCCTTGCTCAGTCAAATCTGCTGAATTAAAACATTTGTAAGCTGAACTACACAGGTAACCATAGTATAATTAATATTTTTGTTTAGATTTCAACTTGCAAATACTTAAATTTGTAGCCTCCTATATTTTAGTTATTTCTGAACAAAACCACATACATTCAGTATGGATCCATTATCAATCTAGACCTTTTGAGATAGTTTTAATAGAATTACAAGAAAAGCAGGTAAGAAAAGGGATGTTCAAACAGCTAGAAAAGCACTTGATATTGCTGTACTACAATTATACTGCACTATCCAATAATAATGACCTAAGACTGACATTTAAGATACAGAGCTTTCAGAAACCTATCACTGAAAATTTCTGTAAGGTAATCAAGTTTTGCTGATATTGTAGCTTTAGATACATTAAATAAAAACACTTCCCTCCCCTACTGAAAGGGCAATGTCACTTACTGAGGAGATCCCGTCCCAGGCTCAGAAGCCCACACTACCTGACAACAACCACATGTGCAGGTGAGGTGCAAGCTCCCATTCAAGATGGCCAGTTCAGTGGAACCTCAAGACACTCAGCTCAACAGCAACTCCAGAGGTGTGGTTTACAATCAGCTGAATTACCCCCTATCCCCCATCAATGGCGTCGACTGGTTGTGATACCTGCATTTAGAAATGTCCTCTACAAGCAGTCACAGCTGGCTGTACAGTACCTACAAACCTGCTGTGCCAACTCCAAGAATGTTTGCTGCTCATAAAGATCTCTTTTGAAAGAGACAAATTTAAACTATGATGACGTGGAAAAAGCCATATTGCTACACATTTGGTAACCCTGAGTTAAAAACAATGAAGAAAGGATGTAGAAAGAAAGGCCCTACTTTTGCGCATTGGAGTGCCACTAGCACTAATTTCATATTCTTACTAATGTACAAGAGGCTGAGAAGTGTGGGCTGAAGCACTGAGGAAAATGCAGCATCAAATGTCATTGCACAGGAAATGTTTCACTCCTCTAAACAGGGCTCAGATAGTAAAGCGGAGATTAAATTTAATTTAAGGTCATGTACAGTATTATGTCACTCGGATGAAACTCCTCCCTCTCTAAGGGTACCTCAACAGGGCAAACTAAAGCACAGATAGTGGTGCAGGTTGCCAATCTAGAGAGCAAAAGGTTACCAGTTCTCTTCATCCAAGAGCAATCAGTTTTGAGGCATTTTATTTTGACGTATCCTTATGAGTGGCAGGTCATACTTCATACGTGAATCAGGGATGACCTAGTCCATTTATTCCGTGTTCTAGTTCATTACTAATATTAGCTGTCATTTGCAAAAGGCAATGAAGGTGAAAGTAATGCTAAAACCCCTGAGCTGAGCTTTCTATCTGAACCTCTTATGAAGTGTTTTACAGTCAGTAAGTACTTGAACATTTCTGGTTTAGTTTCACTAAATCTAAAAAGGCAAATTCTCCGAAAGCTCAAAACCCCTTTATAAATACTATCTGCAATCATCAGCTTCAGGTAAATATACTGCCCCTGAAGCCTAAGTTGTGAGGTAAGTTACATGATACACTGGCTTCACTGCTGGCACCTCTGTAAGAAGTTTCCATCCCCTTTGCCCTTTGGTCTCTGAGTACAAGTCCATAAAAACTGATGGGGTCATGCTGTAAGCCCATTCACTGGCATAATCTTCCTAAGGGAAAGTGGAGGGAGCAGGCATAATGGTACAGGGAAAGCAGGCAGATTTAATCCTGACCCTTTCAGAGTTTATAGCAAACCCCGTGCACAGCAACAGGGTAACAAGTAAGATGGCAGCAAATTACAAAAAATAAGGAAGAATTAATTTTTGGGTTTATGTTTGGGGTTTTTTTCTCCTAATCAACGTACAAAGTATTCATTCATTTTGAAAATACAGTTCACAGATTTTTGAAGCAGCACATTTTCAGAAAAATCTTTATGCACTGCAGCTAATGTAACAACAGTACACTCTATGAGTTGAATAAATGCTCAGCACATGGACGTGTCATAATTGGATAAACAACTTAATGCATAGAAATAGAAAAGATGAGTACAACAGAGACGTAAATAATATAATCTGAAAAGCCTTGTTTTCCAAAGTGCTCAGGAGTTAAATACTGATAAACAATTCCTGTGAAGCACATAGCCGCCAGGGGGAGCTGGAGGAAAACAAAATGCAGTGCTTACGTAAGCATGGAAAAATTCGGAATTCTCATTCATGGAGGCATTTCAGTTTCACATACATGAGCATACTTCAGACATCTAAGACAATTCAATTTTAATAAGTAATTCTCAAACAGCAGGCTCAAAACATGCTTCTGCTGTTCATGTAAGTAGTCCCATGAATTTCTTAAGTAAGTTATGAACTGGCACATTTACAGCAGTAAGTGGTGCCTTTCTGGAGATGGTCCACACGGTCTGAGAGGCACCATTCAGGCAAAATGACACTGAAATATCCTAGGAGTTCTAGCTACCTAAGACTTGCAATATTCAGCGCTACTTAAAAAGTCAGACTTTCATTTTCTTCCTATGGAATGAACTACTCCACTACATACACTAAAAATCCTGCATTACAGACATGTTAATGTCTCAAGACAGTTTTCTGTAGTTCATATGGAATGGCACTTACTCGGTTTGTATTTCTGGATCGGGGTCACATGAATGACACATGGCACTGAACCGAGACACAAAGAAGTCATAGCGTCTGTGATAGGAAGGTGTGTCTTCCTCAATGTTGGCAAATTTGACAAACTGGAAAACAAAATACATTTAAAAAAAGCATTTAATACCAATTTCCCCAAATAGAATAATGAGTACGAAGCGTCATTTAAGAAGTAACAGAAGCCAACTGCGTTGAAGTAAGAATGCAGGTTTTACAACACTTTAAAACTTCAGAGAAGAAGAATTTGGAGAGTTTTATTTTTGAAGTCTTTCCACTGAAACTTCATTTAGATAATGATGAAAGGGTCCAACTACATGAAATACAACATACTATACCATATGGAAACATCTACCACTTGAACAGTGAGTATCATCAATTGGTAGAATCATTTAGGTTGTTAAAGACCCTTGGAATCCTCAGGTCCAACCACTTACGTAACACTCCTGAGTCCACCACTAAGCCACATGTTTAAGTAAGTCCATGGTGACTCAACAACACACTCAACCACTTCCCTAGGCAGCCTATTCCAATGCTTGATAACTATTTCAGTGAAGACACTTTCCCTAATACCCAATCTAAACCTTCCCCTGGCATAACTTGAGGCTGTTTCCTCTTGCCCTATCACTTGCAGCTTGGGAGAAGAGACTAACTCGCTTCACTCTCCTCTCAGGTGGTTGCAGAGAGCAGTCCAAAGCAATCAAACGGTACACTGACACTACTAGGTTACCTACCAACATTCTGACTTACCAAAATTCAAGAGAAATGCACTTTGAGCCATTCTGTCAATTCTATCTTGACAAAAGCAAAAGAGGCGTCAGGGAATTATAACCCAGTCAACTTTAATTCCATTCACAGAAAAACACTTAGAAAAAAGCCAATTTGCAAACATCTACAAAGCATTGAAGGGGTACATAACAGTCAACATTGGTTTGTCAAGAACAAATCACATCAATCCATCTTATTCCTATGACAAGGAAATAAATTTTGTGAATACAGATGAAACAGCATCTGTCAAATCTTAACTACAGTGATGCTGTTGACAAAAAAATACACAAAATTCTCAAAGGGAAGCTAGAGAAACACTGTCAAAGGAACATTCCCCATAAGGTGGATGAAATAGAGTTTGGAAAAAAACCCATGGAAACACCTGTAAATCATGAAAGTACAAAAATGCATTGCGTGAACTTCTGGAGGGGCCTGTCTGCAACATAGGAGAATTTGAGTTTCACTAGAGACTTAGATGGCAGAGTGGGCTCATCAAAATTGCTAAGAACACTAAGATGTCCAGAGCTGCAGGCACACTTGATGCCTGGTTCTTGACAAACTGGAAATAGGACCTGAAAAATCACAGAAGCAATCTAGGAAAGGAGATTGCAAAACAGCGCTTTGAAACAGCTGAACAAATACAAGCCAGAAATAGCTGAATGCAGAAAAGGAACTCAGTCAATGTCATTTTAATGGCATGAAAACCAAACCAAAATATTGTGATACATCTGTATTGCTCATGACACCTATAAAGCAACTTTTGCCATCTACCAGGGCCTAACAAGCCCTTAGGTGAAGTGCTGCATCCATTTGAAACATCACAGCTGAAGATGGCGATTAACTGATATAGTCCTTCAATTATTCATGGAATTAACAAAGCTTTAGATAAACATCCGTTAAAAAAGACTGAAAGACATTACATTATGGAGTCTAGAGCTGCCTAGAAGATACCAGTCTTACAACGTACAGAAGAAAGCTATAAAAAGAAAAGAAATAAATGGTTTTCTTTCTCCAATGGTAATAGGAAAAGCAATAATGGGCTTACACTGAAGCAAAGCTTATCTAAGTTAGACATTAAAAGCCCTACTTTTTAAAGTGAGGAGACTGCCTAATGAAGGGGGAAGAAAAAAGGAAAACAAAATGTTATCAGGAAAGGTTGAACATAGTGCAGGTTCTGCCCTGAAGCAGAATGATGCCCCATTAAGAGCCCTCTGCTTTTACCAACCCCAGTATTACTCTTACCAATTCCTAAACACAGACTGAGGCATTTCTTTTATACTTTCCATGATGCAGAATCTGCTTTTATCAGCACATTGTCCATACACATCTAGACAAGCCTAAAGCACTTTAGCATAATCTCCAGCACACTGAATTGTGGAGGGTTTGAGGTTTTCAAGCTGAAAGTGAAAGCTGTGTATTTCAGGAAAAAAAACCCACAATTTTTTCTACTCTTTTGTTTAGTCTTTTCTTGTTTTATCTAGAACACTTACCCCTTTCAGCTGCATGGCCAGTTCACTCACTAAAAGCTGCAGGCACAGCTGAAAATGATACAGTTTGTAAAAGTACATTCTCAGCTATTACTAAAAATGAAAAAAAATTGTAGAATACAAGTCCGTTTTACCAGTTCTTCTATCAGGAATATTCTGTATTTCAGGTGATAAGAAAGTGACAAAAGTCAAAAAGTCAATATCCAATTCTGTATGGTCTCCTGCCAGAGACTTAAAGACCATCTACAAACAGCACCCTTAAGTTTTCTCCAATACAGTAATTTATACAAAAGGTTGCTTCCTTCCCGAGTGACCCTGGAAACACTTTATATGTCTTATGTCTCCCTGGTTTGTTTCATGGAATTGTTAATATCAAAACAGAAATAGATTTTTCAAAGTTTGTTTTGAAGGCTAGAATTTAATTAGTACTTACAACTCAGTACTGCATAACAACCAAGGATTCAAAAAACCCCCAAACAATATGATATTAGTATTTTCCAGACGTTCCAGTGTTCAGGTCTGCAATTGATTCACCCAGCAAACTTCCATAAAAGCATATAAAAGAATGGAAACAAAAAGTCTGAAGAACACAGAGTGCTATGGGAGTCACTATGAGAATATTAATTCATGCAGCATTTATTATCAGTATGTAATATTATTATTAAATATTTAAATACAAAATTATTTGATTGACAAGACCTGCCAACATGAAATCTTAATAAACTCTAGGAACTGTTTTGCTAGCAGAAAGATTTATTGTACCAAGAAATTGCTTTGTAAGAACAAAAGATGCATTTAGGCCAAGAAAGTGTCAGGAACTCCCTTCTCCTACATTGTGCAGCTTTGTAGCAAGAAAGCAAGGACCCTGAAGTTACATCTCTCCAAATGGCCTGCACAGTAAAATGTCCAGAAGGGACAAAGTTTTTTTATGTCCTCATGTCTATAACAAAACAATTTCACCCACTGAACAGACACCATTTCTGAAGCACATTTCAGGATTACCATCCAGATGACTGAATATCTAGGCCACAGGAAAGCTGACGGTAATAAGAGTTATAAATTGTGCATTGTCATCCAGTAAAGTGTACAATTCCATTTCATCACAGAAATTTCAAGTTTTTACAGTACACATTAGTCTATACTTTCTCTTTGCTTTGCAGTGCTGCTCTTATTGTTCCTAAACATGGAATATTTTACTCCTAAGCACATATTTTCAACCATACTTCAAATATAAAAATTGTTCATCCTAAAAAAGGATAACATTCCTATGAAAGCCCAAGCATTGCCTTGGATTTACTTCAAAGCTTTTATAGATGTAAATATGTCATTCAGTCATGGTAAATGCTTGCAAGCACCCAATGGTAATTTATGGAAGTTTTCCCAGTACAAATGGTAGAGAAAGGAACTTATATTGGTAGTATTGGTAGTATCTTATTTACATTAATTTTGAAACCAATAAATTTCAATCAGTATAAAAACATATAAATCTATCACAAAGCAGAGAGGAAACGTATTATCTATTCAGATATTTGTTTCAGACTGAGTCGAGAAAGTTGGATTATCAGGGAGAGAGACTGTGCAAGTCCTGTAAGTAAATCATGCAAGTTCTCAAATTAAATTCGTAAGGACGAAACTTCTGTATATTTATGCTGCTTTATCACTGTTACGTAGCAAGAACATTAGGAGACAAGTAGCAACTTTTAATGGTCCATGGATGTCTTAAAGAAGGTTGGGTTTTTTCCAGAGGAATCATAATGCATCATATTTGAGTTCTGTTAAAGTATTTCCCTGTAAGAACAGTAGGCTGGATCTGAGCAGTATTTTTTCATATCTGAGCTCCCCAATCTGCCTTCTACAGCCTGCAATCTTCTCTTGCTTCAAATGGGGAAAGAGGGTGCTCATACTGACCAATGTACTGTATTTCCTTATGAAACTATTACACTGGAAGACACAATATCCTATGAACATAAGACTCTTACAAACCACACACTACAGCCTTAATGAGAAGTGTGAATGTATGTATGCACTTCACCAAACAAATGCGAGAAGGACAACCACTTCAAATTTCCTAAACATAAAAGTTTCAAATGTTTCAAAAGTTTCAAATTCATACATCAACATCACAAACACAGTATTAAAATTATCACAACATATAATCACAGGAGAAGGTTCTCAGCAATAGAAATCAGTGATTTAGTTTAGTTATTAAGATCACCTGACACTCACTTGCAGTTTTATCAGAATGGGATGGATAATTTCACATTCTATTTTACTCTGTGTAACTTGGATGAAAATTATGCTGAACACTACATGGGAGTTGTGTAACAAAGTCAGCTCCCAAGGCCACATTTGTGTGGCTACAGAACTGCAAAACCAGAGAGCGCATGTACAAGTGGAGGAAGCAGCACTTAACTGAGTGACCCTAAAAGGACACTCTCGAAATCTAGTGGACACAGATATAGAATTTGTAAAAGAATTTCATAACCCACAGGATGAGAAAGAGCGCTTTGTCTAATTCTGTCTCTCCGTGATTTAACTCCCATTAAAAAGACAGAGCAGCGATCCTAGAGATGGAATAGTTCCATTGTGTATTAAATCACTACATAATTCTGTATTGGTACATGGAATGAAAGCATCATCTTGCAAAAAAGATAAGCTTCATCACGTACTTCCAGATTAGCATGCTGCACACAAGGCAAACAAGAAAGTACCCTACCAGGAATACTAATTTTGACATTCCTTAATCTCACAGTCTTGACATTTTATACTATTTTTACATATACATGCACTTCCAATTCTGCCAAAACCAACTGCTTTTATAAGCCAACATTAACAAATACAAAGTCGTCTTCTTGTATCAGGCACTGATTGGTCACATTCCCACTTGGGATACTGTTTGCCTTCCTTTAAATACCAAATGATGACAATCAGCAATAACAGTCACCTCCTCAAGTACTGTCACTGATGAGATCGTTATTTCACTGCTCCCAAAACGAAACTGCCCTTATGAAATGAAGCACCCAATCAACTACAGAAACCATTTATGGTAAATAATTTAAAATGTGCTGATAGTGGGTTCTACATGTATCTGCTATTTTTCAGACAAACTCCCAGTGTTTTAATGTCAAAATGCAAAGAATTCACCACATCAGCATTCCAAATTAGCTTGAAATGATTCATATTCAACTGAATTTTGTAAATATGGTTAAGATTAAAGTTTTACTAAATTACGTATCCCCTTGGTTTTGACCAGATGCTCACTAAAGAAATTTTCTGGATTCCCTTTAAAAAAATGGGCATTAAATTGAATCTTGATAATAGATATAAGTTGGATCTCTTGTCCCCAGAATTCTGACCACAAGTTCAAAGACTTTAAAGCTTTTCATTTCTATCCTAGTAATGTAACACTATGGGCCTAAGCAGTACATTTAATTATATGTAAATGAGAGATGGAGATGTTTCACATAATAGTTGGTTACTGAATTTCTGCAAGAAAATTAGGGAGAGAAATTCAATATTGCCATAAATTTCTAAGGAAAAGCTTGTTGCAGTCAGCCTTCAGATCCTCTAACTCCTAAGCCAAGGAAATCTCACTTCTTCCCACCACGTTTTTTCAGTTTCCTCCCCAGCATATGCTACCCCAGCACACGGTAAATAAAAATATCTTTCATGATAGAGAAAGCCATTTTGAACCTCATAGACACTGTCAATTTGAAATCTGGTCTACATTAAAAAAACCCCAACAACTTTTCAACATACCCACTATTAAATGTCTCCTATTTCCAAGTATCTGCCTATATAAATAGATCCAGTACTATGTTATTAAAAAAATAAAAATCATTCCTGCTGTAAGAAAGAAGCTAACATAACTTACACACACAACATATAAAAAGTCATAGGAATTAACTATGTGTAACCTGACGATCAGTCTTCAAAGTACATAAATAAAAGCCAAATTATTTATTTAAAACAGTAATCTTCAGGTTTCCTTTCTATAAGTCAGTCAACTTAAGAAATTAAATTAAAATTTCAAAAATAACATAAGACAAAGAACTGAAAGTTTTCATTTTTTTCTAATACATAGAGCACCAAGCAGAATAAGTTCTGCATCCAAAACCAGGTATTTGGAAGTCAGCAGAACACTTTTAGAAGGAGCTTCCAGATCTTTCCAAGCCTTTAAACTACACAGAGACATCCAGTACACAGATTTGTTTAATTTAAAACCCTGACTTCTGAGCAATCACAACAGTCCTGGCAGCTGATGCAAAATCTGTTTGTGAGGCTCAAAAACCCCACAGCTCAAGTAAGGAGATTTGAATCTTACTTCAAAGACATCACTGCCTTTGTATCCCCGTGGAGCTCTGAGATGGAAAATAATCAAGATCTACTTATAGCCACAATCATGCTCCGTATCTTTGTAAGTGTAAGCAGATATAAATTTGTAGGGGCCTTAAACTGAGTTTGACCTAAAAATATTATGGAAAGTTTTGCAAAGGTTGCCTGACTTCTCACCAGTTTAAAGACATTTACTTTACAATTCAGTCTTCTCTTCTAGACAATACCAGTTTCTCCTCTGAAAAGGTACATCAGAATAACTAAAGCATGTGAAACATTATTGAGTCACTCTACCACTTATTACTGTTGTGGTTTTTTTAAATTTGTTTGTTTATTTAATTCCTTCTGGAAGACAGAAAAAAGGCTGAATGTGATGGCAAACTTTCTCCAGCCCTAATAAAATTTATTTACGAGCCCAGAAGGTCAGTGTCCTTGGTAACAGACAAGCTGTCAGTGCCAATACACTTTGCTCCTTGAGTCAACACAGAAAGACTCTATCTTTTGTCTTCATTAACTACAGAAGGTACCCAGGGAAATTAGAGGAGTTAGGCTAAAATTAGCTTTTAGAATACTTTTGAAGAATCATGAAGATTCACTCTACTCACAAAAATTCACATCGGATTTAGGAAAACTTAATTATTTTTTGGTTTTGAGTTTTACAAAAGACAAACACAAATTATCTCCTAGTTCAGGAAGTCCATTAATACCCTTTGCTCATAAAAGACTTCCTTAGGAACTGACAGGAATATCAAACAGATTACCCTAGGGTGGAGCACCGTACAGGAACAAGAGTTTCAGAGTGACATGCGTCTTGTACCTCAAGGTGGAGGGTGGCAGTAACTCCAAGGACTTTAAACAACTGGAAAGCAAGGTACATCTTGCCATTTGGCAGCCCAGGAAAGAGGTTCCAAAGCTAGTTCTCTAAAAGGTCTAGCTCAGGTATTATTATACAAACAAATCAAAAGAAGCAGGGTAGCCTTGCTTGAAGATATGTTAATAAATAAATAAATTTTTGTATTTTTAATAAGATACATATGTCATTACTCTCAGTACTAAGTTGCCCTGTTAGTTTGGAGACACTCCTAGCCTACATCAGAGCAAACTCTGCATTCTGCCATAATAAGAAATTCTACTCTGGAGCAGCATCACTTTACTACACCCTCCTATCTCCCTGAACTGCAACTCCCAGCTGCGCATCAAGTCCAAAGGAAAGCCCAACAGTTTTACTGAATTCATAGAGAACCCTCCCCACTGATAACAATGGTAATGTACATAAAATGCAAGCACGGCTCAGTAGTCATCTAAAAGAAGTCACTCTAAGTGAAAACAGTCCACACCACAATCACGGAATTTATAAGATTCCTATTTTACCAGCTGGGAAATACAGTGGTTAGAAGGGAAGTATGACAGAACTATAACCCTGATTGTATCCATCACTCTGTTTAGAAAACTAGATCTCCAAATCTTCATTTTTACACTTCAAGCATGGATCTGAATCCTGAAATACTTCAGCTATTAAGATGGTAAGGTGTTAATACTGAAGGCTACTTTTCAGCTAACAGGGATCTTGCTCTGGAGAAGGATGTTGTCTCCTCCTCACACCGCAGCTCTCCTTGCTGGAGACACTGACTCACCTACAGATTGGCTGCAGGAGGGCTGTTTAACGACTCAGATTATGAACTCACGGACAGCTTTCCTGTTTCTTCCAGAAGAAGTTATTTCTGCAGGGAATGAGCCCAGACATCAAAAGAATTTGAGACGCTGAAAGGAGACAGCTTATTTGCCTGCAGCTGGTATCTGCTCCATGTTTAGGCCCAAAAGGTACACCCTGACACAGACAGAATCTTCAAAAGTCATGTGAACAGGGAGATACTTTGTGACTTCTGAAACCACTTTCCCATGCAAAGGTTTACCCTGATTTGATTTAGTGTCTGAGCTTACTCACAGAATTAGTTCCAAGGACTTGCAGCTTTGGTTCGCCTGATTCCAGAAGCTTGGCCACCATATGAAGGAAACTTTCCACAAATGGTTTTATGCTTTGAGAATGGCAAGCCATGAGAAGTTGGTCCAATGCCTCCATGGCAATTAAAACATAACTGAAAATTAATTTGAGAGATTCATATAAAAACGTATTGCATTTATCATTAACACAATTACTTCGTCATTTAGATCCTTATTACCACAAAAATTAGAAAAGAATGGAAGGCACATATTTCCCACTGTATAAATATAAATTAAATATAATGTTATTTCTGACATCCATAGTTTGTTTTTTTTTTTTCTTTCTGGGAAGGGGACGTGAGGAATTGAGTGGTGGCCATTTACCCTTACTATAAAGTTATAAAAATAGCTTCAGACTTCATGAAGGCCAAAAATGATGGTCTGTGATGGATGTTGCCTTTCTTTTCCAACTTGGCTACTTCTTAGACTCAACGTTTCCCACTTAAATATGATTTAGCCAAAAGGGCTGAAAAGAAAGATATTCCTGCTTCCCTATATCCTGACTAACATTCAAAGGCGTATTTGGTTTACATGGCAAGGTTTTGGCAGCAAGGGGCCTGCAGGGGTGGTTTCTGTGAGAAGACACCATGAACTGCTCCCACATCAGACAGAGCTCCAGCCAGCTCCAAGACAGACCCGCCAGTTCCCAAAACTGAGCCTCTCAGGGGCACTGGTAGTGCCCACAGGTAACCAGATATCCATGCTGGAGACCATGGAGGATGGTGGATGTGTCCTGGAAGAAGCCGCTACCCTTGGAAAGCTGCCTGCTGGAACAGGCTTCTGGCAGAGCCCATGGAGAGAAGCCCACACGGGGGCAGCTTTTCTGGCAGGACCTACAACCCCATGGGGGACCTGTTCCTAAAGGACTGCAACCTGTGGAAGGAACCCATGCTAGAGCAGTTCTAGATCAGTCTCCATTGGACAGATCCCATGCTGGAGAAGTAGGAAATCTTGAGGAAGAGGGAGCAGGAGAGACAGGATACTATGAGTTGAGCAGAACCCCCATTCCCCATCTGCACTGTCTGTGGGGGATAGAGGTAAAGGAGTAAAGTTGAGCCTGGGAAGGAGGGCTGGAGGAAAGATGTTTTTTAGCTTTGTTTTCATTTCTCACTATCCTACTCTGTCATTAATTTCAATAATTAAATCAATCTCCCCCCAGTTAAGTCCATTTTGCCCATGATGGTACTGAATTATTTCCCTGTCCTTATCTCAACCCATGAGCTTTGCATTTCGTTTTCTCTCCCCTCTGGCTGAGCACGAGGAGTGAGGGCCGCTGGGTGGGCACCTGGCAGCCAAACAAGGTTAACTGACCACAGAGGCACTGGGTCTGTCTTGCCTCCCAAACTTGATCAGAACAAACAAGATGAAATTCCATGACATATTAGCATTTATTTTCACTGCTGTGATTTCTCTCCTCACCCATAGCGATGTCTGACGACATCCCTGCTCAATCTCTCTGCCAGGTAAGCCCCAATTCGATCCAGCTTTTCTGGTGCAGAAACCGCATAGAAAGTCAACTTTTCCATGTCAGCTTTTACAAGACCATCCTAAAAACAGAAACACAAAATGTAAAATAAAAAATTTCATAGAAGGCATAAAGCTTTTTAAGCCTTTTTCCTTTCGTCTACTCAACGTTTAAAGACTTGAGCCTTATAGATGGAAATAATCTACTGAAAAAAAAAATCTTTTGAGTAGAAGTGTCATTAGCTCAGCTGCAAAAATTAAGGAAACTATTTAAAATATTTTTTAAGGAAATGAAGCAACTGTCTTCCTCCACCTTTTTTTGGTGAGGGAATGGGTATTCTAAAAGAAGGTATTTCATGAGAGATGTCACCAGTTCCAAGACACACTTATTCCCTACTGGGAATTTTTTCTTTTCCCACTCCTCCAAAAAGTATATTTGATGCATAATTTTGATACCATTCACAAACAAGACTATATTTTTAATATTTTAGATTGTAGTTTAAATATCTTATTTCTTCAGTGTCACATCATGAATAAAGGCTGACTTACAGGGTACCTGAATTCTATTTGTTAGAACAAGATCAAGGATTAACAAATTAGTTCCAACACATGGATTCACATGGATCTGTTCAGATGAGGTTTTTATAATCGTAACTATCAGGTAAGCAGGATAAGGCCTTTTCTGTTGGTTGTTTTTTTTTTTTTTTTAATCCTGCAAGTTCAGAAAAACATTCTCCTTTTCAAATAAACCACTTAAAAGCTCTTAAATTACTCATTATTAATGAATATATTTTTTCAAGCAAGTCTTCTCATACTTTAGACAAGGCCTGCAACTCAGTGAAATATGGACTGGCCTGTGTCCTGCACTGAGCCAATGGATATTAACTAAAGCAGAGAATAAAAAGTGCCAATTTAGAGCTCCTGTGTGAGATTTAAGGTATAACAGTAAAACTGTATCAATTCCAGGTGTTTCAACACCTGTATCAAAAGGGTAGATTAGAACAAATAAACCCATAAAACCACATTGTTCCATGCATGCAATATACTGTATACACCGAAAACATTTCCTTTAAAGCCAGTAACGTCCACTTACACAGTAACTAGCACTCAGTAACAACACATTTTAAAGAAAAGTCCACATACTTTGTAAGAGAATAAGGGAAATATTATACAAGTGCTGACTATTTTGCTTACTTATGCTATAACAAAAGATGAAAATATTGGTGACATCTACAAAAATACAGCAGCAGGAACATAAGCTCTTAATCAGTCTGAACTATCACATGATTATGTTCAGAAAAAGGCATTACCAAATGGTAACACGTAAGTTATTAAAATATATAACACAGAGTGTAAGAGTTAGGCCTTAATATGGCTCCAAGACTGTTCCAGTGAAATGAAAATCAAAAAATGGACATGAGTAACTGAAGAATTTAAAAGACACCACCAAAAAATCCCTTTTGGGTCACAACAGTCTAACAGAACTATAAAAACATTCACAGTCAATTAGAGTCAAAACATTCAAATCCTACAGAATACCAGAATACGTTCTCATGTGCAATCATAACAAAACAAGTGTTTGTGGTTCTACATAGTTATAAAGTTAAGTAATTTATCTCTGCAGAAGAATAGCTTGTTGAATTAAATCTGTTTCTCTGAGCCAAACATACTAATTTTGTTCTTCAATGCACAGCCCTGCTTTGAAAATTAGACCAGATGATCTGTATATGTCCCTTTCCAGTTAAACCGTTCCACTAACCTCTGTTAAAGCTATGAAGTGCTAAAGCAGAATTTACTGTAAAATGTTAAAAGATAAAAGAAAAAATAAAATTAAAAGATTACTAAAGCATTAGTTAGAACCAAAAATTTTCAAATATCAAACCCTTAAAATTTTAAAGTCCTCACTCACTTTTGGATCTTCAGGAAATATGTTATCCACCAGACGCTTGTAGCGAGGTCGCAGCGCAGCACAGCAACAGCAAACTCCTGCAGAGGGAATTACACAACAGGATTTAGAAAGCAGTTTAGGGACTCATTTGAAGGGACAAGCTGGCAAGCATGGAGGAAAAAAATATACTGAATTCAGCTCCCTGCCACTGTCGGCAATAAAGCAAAACCAATGTAACTGAAAATAAGCACAAATAAGTCAAATAAACAGAACTACTATCATATGTGAGAAAATATGCAAGCAACTTGGGTACTAGAAATGCACCTTTCATCCACACACATTTAAAAACATGCAGAAAAATCAAGACATTTTAAAATTTTGTCATTATAAGACTAAAGCTACTTTAATTGATCTTTTATCTTCATTCTCAATGATTGTTTCAAAATATCAAAATGTATTATGGTCATTCTTCTAAAAAAAGAAAATCAACTATGAAATCTTCTGTTTTACAGGCAACAACAAAAACTAATTTAAACCATAATATACAAAGCAAGCTCTGCCTTCCTTATCCCTTATCCTTAATTCTGCCTTTAACTGGGCATTGTGAAAAGACAGTCACCTAAGTGGAGAAGGGCATTTTTTTAATCGCATTTTTACTCTACTACTAATACTGCACTCATAATCAGAACAATGCATGTAACGTCAATTTTATTAACTTCAAAAGTCACACTACCTGCTCTAAAAAGGTAACAAACCTATTGTTTGGGATTTTATCTAGCACTCAGGACTACTAAAACTTTGGAATTAAATTAAAACTCAGCTAAAATAAAGTTTCTTTATTTCTGTCCAACTGTTTTATCAGTGTAGATTTATTCCAAATTCTTTTTTTAACCTATTATTTGACAAAGCAGGTTTTAAATGTTTCAGTGGACAGATTATCAGACTAACTCACTGATCAGGCCTCAGATCAATCCTAAAGCAGTTCTGATGCAGAAGAGCCACTAAGTAAACAACAATACACTCAATAATAATATATCAATTATACATGCAGATCAGTCGCTTTCTGGTCTTTCAGGTCTCCCCTCCTGAGGGATTCAGAGTAGCTAAATACCTTACAGACACCTTATTAAAGGTATCCATTGATATACCTCAAAAAATCATAAAACACTGCTAGAAAAACCTGCAAAACAATAAAGGGTGTATTGGCAGATACTTTGATGATTACAATTTACCTGCAAATTTTTCAGGCTGTGAACAAGCATTAGACAAACACAGCAGGACTGGCACCTCTTTACTTAAGATATCTAAATAACATTAGTTGTTTTTAACCATATTTATCAGAACATCTGGGAGATTCATGACAAACACTTCTCTTGCTGTACTTGCTTTTATTACAAGACTTTACAGGAGCAGAGACTCTCCCTCTATCCCACCTGTTTACTGACACTATTTGTCTTTTGGACAAAAGGCACCTTCTGCTCATACTTTGACAGCTTAATGCTCGCAATTAAAACAATTATCAAAGACAGATCTATGATATTAAAACCATGCATAATCTCCAAGTTCTCCCCAGTGGTCTTGAAACCTCAGCTCATGTACCACCAGTAAGACCAACACTGACTTAGGACTTCAACACATAACTACAAAACCAAAAAGCACTCAAGGAATAAATAACTGGAATATTCAGAATTTTTATGTTAAACAGTACTTTGTAGTACTAGTACTAGTACTTTGTTGCTTTGTTGTCAAGTTCTTAATATGACTCCTGCTGACATGTCCTACTCACTGAGGTCTAACCAATGTAAAAATACACATTTACATTAAAGCTGCAGGTAAGAAACAGCTAAAACCAAAGTTCTTTCATATGCCAATGGAAAATGCAGGTATTAAAAGAGATTAAAAACCTACTTGACTTAAAATAGAAATAATTCAGACAGTTCTACAAAAATATTCTATTGAGAGCAATGTTGTGAAACATTTTAAAAGTAACTAAAACCATAATAAGAAAGGAGCATTTTATTACTGTCTGGTATATCATGCCATATAGGGAAAGTCCAGTAAGACCATCAAAATCCACCAACACAAGACCTAATATTGTTAAATATTTCTTGAGTTAGGTATGTAACTCTGCACCTGGCTCAACACTCTTTGTACTTGGTCTTCCTACCTTATGGTTGACCTCTAACGTTGGTCCAGAGTAAAACAGCATGTTTGATGACTACTAAGTATTGTAAAATATTCTTACAATAACTGTAGTAAAATATTTTGATACAACTACCTAAAATATAACAAGAACAGGAAAATCTTCTAAAATATTGCATGCAAGACAGGGGCAACTAAAATACTTTTATAATTAGTCTCTCCTTCTTTAAGTGACAGAAGAAGAAAATCTTTGCAAAGAACCACAATTTAAATCTTTAAATGGTTTCTTAAACCTGTGTTAACTACATAAATTTAACATAAAACCTGGATACAGTTACTCCTTTGAGATGGATAAAAATATCAGATAACAGTACCAACGCATTCTGGCAGCCTTACCAGATGGTTTCAGTTAATGGAAACTCAATATTGTTGAAATACTGAACAATAGTGAATTTTGACACACAAAAAGGCCTAGCAGTAAGTACATTGCGTAAGATTTCAAATTTTCTCTTCTTCTCATCTTAGATTTTCAGTAGTGTCTTTATATTGCTATGTATGTAATTATAGAACAGTTTACTTGGAAATAAACTGCGAACTTGTCAAAAATTCTGTGTCATCAAAGTATAAACCTAAATTTAATATGGATGTTAACACCATTAAAAGAACTTCCTAAATTAAACAGAACATTCAAGTATGAGAAAATGAGACTTAATTCATCAAGGCTTTCAGACTCCAAAGATATTTTGAGTTGAGAAAAATAAGCAGAAAACTATCAGAAATAAAAGTGACAGGCACTCCAAAGCACAGAAAAAAATGAAAACCAGAAGCAAATCACAAAACAATTAACAGCTATAACACAGATTTTGTGGAAAAACTATTAATCATTGCTCAGTTGTATAATTTTGACATAACAGTGAAAGATTAATAAAATGGCAGGAATAGGTTTAAAGAATGTATGAAAATAAAAAAAAAGACATCAAAACAAAATCCCACAAAAATCAAGTCGTAACAACATGCATTAAAAATAGACTGAACTTAAAAATAACGCATAAAATCTGGGAACATTTTGCTACACAGACCAGGAAAGATGAATGTTTCAAAAGATGGACAGAGGCTGAGCAACTCAAAACAGATTCTCTACTTCTTGGATACCAATTTAGCCCAGATAAAACCTGATCCAAATAAACACATCAATTTCACACAAACAAGCTGATTTGTAGGTCTATAGAATGTTGTCACTACATCTTGTAAAAAGAACCTGTTCCATTTTATGGGGGGTTTTCGAGGAAAAATCCTATGACAATTCTTTTTCAGTGTCAGGCAAAATTTGCATTTTAATTGTCTCACCCTCACAGACACCTTTACGTCATTTTACACAAGTAAATATAAAGGTTTAAGCAGTAGCTCTAGAGAAGTTCACATTGTTACATGAGAGTCAACATAAACGATGTAAAAAATACTTGTTTACTTCTCCAATAGTAGAATTTTCCAAGTTAAAACCTTGATGTTCTTTTCTGCTAAAGGCATCCCAAAATCTGCATTTTACATGTTAAGAATGTACACATTTACCAGCTGTACAGGTACTTCTTTTGACACATATTTACTCTATGCAGCAGCAGTAAGATACAGTCCCCGCTATCAGAAAATGGTAATTTCACCTACCCAAACACATACACGGTCTCGGTTCAAAAGCAGAATTATAATCATAGCCTTTTTCTTGCTCAACAGTTGGAACTTGCACATACTGCCTCATCCTGGATATGATTTCACTCCCTGGGAACTCTCCTTCCTCAGAAATTTGCTCTCTCACACTCCCATAGCAGCAGTCACTTCCCGTGAGGGCTCTGCAGCACTGTAAGCTTATCTGATCAGCTCTGTGACATCTACATAAAGCCACCAAACACGTGAAAAACTTCAGTATCAAATTCTGTTAACAAGGCCAGGCACAAGAGAAGAGAAAAGAACAAAAGATGCATAGTCAGAGTGTGATTCACAGCTCCTTGAATGAAACTATATGGAACAGTTTCATTAGTTCAACTTTCCTGGTACACACAGTTCATTATTTCTGTGACTAGAAGTAAAAAATCCATAGTTTCAGGTAAAACTCTGCTCAGTCAGCTGCCACATATCACTGCAGAGTGATAAATATTTTAGCACAATCTACTCACTCCATCTTCCTGGAGAATGGACAGAAAGAAACGTAGTTAAAGCAGACTACTGACCAAAAATACTTTTTAAACAGAAGGGTTTACCTCTAAGATTAAAGAAACACTTGAAAATTAATGAAATTAACATTACCACTAGTAATACTCCCAAATTTAAGAAGCAAGGATTACAGAACTTAAATCACTAATGTCTTTACTCCCAAAAATTATCATACATCAGGTAGAAAACCATTTTTGAGTTAAGCAATCCTGAAGTTACTTTCTTGCTTCCCAATAATTCTCAGGACTTTATTGTTTCACTTTCTAAATTACATCCACTTGGGCAACACAAATACAGGATTTTCATAAACCCTGTAAATCATAAGTACTGCTTTTAATAAAAACACAGCTAATAACTTCCACTAGATGACAAGTCCGTACCAATTCTAGACTTCTGAGATTAGGGTTAATAAACTAATATTTACTGCTACATTATTAATATTTACTACTACTACTAATACATTTCACTGAGCTGCACAGAAACTGTCATCACATACTTTACTAAGTGAAATCCTATGGTGTAAATTAGAGAACTGCACATTACAATAAAGATTTATTTCAAATTAGTCTGAATATTTGTGGTCCCTCTTACAAAAAGGTTACAGAAAAACAAAACCTTCAAAGAGGTTTTAAACACAAAGCACCAACTTCTGCCCATCAAGTTTAAAACTGCTACATCATTTTCTTCTTTATGAAACTCTAGCAAAACAAAACAAATCAACTGTATTATTTACCTAATACTGAAATTTCTTCCAAAATTTTATAATGCTAATATTGTTGTCAACAATTTGCAGAACATTAACAACCTGAAGCAAGATTTCACGTTCACTCACTGAATACTTTTTTTATGACCCAAGTTTGGATCTGGTTGTTCATATATTTATTGACTATCCTCCAACATTAAAAAAAAATCAATCTTATTCTATAAAAAAAAAATAGTATAAGCAACATAAAAGTTTGAATCTACAGGCAAATGCATGTTTTACTAATATCAAGAAACTGAGAAATACTAAAATTACATTTGTTTCCTCAATGTATTTAAACATAATTATGTAAAAATTAACTTGAATTCTATACATTAAACTTTCATTTATTTTTCTGTATCTGAGATGAGAAAAACAAACAAAAGTAAATTTCTGTCAAATATCTACAGGAAAGTATATAAAATAATACTAAAACCATTATCACTTACTATACCTGGTTAGTTTTAAACTGTTAATATCAGTTGATGCATTTAATTCAGAACTAAAAAGATTTTCAAGGGCACTACCCTTCTACTATGAAAAAGAGATCAGATATTTTAGAATAAGGAAATTATTCCAGCCATATAAGGGAGCTAATTAAAAACATTTTTCAACCTGCTATAAAAAGAACAACTGCTGTAGGGATGGGCTCATCAGCCATTGCAATGTCCCTGCAATGCACACCCAGAGGGAGCAGCAGACTCATCATTCTGACAGGATGAAGTCTCATCCCCGGGTGAGACTCTGCTCCCCCTACCCACGTGCCAAGTGACTTCCATACACCCGGTTTTCAGTCTCTTCCCACCAAAAAGCACCAAAGATAATGTTCAACACATAGAAGAAATTTTTGTCTTGAGAGCATGATATTCATCTTGAACGTCTGACCCCCATGAAGGCAAAACCTCAGTAACAACTAATGAGGAAAATTCCATCCATATGTAGGTTTGGCAGTTTTACATTTATTTTCAGAAATACTTTGGTGCTCAGTTAATTTGAAACAAATGAAAAAAAATCCCCAACTTTCTCCTTAGAATTATTCTTACAGTAAAGCTAATTATAAAGCCAGCTCTGGTGTAATATGACTTCAAGATATGCTTTTCTATACTGAAATCATAGCATCATTAAGTTTGGAAAAGACCTCTAAGATCATGAAGTTCAAGCATCAACCCAGCATGACCACCAGGTTCACCATTAAACTATGTCTTCAAGTGTCACATCCACGTTTTTTTGAACACTTCCAGGAATGGTAACTCCACCACTTCCCTGAGCAGCCCATTCCATGCCTGACCACCTTTTTCTGTGAAGATTTTTTTTCTTAATATCCAATATAAACCTCCCCTGATGCAACTTGAGGCCGTTTCCTCTCATCCTGTCACTTGTTACTGAAGAGAAGTGACCAATCCTCACCTCACTACAACCTTCTTTCAGGGAGTTGTAGAGAGTGATGAGGTCTCCCCTGAGCCTCCTTTTCTCCAGGATAAACAAGCCCAGTTCCTCAGCTGCTGCTTGCAAGAACTGTACTCCAGACCCTTCCCCAGCTCTGCTGTCCTTCTCTGGACACACTTCAGCACCTCAAGGTCTTTCTTGTTATGATGGGCCCAAACTGGACACAGGATTTGAAGTGTGGCCTCACCAGTGCTGAGTACAGAGGGACAATCACTATCCCGGTTCTGCTGATCACACTATTCCTGATACAGGCCAGGATGCCATTGGCCTTCTTGGCCACCTGGGCAAACACTGGCTCATGTTCTGCCACTGTTGACAAACACCTCCGGGTCTTTTTTTGCCAGCTTTCCAGCCAGTCTTCTCCCAACTTTGCAGCATTGCATGGAATCAGCATGGAGAGATGCACAGCATGGTACGGTGAAAAGCCCATATCATTTGAGTATATACATTTTGTGAAGGAAGAAATGACAACGCATGTGAAGTTACTAATAAGAAATAGGAAAAAACCCCCAAGTTAGTCAAATAACACCACTAAGATTCTTCAAACGAAGTATTCTTTTCAGAAGAAGTAGCAATTTAAACAAATCACTAGGATTTGTTTAAATCACTAGGATTTGTTTCTTTGGGAAATCAAACAAATCACTAGGATTTGTTTCTTTGGGACAGTGCCTTTTAAAGACTTCTAATTCATTAAAAGGACGTTTTCCATTACATCAAATTCTCCGGTTGCATTCTTTTACACAAGTTCCACCACCTGCAGTGTTTCCATACTGTCTCTTCTTTCTCCCACCTTGCTTTTTTCACATAGTAACTTTGTTTCACTTGCTCATTTATGTTCTCAACACCGCCTCCTCCTTTCCTACTCTGAGATAGTACCAGCACTCTATTTTTAATACAGCATTAAAATTACCTAAAATTAATTTGATTCCAGTGAAAGAAGCTCTATGACATTCTGAGTTTTGCTTGTTATTCCTTACTTATCTTCCTACTAAGCTGGCCAAGGTCATCTACTTCTCATCACTGAAGCAATATAAAAAGGAAATTTTGTCCCTCTGACTTCAGGAGACTGGAAGGCACACCTACATAAATCTCCTTGACCCCTCTTCATCACACCTGGCACTGATAACCTTTTCATGGAAAAAAAAAAATGGGCAAAGTCCAATTTTCATTCCTGCTTTCACTATTTGGTTTGCAGTACGGAAATGAGTTCTAGGTGATAAACCCAGCAGAGAAAAAAAACCCAAACCCTGAGGTTTTGTGTCCTTGCACTCCTATTTCTAAACAAATACTGATTTCATAACAAGGTGCTTCATAAATCTTAAAAATGGGGATGCAGGCAAACTACTGAACTACAGGAGAATGGGAGGGAAATGTAGGCTTATAGTGCTTTGTGTATTCTCTGAAGCACATGAACTGGCATTATTCCTCCATCCAGGCAGAGCACGGAGCACTCACAACACTGACAAAACACCCCCTGTGCACATCCAGTAACACACTGAGCCAGGAGGACATATTTTACCTACTATTTAATTCAGAATAAAAACGGATGGACATTATCACAGCAACATCTTTCTACTCCTGTTACTTAAAACAAATATTTTGATCTATCTCTGCCAGTCCAAACGCCTGACCCACTCCAAGATCTGTGGGTAGAGGCGAATGGAGTCTCCCCGGCAGAGTGATGCTCCTGGCATAGAAGGAACTTCCCAGTACCAGCCAGACTATCCTGT
This sequence comes from Dendrocincla fuliginosa, assembly GCA_035047845.1. Lineage (NCBI taxonomy): Eukaryota > Metazoa > Chordata > Aves > Passeriformes > Dendrocolaptidae > Dendrocincla > Dendrocincla fuliginosa. The sequence goes on along the minus strand of JAWWMO010000083.1, from coordinate 143,030,872 downwards.
TCAAAAGTCTGGCTTCACCTTGACCCTAACCTATTCTCTAACTCACATGTGCTATTTTCAGAATGCTCCATCCTTGAACATGTCCCAGCTGCAGAGGACAGGTACAGGTGATAGAGGAGTGTGCTGTAACCTTCGTAGGAACTTAAGGGCCAACTAACTTGCCTTACACTCCTCCCTGAGGTCCACTGAGGAGAGGGGCTGCAACACCTGAACCACTCCTACCACCTTGTTCATGCTTTCTTGCAGGTTAAGGAGGAACATGTAACACTGAAGAACATTCTACAGAAGATGCTGGTGCACCTCAGGATTGAGACAGACACTGTGTTTGAAGGAGAGGAAAGACACTATCGAAGACATGGTTGAAAGTAAGAGCCCAAGAAGCAACACTTAGCCTATCTCCAGGGTGGCCAGAGGTGGGTAATGAGCAGTTCTTAGGGATACCAAGGGCAAAATTATTCCAAAAGGGTCACTGCCTGCCTCTGGAGCCTTCACACTATGCTTCTGATCAGCAGGTGGGCCATATACAGGTAAAAATATACATATTTGGCTAAATGCCTCAGTAAACTTTGGTGACTGCTCCATAAAGCCCAGGCTACAGAATCCTTCCCAGAGGTTCAAGCTGGTCATACCTCTTCTTCCCAGTTCCAGCTCCACAAAGCATAGCAGAAAGCTGATGGGGACTTTCTCTGTGCCATTCCATGGCCAGTTCTAGTTTTAAAATTTCTACACTAGACTTTCCACATTTCCCATCCCATTGCATTTTCTCAGATTACTGGACACAGCCCTCTTTCCAAGCAAAGAAGAAAATTATTTTACTCTTTTAACACTTGCTGCTCACTTCTGTTTTGCTACAGGAACTCATGTGGATTAAGCTGTTGCCTTTAAAGGAACATCCCTCACATACATGTGTATTCTGAGGATGAGAGGGGTATAAACAGGGAGCTGGGACAAGAGTACAGGTCTAGATACAACCCTGGGGGAGCACTAGGACAAGGTATGTTGACAACCTATTACACAGGGGCTAAAGCAAAGACAATATCTCGCAGCTTTCATGTCTTCTCAGGATAAAAAACACCTCAAATTTTGTGGATTAAAAAATCTGAATGTAAAGAAGCACAAAGAATTTTCCTGATGACTTCTACTTTTTCCATTTTTTTAAGGTGATGCAGCCTGCTTTCTTGATCCAATCCACAGGGCAGGAATACATCTGCAGTGGTAAGAACTCCCAGAATCTTATGCTGCTGTCCATCTTTTTCCTTGGAAAAAAGTATGTTAAGAACAGTTGTGTCACTTCTCCATCACAGGTATCCTATGACTGCAGTATCTAGGCTGGGAGGATTAAATTCGCCACTCCTGCCTAATGGTGCCTTGCAGCACACGTTGCACAAACACACAGTGCTGAAACAGATCAGGGAGTAGGTACCACATTGTCACTTGAAGAAAAATAATTCATGATTAAAAGTTCTGATGAGGAAGAGGAAGCAAAGGTTCAGATGCCTTTGTTCTGGATCACTCAAAACTAATGCAGTAGGTAAGTTTAGCGCAGGGAACTAGATTTTAACTAGTTTACCATAAATAACTGACCTGTATACAGGACATGTAAGAGTGTGTTGCTCTATCCTTTTTTTCTATTAAAACGTCCCAAATGCCAACATAAGCATGGGCACAACTTCAAAATCAAGTGTTAGCTTCGCTCGAGCACACTCAGCTACAAACCAATAACATATGCAGAGTTTTTAAAAAACATTTTCTAATTAAAATGTTCTGTTCACAAGTAGTTCAATACCACATTATATAAATTTTGGCCCCCCACACATACAAACTGTACATACAAAGCAATATAAGAAAGAACAGATGAAAGCGTTTCTCTGAGTTTAGAACCATACTGTGCTATCTATGATGAGAAAAGAGAGTGCAGCTATTCCCCTGAGGCACATACACAGAGCTCAAAACATGACAAAACATCTGTTCCTGGTCAGCAACAAAAGTGTTTAAACCCTACTGACATTAATGAAAAATAAAATGCAAACCAAAAATGTTGTAATGTTACTCTGAAAAACTGAGTCACAGAGGATACCTAAGCTTAAAAGCTCAAATTCTTGTTTAAATATCACCAATCTTCAATTAAGTACTCTGTGTCTATTCCTATGTCTTTGATTTTCCCCGAAAGCATTTACAAAATGGGATATTGCAATTTGGACATGGAAACATATATGTTTCCATTAAATGAAAGTGGAATCAAAAATTAAAAAAAATCTTGTTACATATTCAAAGACCACGTCCTTGGAGCTGCCAATACACTCCATTTTACATGCTTTCCCTTCTCTGCAGGCAGCTTCACCTAGTTCATCCTGCCCTCAAAGAAGAACAGCTTTGAACAACAAACAGAAGGTTATGCAACAACTTTTCAATATAAAAAGTTTTAAACACAGATATGAAAGACACAAGTTTCACTAAAAAAATCCTCCTTCTAGGTTAATCTGAATTATAAAATATCCTCATAGTTGTTATCTTTCCCATTAGTTCTAAAAAGTGCTTCAGCTTGGATTCAGGTTTCCTCCAAGAATCGAAAAGCAGCTGTTAAAAGGTTCTGAATTGTCTTAACTCCTAAACACTGAAATCTAAGGTTAGAACATATTCCTATCTAGAATCACATATCCCAGGTAACTAAAAAGCAGCTTCTCCCCTCCTGTAATGATTAATGAGTCAGAGAGTACACAAGGAACACAGAGGCAGTGGATTGCTCCTCTGTGCACCTTCAGTACCCAAAGGCCATGTCCCTTTACTACGAAAACTTCTGTTTTCCACCAAACTGAACTGCTCAGTCTAGGAGACAGACAGCTCTGTATTTATACACAAAGTAGTTTTATAAACAGATATTGTTAATCAGTAAATATTGGGTTGTCCCAACTTCCTGTAGAAACCAGATGGGACATCTGTTGGCATACAGGCTCATCGGTTTCTACAGCAATCCAGCAGTTCCTGCCCACAACCAGCACTTCTCACCACGCTACAATTCCAACATCAGATTCAATTTGCAAAAATTATGTTTTGTTGGTTCTGAAGAACTTCAAGCTAATATCTAAGCTAATGTCAATAACAAATCACATGCACACAGAAAGTCTTGAACTCAGCTTGCACTGCATTTATTACATGACCAGAGGACTCTACTAGCTCAGTGATGTCAGACACAGACCAATTATAATTTAGTAACTGTATTTTGTTACATACGAAGTTCGTAAGTAGGGTATCAGCATCCTAAAGTCATTTTATAATCATTAGACAGTTATGTTCTAGTTTAGTGAACACAGGAAAATCTGCTTTAACAGCATAAATTATTCTGTATTTGTTGGTGCACTTCTGTAGTTCTAAGAAAGTATCTGTGAAGCTTTATCTACACACATTTCCTTACCTATTAACAGCTTTACAAAAGTATCAGAAATGAGTATTGATTTAGTATAATTTTACAGCTAAGTGTTAGGTTGAAACTCCTTACTCATTCTCTTACTAAGGAGAGTAAGCACTCTCAAACCACAATTAAAGACTCAGGGTGCCCATTTCAAGCCAAAGTACAGAACATAATCAGCAAAATACTCTAACAGGTCCAAGTCCAATTCAGAATCACAACTGTGCTCTTCTTGAGAAATGAAAGGACTGAGATCTTTAACATCTCAAGCTGGACATGGAAAAGAAGACTGAGTTATTCAGGCAACAACCATTTTTTGAAGTCTTGGGGTCTACAAATTGTTAGATGAGGAGTCATAGACTTGTAGAATACTCTGAGTAGGAAGAGGCCCAACAAGGATCATCAAGTCCAAGTCCTGGTCCTACAGCCCTACACAGAACAGACCCAAGAATCACACCACATGCCTGAAAGCATTGTCCAAATGCTTCCTGAACTCTTGGCAGACTTAGAAGAGTCTCATTCATATACCTATCCCACCTTTCTATTCACTCCTGTCTAATTCCTGCATGAATTAATCTTAAATGATGTAACTTTCTAGAAATAAAAGAGCACTCTTCGAAAGCCAAGAGCGGTAAACACAGCTACCCTTCCATGTGTAGGAACCTGATTCTCTAGAGAGTCACTGAAGTTCACAGTTGCTGATGGTGAGAAGGAAAGTCCATATACCAAGGAAAGGGAAGGCCAAAATACTTTTAAAAGCAGTTCATCCTGGCTTTTCCAGAGACATGCATTTAATCACACAAGGGATATCTTACCCCCTGCTCACCAAAATCAATTTTTCTTTTTTGTCATGCACAAAAAAATAGGACACTTGCATGCATAATCAGCATGAGCCTTCTTACCCTTTCGTCCCATGATTGAGAAATCAATAGCAAACAAGGCTGCACATGAAGGTTAATCGACTGATAGTTGCAAAGCGATGTCTGTAAATAACAACGACAGCCATATTTTAATAAAACCTGAGAAAACTATTAAGCTACATTTTTAACATTCGGTGAACTGTCCATGAATAGTTTCAAAGCATGGAAAGGCTTTGATGGGGTTCATCTCTTAAGTATTTGATTTTCTATGTTATATGCCCAGATTGTGGACACGTAAATAACAACAGGAGAAAAAAAAAAAAAAATTCAGGTTTTGACAAGGAACGGATGAAACAAAATTGTTCATTTCTTGGCTATACTGAAGTGTGTTCCAAAAAAAAAGGAAGAAATGGAAGAATGAATTATGATAATGATGTCAGTATACTTTATTTGCCATGTCTTAATAAGAGTGTTTTTCACTTTCTATGGAACTGCTCCTCAACATTAACTTTCCCAAATGGGGTCAGGATGATGTGTACACACAAATAACAGCTAACAGAAAACAAAAGGAACGTTTGTTGAAGAATTCCATGCAGATTCATTAAAGAATATGGAAGCAACTAATCCACTAGCACACAAAGTTGCTTGAGGTACCATGAGTTAAATAAACAGATGTACAGTTATACTTTTCCAGCTGCAAGGTCCTATTTTGTTTTTGTTCTTAGCTTAACCAAAGGACACATTTAGAGAAGCTACTCGCTTTTCTTTTCAGTGTGTAAGACAGTCATCTAAAAGCTGAAAAAAAAAAATCTGTGTCTAGGTATTTACATATTGAAAGCATTTATTGTATAATACTATGCAAAGAATCCATTATATATTCTGTGTCCACAGAATCAGAATAGTTACAGATATTCTGAAATACAGTTATTTTCCTTTTCTGGCCTAGGTGTACCAAATGGCGAACTACCAAAGGAAGCCCAAACCATGACATTCCCTTGGCAGCTGTTTTTCAAGTTCCTGGGTCCTCAGGTTACTAGTTGAAAAGGACATGATACGACGCTGCTGTTTCTCATCCTAAGATAATAAAATCGAACTGCAGACAACAATTTCAGATACCCCACCATGTTATTCTTCTGTAATAGCCAAAGTACAAAAATATTGCAGAATTATAATTAACTTTATCGCATGTAGTCAACAATGCTGTCAGAAAATTAATAAGGTTTCTACTGCTTATAAAATACATTAAAACAATTATGACATTCTCTTTATTAAATGGAAGGTCCCATTTACAGTTTTCAAGTGTGAAGGCTATAAGAGAAATATACTCCAGATGAGGAAAAAAGTATGTTGGATGGAAAGAGTGGAGTTATTAATATGAAGTGTGATTTAAGTTTCAGTAAAAACGGAAGAGTGCCTAGCCCATGAAACACATTTAGGAACACATTTCCAGCCACCATGGGCATTTCAGAACTGTATTTCACAGGGAGAGAAATCTTCCCTTTCCATTAACAATTGTATTAATACTTATATATACAACAAAAACTGGAATTGCAAATCATAAACAAATTAATTTCCCAAAATTTTTGTGAGAGGAGAAACCCAAAATAAGGAAATTATCTGCCTCTTAAAATGTGTTAGAAATCTTAAATGTGAGTTAACAATTCACTCATTTCAAATTCCATTTCAAGGGTCGTTTTCTCTCCTACACTTGGCAAAGAAGCCCTATTACATAGAGAATTAGAGTTTTAACAGTTTGATGGGTTTTTTTTGGTTTGGGGGGGCGGGATGGGTCATTTGTGTGTTTAAAGGCTATGAAATAACACAGCTGAAAGCAGTAACATCCATGCACACAGAAAACAGGAAGCACTGTTCAGCTGTTCTATCTCCTCTTTACTTTCACCTGGCACAAACCAGGGAAGCCACCAGCACACTCCACTTGCCGTCAGAGGAGCTGCCTCTTCACTGAAAAATGGCAAAAAGCCACATGGTGTTTGGAAGGCCAAGGAAACAAAATGTTATGCAGTTTAAGAAGAACCAATCTGCACTGAGCATCCTTAGGGCTGCACTCTGAGGTTACCAGAACAGCCACTTCACCGTTACAAAAAAAAGGCCAAATCATGGAATATTTTTCACATAACTGACACATGCACCTCTTAAATCAGAGTGGTCTCTTTCCAACTGGCAAGTATTTGACAGAAGAGCATAGGAGGAGTTCATACTACTAAATTTCACAGCAGTAAGGGAAGAATGTGGAAAGATTACATTTGGCAAAATCCTTATTTTTATTTATTTGCTCTCAATTTACATGTTACAGTCAGTCATAAGGACTTGCTACCCAGCAGCTAAAAACACTTTAACATAACAATTATTATGAACAAAACCTTGAAAAGCAAAGATATAATCATGTTAATGGCATAGGCCATAAGAGAAACAAATAAGTAAAGAAAAAGGAAAAAAAAAAATCACACACTGAGCTCCCACAAGTAAAATACATTCTGATAGTCAGGTGGTCTCACCTGTAACACACATAATCCTTCTAGTTCAAGCAATTTCATTTTAGAACAAAATCTGACTTTAAGTTAAATGTTTAATTCAAGTTAGGGAATACAGCCGGTAAGTAGGTTAGCTGTTTCTGAAAAAAACCCTCATTATCTACCAAGCTGTGTTTCAAGCATGTGATTAAGTGTGAATATTCAGAACAAAATGTTCAAAAAGAAGAGAGTCTTAAATGTTTTGATATATGACAGCTATTACTTTTTTTCGTTAACAGAAGCATTTGTAACATTTCAATCCAAACGCAACCTACAAAAAAACTCAACCAAAACCACCCATGTTGCATGACAGAGGTATGTTAAATGAAATTATTTGCACAAGGTATTGAACACAAAAATTGAGAGCACACTTGAAGCAAATGAAAACCCATCTACTGCCTGTACTGCAAAGGCTGGTTAAAAGTTCTTTGGGTTTGCTTTTCAATAAAAGCACTAATTGATCTTTTAATCCACAGTTTCTTTGTGATAAGGCACAGCTTAGACAGTTAATAAAATAGCTGTGGTTCAAATCGCTCTACTCATACTGTTATTATAATAGCAATGAGAAAACACATTTGCTTCCTCAACGTTTCAAAATTTGCACTTCAACTGAAGATAGCATGTTTGTAAGGTCTCTCCCATCAAAGCCCATGTTACTTGCACAAGAAAAACTCATAACGTAAAGTTATACATAAAGAATATAGGGAAAAGCCATGTCTTGGCAAGGCTGATACAAGTGCTGCAGCAACGACAGAGCATCACACCTCCACTACACACTAATGCCCACACTAATGCCCACACAAATGCCGTGCCATGGCTGGTCAAAGCCAAACACTTTTACAAGTTACGATGCAGAGAGCAGACTGAAAATTTTCTATTTGCATTTATTCCTGCATTGAACTAAAGCCTTAGTATTATTTCATTAAGGACTCAATGCAGCACAAAATCCCCACATTCCTAAGTGGGATCACAAAGCAGAAATATCAACAGAAAATTTGATAATCCAAATACATAAGGAACAACTAGTGCAGAGAGCAGCACCCATGAATGAGTTAAGAGAGAAGAGCATTACCTCTGCCTAACCACATATATTCATCTCTCCCCATCTCAACACACATCCCAGTTCTGACTATACGCCTATTTTTATCACAGTTAATATCAAAGGAGATGAAAAGTATATTGTCCTGTGACTGTTTTGTGCATAATAACTTAAAAATGACACTATGAACACCTCAAGTCTCCAGAAAGACTAACTGAGTCCTCTTTTTCAGTCTTTACGTAATACCAGTATCTCAGCCTCTACTGATACTGCAAATCACTGCCTTTAGACCTACATGTTCCTTAACTACTGTACTGCAAAAAAAGGGGTAAAATTACCAGCAGGAACTAATACATAGACTCAGGAAACCAAGCAGGACAACAGTGGATGAGGGCGTTGGGTCAGTATGACCCAAGATCTCCATCAAACTTTTTTGTTAACTAGCTATTATTTTTCTACTTCATCTATAAAGAACTCAGTCTAGCACAACAGAAAACGTTTATGAAAAATATCTCACACTAACAGCCTTTTCCACATTTTATTCCAAAAGATGTTCAGTGCATTTCTTCATGTGTGGGATGAGAGAACTCCATGTGAAAAAAGATTAAAAAAAAAACAAAACAAAAAACCAGCCTTTTGAAACAACTGAGTTTTTTGCATTTCAAGGACAAATACTTTAAGATTTCAAGTAACACTAAATAGCAGCAGCCCATTCCATCCAAATGCTCTGAAAAGGAGCGTATGGAATCTCTAAAGAAGTCTAAATTACCAGGTAGAAGCTTTTGTTCTCACATGCAACAAAGTGGTATTCAAGGCTCTCTCTATCTCCAGTGATAAAAAGTACACTCAGCCACAAAAAGATTTCTTTGCCTTAGAATCCAATCACACTTCTTCCCTGCCATCACTTTTGCAAGTCAAATATTAAGAAACTACAGTTATTTCATAAAAACTGCAATATACACATGCATCTGTCAGGTTCCCTGGCCTTCACCTGGGCACTTCAACTCATTATTACAGGCAAAGACAAATATAATGGCTGCATAGCTCTGGATGTCTCACAACAGATAAACACTTGCAATCAGTTGTTTTGGTCTCATGTAAGTTCCATCTGCTGCAGAAATGCACTCTACATGCATTAGTCTTAATGACCCTCAACATAAGCATACCTGGTTTAAAAGAGAAATATTACTTTTCCAGTTTAATTCCTTAAAAACCCACACGCTCCTTCACAGCAGCAGTGATTACCATGAGAGAGGCCTCAGCAGCCGCGAGCACTGCGGCTGAAGCCCACCTGCAGCTCCCTGCGTTACAAACCTGGACCCCAAGCAGCACAACCAACACCAGCAGCTTCTCATGCACATACATGGCATAATGCACACATATGTGCCACCAGCCTGTTACAAAAACCCATGTCTATGTAGAGAAGACAAGGGGTTTTGTATGTATTGAATTTCAACCAATTCAACTATTACCACAAAAGCAGAAGACACAGTAAAATGTTTTACATGACAGTGGTTCAAACAACACAGAATTACTCTAAGACAGTTCTACCACCCAGCAGTCAGAGATTATTATAAATAAAAAATTTATTACAAGCAAAAAAAAAAGTGCTCAAACATTTCCTCATGAAATTAAACATCTATGGAAAGTTCATTACAAATCTATATAATTAAAGTGCACACAATATGACTGGCACTGTAACTTTAGGAATACTTCTTTATCCTCTGTATAAAGCAGACTTTTATCCAAAATCTGATGTTAGTTATCTTACTAGAGACCATGCAGAACAGAAAACAGAAAAAAAAAATTAAAAACCCAGTTAATACTATTGTAACACATTTCGTAACTTCAGCATGTGTCTTAGCAAATTTGCTACTCTTGAGGGTTAATAATTTGATTCTTAGAAACAACTGCCTCGAGAATCTCACTTAACTTTGAATGTCAACATTTTAAGCCCTATCACCTTCTTTCTAAATAGTGATTCTATCTTCTATAAATGCAATTTTCCATTTTCCAAAGATAGGATTATAGCTATATCAGAGTACCTTTTTATTTATTGAATACAAGTATTTCAGAACATACTTTAAATCACAAAATTCATCAATCTTAACTGTGAACTTCTTATTGAAAAGGAAAATGCAGAGCCAACAATGGGTTCTTTGAAAAAATACAGGGAGAATTATAGAGAGCAGATAATACTGAGATCTTAAAATTCTTAAAAATTACAGCAAGTATAATGTTTCCTTTTCCATTTTAATTTTGCTAGAATTTTTAAACCCCAAAGAAAATGTCTTAATCATAAACACCTCTAAATATTGTCTTAATGTACTTAAGGTAAGAATACTTACTGCCAGGCATTGTAAATCAGGAATCTGTCTTCAATTTTGCAAAAATATAATAAACTATAAAGAAAACAAACAAAAAAGTCAAGAAAATAGCTTTAGACAATTTACATCCAAATATGCAGAGTAACTTATGCAGAACGAGCCAAAGTCACATCCTTCAGCTCCATCACCAAAGAGGCTGTTATCACAGAAACCCAGATAGCATTTTATCTGACCAGACTATATGTAGGTTTTTCCAGTGCTCAAAATGTAGCCGTTCTGTTCTTCCCTTTGATGCCAGAGTAAACATCTTTCTCTGTGCGTATTGGGATGACCTTTCCAACTGCCACTGTTTTGGATGCTAAATCCTGTACAGCCTCACAGGATACTTCCACTTCAGCTGTAAATCACAGCACTTCCCGGCTAAATTGCCTGTGAGAGGTTTCTTGTTTGACATGATGAAAAAATGACATTGAAAAACATGTGTGACGATTTCTAGCGCATTTTTCTCCCAGTATCAAAAAAGGCAGATTTTTGCAGTTCAGAGTGCAAACTACTATAAACAATAGCAGACCAAAGGATTTTTGATGCAATTAAATATATTTATACAATTAACTCAATTGAATTTACAACAATCTATTTCGGGGATAAAAGTAGCCTAATCTACCGTTTAATTAATTAGCATTAAAATGTAAATCACTTGAAGATTTTTCTGTATTAAGGCAGTGCATGTGGGTTTTATTAACTGCCAAATGCAACCTCCCTGCAAATGTGCCTTTCCACAAATAAAAACAAAATCTCAGTGAAAGACATTGAGCACTGCTATCTTCAAAAATAAAACAAAAAAATTCAATAAAAGATATTCAACTAATAATTGCACATGTAAGCATACCGAAAAAATTGCAATTCCAGAGATTAGATAATGTGCTAATGTAGGAAAAAACATTTTATTTGGTCATATGTTTTAATAAACACACATTAAGCAACGTTTATAGTTGCTAAAAATAAACTTTACTCTCATCACACATGTATATTATCAAAGGTTGCAATTTGCTGACAGCAACTGTGATCAAAAACAATACTTCAAAGGAACTTATTTAAAATATCCTATTAGAAAGCTGTATATGTCCCTCTCCAAGGACAGAGAAGCACCATAATTCTGCAAAAGGAAATATGCTGTGGACTGCAATGTTCAACAGACACATGGAAAAACAAAATCTCTAATTCAGAGTGTAGAATTTAGCTGGGAGAATACAGAAGACAGATTTACTGACAAATTAGAACATAAAAATGCAAAGAACCTGGCAAGAGTTTCAGGCAGTCAGGTGCCAGAGACTTGGAGTGTTTTACTGGCCATCACCAGCAATCAGGAAATGACCGCTGTTGCCAGCAAAATCAACTCACTTTAGAAGATATTAATGCAGAAATTACTAGAAAAGTTCTAAAGCAACTAAGACAAGTATTCATATAGAAGACATTTGGTTCTGTTTTTAAATAATTTGCTCAATTTTTAATCATTTTAGGATATGTAACAGAACCAAAAACTCAATATGGAGGTAGATGGCTTCTACATGCAGAACAGACTACACAATTTCCTCTCCATAAAACCTTCAATCACTGTCTCGTTTGGCCTAGGGCAAAGTTTAATGCACAGATGCTGTTATCTGTTAAAGCAGAACAGAACTAAACTAAACCAAGAAGCTTCCCACCATGAGTCTGCTCAGTTGTTTGTCACTGAATTAAAATTTTACATAGTGAGATGGTTCCAATTAAAAGAGAGATATGAAGAATCATGAGATTTACTAAACAGTCTAACACTATTTTAACATATTCCATGTAATTTTGTGACATTTGACAGACCACCAGAAGCAACTTAAGGATGTTATGCATCTATACAGTGCTGCCAGCATCAAAGGAACTGACTCCTGCATATCAAAAAGGTAAATAAAATAATGTCTTCTTTTTTGTGGAGGACTAAAAGTTGGGTTTTTTTGTTTTCCTAATAATTCTAAATAAAACTATTATCAAAGTGCAATGGTAGTGAATCTACCTTAAAAGCCAGATCAACACTTGCATGACATGCAAGAGTCATTTTTCTGAACAAAAACTTTCAGTTTAGGTAAGATTCTACACAAACTCGCTAGCATAAGGAAACCCAATGTCAACTTAGAACAAGAATGAAAATACCGTTTGTTTGACTTGCTGACTTTATTTTCACTAACTAACCTGCGATCTGAATTAAAGGATAGCTCATAAGCACAAACGCTTCTTATTATCAGAAGATTCCATAAATGATACTGAAAGCCAAGCAGAAGAGCAAAGATCTTTTTCCTGTCTGCCCTAAAATAATGGACCTCTTTAAAAGTCCTAAAATGGAAAAATGTGTATAACCTTGTGCTACAGGCAAATAGATAGAAATCAGCATAACTGAGTTTTTGTATTTTCTTCTAATAAGCCCTCTATTATGTTACACTGTAAATGTTTAACTTGATCTTGAGTCTTCAAAATGAAATTTTCATATGGGCACCTATTAACTTTTCCAACTTAAGCCAAAGAAGAGTGGAGGTTTAAGCACCTCTAGCAGTCATGCAACCCAAGCTAGCCATGCATCAACTGAGAAATTAAAAATCCACTGCACATTAAGTTTTTACATCACCTGGCTCCCCCACTCATATTTCCTATTTGAAAAATTAATCAATGCTTTTAGCTCTGAAAGTAGGCAAATGGCCAGTGCAATGCAAGATTAATGTCACATACTCCTTCCTAAATATAGACAAGTCAGGCTCCAACCCACACTACCAGAAGCAAAAAACCCAACACAAGATGGATTTACGTATCACAGTGCAACTCTGTGAAAGCACCTGACTTTATTCTGAATTAGCTTTCTCAAGTGAAGCAATGCCATGCATGAGTCAAATTAATGAGAACTACCCTCTTCTCCTCCCTAAGAGGGAATGCAACTACAGAAAACAAGATTTGTTTCCACTTAAAAAAAAAAAGTAGTTTAAAAACTGTACAGTGAATTTACAAGAATTACTCCCTACAGAGTTTGGATGGGCAGTTAAAAATCACTGATACTAACCAAAGCTGTTCCTATCCCGTGCTCTTTATAACTTAGATTTCATAATTAGAAGTGCAATCCCCTTTCATTATACTCGAAGTTTGATTGTCAAGTCTGATTAATGCCTCCTTTAAGTTGCATGTAATACAAAATTTGTTCATTCTTTGCTCCTGCATCATAAGTAGTTACTGTTAACCACAAACATTTCCGTAACAGGATGCCAAACTTAAGTATTTAGCTTTAAAACAGTTGTTTAATTACAAACTGTAGTCCAATTCCTATTTTTGTGATGTGTTTCCTGAAGCAGAAATTAATCCCATTCTAGCAGAATTTTTTTAGACAAATACTAAAAGCATTATTAAAAAGCTTAAATAAAACCTATGGATAAGCCTCTATGGGCACTACAATCAAGGTTTTCACTCCAAAGCACTGATTTCTCAGAGAAATTCTATCATATGTTTAAAAGCATCCATACAGACTCTTCAAGCAGCAAGATGCCCTGAAGTTACTTGAGAAAACATTTCAATTAAGAAAGAATGACAAATGCTTCAAGCATTACCTATAAAATCCCCAAGCCTTGGTTGTTAACTCTGGTTTTAGCTTACTTACTGGATTTGCACGGCAAACATTTGATGTAGCTTTACAAGGTGCAACCTCTGGGTTAGCAAACCTGGTTTTGATATCGGCACTAAAACTCTGGCTCTAAGTTAGAGGCTTTCCCACAAGTTCTACAACAGGGCAGAAAGATTTATCCATGCCGGGCTCCTTTCTTCCTTACGTATTGGGATACCTTCCTAGATGTATTCAGAGAGAAAAGCTATAGAGTATAACTACTACGGTATTCTAGTTATACTGTATATAACTATATATGCTAGTTATATATACTGGTATATAACTAGTATAGCATATAGTATAACTAGTACTCAATAACAGGATTTATGAACCTACAATTATCTAAAGGGCTCCGTGACTCACAATTAACTTTAAAGTAGACGACAACACTACGAAAGCTCACAGTGCCGCCGCTCTGTAAACCTGCACTGTGTTCGGCTAAATGCCTCGCTGTGTTAAGGTCCACTCGAGGAAAACCTGCCGAGGGAAACCCCAGAGCCACAGCACTCCCGGGAAAGGGGGGGGGGGATCCCGTTCCGGGGGCGGACAGCCCGCATTCCCTCCGGGGCCACAGGGACCCCCCAGAGGGTCCGGGCCCAGGCGATGCCCTGAGGATTCCCCTCCCGCCGCCCCCTCAGAAGCGCCCTCCTCGGCCCCGAGCGCGGAGAGGGCGAAGGGGGCGGAGGATGGGGAAGGGGAGGCGGGTGCGAGGGTGACCGCAGGTGAGGGGGCGCCCCGGCGCTGCCCCACACTCACCTCAGCCCCCGCCGCTCCCGCTTGGCTCCGCCGCCGCCATCTTCCCCGCCCCTCGCTGCGCTCCTCGGGGCGCAGGGCACGCCGGGAGCTGTAGTTCTGCGGGAAGCCGTGCCGTGCTTTCTGCGCCCGCCGATTCCTCACGAAGGGAACACCGAGGGCTCACGGCGGAGAAGGGAGCTCCATGGCACGGTCCGCGGGAAGAGCGCCGGGAATGGGGCCGGCTGGACAGCGTCAGGCGTGGGCCGGGCGAGCGGAGGCCGCCGCGGTGGACTACAAATCCCAGCAGCCCTTGCGGCGAGGGCGCGCCTACTCCCGGAGGCCGGGCTGCCGGGTCACGTGCCCGGTCTCTCCCACCTCTCCCCCCCTCCCCCGGGCAGGGATGGCGGTGGCGGCAGCGCCGTTCCCTATGGTAATGTGCAATGCTGTCCCTCGGATCCCGGCCGGAGCACCGCGCACTGAGGGCACGGCAAGGGCAAGGGCAAGGGCAAGGGCAAGGAGAGGACGAGCGGTGCTCGGGGGCTCCGCAAAGAGCGCAGTTCAAATGCACCTGTGCAGGCTGCAGGGCCAAACCCCAATGAGGGTGTGTGGAACCCAAAGCAGCACAACCTCCCAGTCTGTTCCCCTGGAAACAACACCACTGGCGTCCAAATCTGATGGCTTGATGCCTGGTGCTCTAGACAGGCAAGGGGAGATCTGAGAAGTTTGCTTCATAGAATCAGAATCGGGATGGTTGGAAGAGACATCCAAGGTCATCGAGCCCAACCTTCAACCCATCGCCACCTTGTCAGCTAAATACTGAGCGCCACGTCCAGTCATTTCTTGAGCACTTCCATGGATGGTGATTCCACCACTGCTCTGGGCAGTGTCTTCCAGGGGGTGACCACTATTTCAGTGAAGAAATTCCCTGATGCCCAACCTCAACCTCCCCTGCCACAGCTTGAGCCCATTTACCCTTGTCCTGTCTCTTGTTACCAGGGAGAAGAGGCCAATCCCCACCTGGCTACAACCTCCTTTCAGGGAGCTGTACAGAGTGATGAGGTCCACCCAGACCTTCCTTTATTCCAGGATAAACAACCCCAGTTCCCTCAGCTGCTTCTCATCAGACTGGTGGTCCAGACCCTTCCCAGCTCTGCTGCCCTTCTGTGGACATGCTCCAGCCCCTCAATGTCTTTCTTGTTGGCGGGGGGCCCAAAACAACCGAAGATTTGAGGTGCAGCCTCACCAGTTCCGAGTGCAGTGGGACAATCACTGCCCTGGTCCTGCTGGTCACGCTGTTTCTGATACAAACCAGGATGCCATTGGTGTTCTTGGCCACCTGGGCACACACTGGCTCATGTTCTGCCACAGTTGATCAGCAACCCTAGGTTCCTTTTTCACTGGGCATCTTTCCAGCCACTCTTCCCCCAGCCTGTAGCACTGCAGGGGTGGTTGTTGTGACCCAAAAGCAAGATCCAGCATGTCACCTCAGTCCATCAATCCAGCCTGTAGCCCCTAACAGCCCCTTCCCTGTTGTTGCAGTTCCTTCTGAAGGAAGACATGTCAATCCAACTACCAGGTTAGGTGGATGAGTCCATTTGATTTTATATGTTTCACTGACTTCAGGTCTGCTTATGTTGCATCTGTTAAAAACTAGCATTTTATTTTCTTGCCCTTTTTGAATCTCTTTTCTCTCAGCAATAGTGGAAACAGGATCAGTGTTTCTCACTTGTGTTCCTTGAAGATAATCCCTAAAAATGTGAAACTGAGGAGGTGAGATGTCTACATGTCTCACAGTTTTCAGCAGTATCCAAAACATGTTAATTTGCGAAAATTGGCCAGACTGTCACATGTGGGTGCAAGTGAGGGAGTGAAAGGAAGAAACTAAAGTCCTTCTTATTCATATATATGATTTCTGAAATACAGCTTATGGTTTTGAACTCTTGGGGCCAAACATAATGAAGGTGATAAGACACAGTGAACCATGATTCTCAGTATGCCTATTGAGTCACTGCCTGCAAAGCAGAACATGTTGGAATTAGCACGAAATTTATTAATATTTCTGCCAACAATAGCCAGCACTGAGATTTTCTGTGGAGCTACATTTGTCCTTTGTCCTTTAAGTAGTGCTGGTGATAATAATCCTCCTCATTATTTTTGGAAACCTAGAGGAAAGTTTAAAATCTTTTCTTCATCAGCCAAAACCACGAATGAATTATCATGGTCTTACATCAGATGCAGCTTTAGTTCAAAGATTATTCTTCCTGCCATCAGCTATAGGCAGTCTGCTCTCTTTATTGAAGTGTTTCATTCCAACTATTTGTCTCATGTTTCTATTAACTGTGCATAAAGGTGTGCAGGGTCCAATGTACTTGTCAAGCCATGGGGTTTCAACAAAATGCTGTCAAATGGTGCAGTTACTAAATCTCACTAGTCTGAATGTGGCAGGCAGGGAGCCAGGTTGGTGTTCATTCGGCAACCACTCACAGACACAAATGTAACACTGTGAGTAACCTATTGATTTCTCTAAAACGGTTTAAAACCAAATGTGCAGTTGCCTGACATTACAGTTCCTGCTTCTGTGATAAATACCTTGTATTCTCTGAGGCTTTTTTAAATGTTTTTCTCCATTTTTACTGCGTTACAGGCATCTGTGAATATGGAGTAGCCTTATAAAACTCAAATCACAACATAAATACAGTATTGGGACTGAGGTTTGTTTGAAGAGAGCTAGTGAGTTTTAAAGCAGTCCTCTTTTATGACAATATTACACAAACTATGTGGGATCTAATATTGAATAAAAGTCAGTAAAGCCCTAGCATAATTATACTGCTGGTTTTTAAAACAACTGTTTTCCTAATTCAATTTCAAAGCAGAGGAAACAGCTGTAGTCTATGAATATGTATGTGTTGATCTCTTTGAGCTTATGTGTTATATAATGGGTAGCAAATCTAGTTGTGAAATACAAGAATTTTTGGTTTAGTGAGGACATCAGAAAAGTATCCGGCCAACACCAATTTTTCATTTAGTGTCAATGAAAGACGGACCTGATCCTTTGACCACATGAAAAATGACAACCAGACTACCTAGTAAGATTAAGAAAATGTGTAATTGCATACACAGAATATGCCTGGTTAATTTGCAACCAAATTGTCTCGTTTGACTCCCCCTTATCCCAAGCCCATTAAGTGGAGTGGCCAGTTTTGCTTGGACATCTCGTAAATCTCCTGGAGCAACAGTTCATACACATGTTGATCCCCATATACACAAAATTCTACTGACCAAGTGACCTGCCTTTACATTTCTTTAAAAAGTGATGGTCATCACTTTGGAGCGGGTCCAACAGAGGGCAACAAAGGTAATTAAGGTACTGGAGCGTCTCTTTTGAGGAAAGGCTGAGGGAGCTGGGCCTGTTCAGCCTCAAGAAGAGATGACTGAAAGGGACCTCATCAATGTCTATCAGTGTCTGAAGGGAGGATGTCAAGAGGATGGAGCCAGGCTCTGCTCAGTGATGCTGAGCAATAGGACAAGAGGCAATGGACAGAAACAGATGCACGGGAAGTTCCATCTGAATTGTGAGTGACCACACACTGGAACAAATTGCCCAGAGAGGTTGTGGTGTCTCCCTCACTGGAGATACTCAAGAACATTCAAGAGATATTCTGGACACAACCCTGTGCCATGTGCTCTAGGATGATGCTGCTTGATCTGGGAGGTTGGACCAGATGACCCACTGTGGTCGCTTCCAACCTGATGCATTCTCTGATTCTGTGATCATTACATCAGCAGAGCTTTTAGAGCTTTCACTCTAAAGTGTGAGACAACAATGTCCTGTTCTGAAGCCAATAATAAAATGTGAATTGCATGAGTAATTTGGCATCAGCAGTTCTGTGTTTTCGAATTGTGTTACTAATTCACCTGAAAGTACAATCAGATGTTCAGTGTCTGCAGCAAGCAGCAAGAAGTATCTTAATGTGAAACGCTCACAGAGGTTTAGTTCAAAATGGGTATCAGGAATGATTAGTTAGCTTTACATGGCTTAAGAGAATGAGCTCTTCAAGGAGTTTTAAAGAAACAAAAAGAAAAAATCCTGAAGGAATTAATGTACCCTAACAACAACGTAATGCAGGAATGACAGAAAGTTAGTATTACTTTTATACAATTAAGGTTAAAATGTTGTAGAAAGAGAAAAAGACATAAGGAAACATACAGTACTCATCAAGAGAAATTAGTAGAGGCTGGATAGGTGAGCATTAATAATACAATTCCTGAGCAATTACAATCCATTATAGCATTATTTTTGGCTTTTAATAGTGAGAAAACAGGAGTTTTTGTAGCAATTATTCCATTGCTTGCTCAGCCACCAGTAAAGAAAGCCACTCACAGGCATGTCACTGAAATATGTTTTATCTATGTAATCAGTCACCAAATAAATAATCATTTTGTTAACATGTTTGTTGGTATATCTTTACAAACTTGTATTTTTATGGTTGATTCTGTAAATAGGTGGTAATTACAAAATTTTGTGACCATTCAAATGTAGTTGATGATAGAAGATATGTCTACCAAGCACTGTTAGACTGCAGAGATCAAATCCTCGTGTTAGAACCTTTACTCTGTCATTGTTCATCTTGTCAGGAGCCATGGTGGATGCAAACTGACGATAGTAACCAGCCGTGAAAAGCTGAGCAGAGAGTTCATGCCAATTCTGCCCCCCAAACCATCCAGCAGTTCCTGGTTAATATCTCTTTTTTTTTTCCCAGTCTTGTCTCAAGCAATAGCTCTCAGTGACAGCTCTGCTCACTAGGAAGACAGCTGTCAGAGGGGCAGCAAAAATAGATTGGAATGACTACATTTTTTTAGAAATTCCCAGGAAGTGCTGAGCAGCCACTGTTAGAAAAGTTAGTGTCTTGCAGATGTCTCAGAGCAAGAATTTTGAAATTGCAGCCAAAATCCCCAAATACTTTTCAAAAGTGTGGCCATATATACTTGGAGAGTAAATTCCACGTCAAAACTAGAGTTGTCAATATTACAGAATTCTCAAGTGTGTAAGAAAAATTCTCATATTTACACTCTTGTACGTATTTGATAACAGAAAATAGTTTATGATTCACAGATGTTTTATTCTTAAAAGCTGCTTTGCAACAAAATTATTCAAACAGAAGAGACATTCTTATTTCATTGGATTGCATACTTTCCATCCTTTCCTCTGGCACCAGGAGTGTCTATAATGATTTTTCTGGCAGATTGGAGCAATTGTAATAGATTTTATTTCTAGGACAGGCAGTGTTTCTGTAAAGTAAATGGAGTTATAATACCATATTAAAATGAGTTCTGTGTTATTAAAATTTACCTTACTTGTCCAACTGGGGACAGAAGAGAATGAAGTACAGAGCTTTCACCAATCCAGAGCGGGTGGCAATGGGATGCCTCACACACATCATGTGAAACTCAGATTTCCTGAAGCATTGTCTGTAAGGACATGTGCATGGGTCTCAGCTGATCCCACTGCAGTTTTTCATGATCCAAATCAGTGACTTTCTGTATTAGTCAAGTTCCCACTCCATTCCACTGAGCTGCTGAGGTACCTTGACATATTCTGTATAATTTCACTTGAAGCATTCTCTTCCCTTGCTGTAAAATAGGAGAGTAATGTCAATTTTTTTTATTACCTTAACATCCAAAAATAGAATCTCATTATTCTCTTCCTTTTTCAGTCTTGGCTAATTTTTTTTTTTTTTTTGTGAGAATCAATTAAAGCCCTCTAGAAAAGAATGGATGTGCTCCAAGAGTCTTTCCTTGTGCTGCAAAGACTATTTATTCTGTGTCATTTAAAGTACTGATAACAAATAATGCACATAATGTCATATAATTTTTTTTATTATTATTTTTTTCCTTGGTTTCTAAAGCTTTTGCAATCACAGTTCTCACAGGTAAAACTGTTCTGGAGGTTTTGAGAAAATCTATACGATGGCTGTCAAAAGTGAGCTGAATGAGTGACCTCACTTAAGAGAAAAAAGCCTCACATGAACTGAACACGTTTTTGTTGGCCCCCCCATGGTATGGATATGAGCTACAGGTACAACCAGAAGCAGAAAGCACAGATGCAACACCAAGCCGGGCATGACATGTGCCTCTTTATTCCCAGGTGCCAGTGGGGGACTGTGGGGGGAATATTAATAGTATCAGGGGATGAGATCATGATGAAAATAAACAAAAACATTTAGGCAGGAGTGTGTTTCAGAAAATCGGCATTAAACTAAGATAGGGAGGTAAAATATAAAGTATTTTAAGAGTATCAAAATTAAGTGGGATATTCATCCCATTTCTCAGTTTTCTTTACCCTATTACAGTACCTGTTTGGCAAGAAGACTTAGGCTGGGGCAAAAGCCTGAACCATGGACACAAGGAGGTGGCTGGGACTGTGAGGAGGAGTCAGTGACACCATGAAACACAGAGTGGCATTAGGAGAGCAGAGCCTGGGAATCCCTCTTGGTCGAAATGCACAGGGTCATCTATGCTCACTACAGCATCCACTGTCCTGTGCTAGGAACAGACTCCAAGGCACAGGAATCCCACTGCTCCTCTGCTGGTACCTGATCTTTGTAAGAAGTACCAGTTAACTGGAAATACTGAGGTTAGAGGTAGCTAGCAAATGTCTTGGATCAATTCACATAATTTCATATATTTTAAAAAATAAATTACCCCTTGCCCCAACTGCAGGTGATTCCATAAGTTTTTGTTCAGCTGGTTTATAATGTTTTAACCCCTTCTGTCATTTAGATAAATTTTGAATTGATGCTACATGGAGTAAAACTCCCAGGAGATTTCATTTTGAAAACAACAGTACAGAAGTAACAGTTGCTTTTCTAGTTCTTTTTTCTATTCTTTTCCAGTCATAGTTTGGCACATACTTCAGACTTGCATTTTTTCTGCAAAGTTACGATGTGGGCAACATATAAATAAGTCACTGAGCTCTATTTAAGAAACGCCAGGAGGTGGCGTGTGACTACTTAATTTCGTCCCTCAGACTCGAGCATAGAGTTTTGCACTGCGAGTACCTGATCATATATATGCATTTGCTTCCATTTGGACTTCTGCCATGTTTTAGGTATAAAGCAATTAGTGTTTACCAAATGAGAAGCTATTCTCTAATTTGTTTGGTCATTGCTGTTCAGTGCGTGTCCCAGTGGAGAATTTGTTACCTCTTCAGATTTTGCTTTTATAGCTTAATTTCCTTGTGGACTTTTGCCTTAGTGCTCATCGATACTTATCTGAGTTCCTCACAAAATGTACATGTTAATTTGCTTTATACAGCACATTTTTGAGGTGAGTACATAAGATGCCTTTACCTCATTTGAACTGAAACACAGGGAGATTAAGGCTTGGGATAGAGAGTCTGCAATGCAGAAAACTTGTTGGATTTTTTTTCTGGAGTATTTGTCTAGAAGGACAATTGCTACTGCTATACCAAATGGTATTGCAGAAGCAATCACAGTCAATGCCTATCCATTAATTTACCTCATTTATCTCAGTTGGTTTCCCACCAGTCTTGCCTTCTAGGTATAAAGTTCATTTTTCCTAATCCTTCTGCATTACCAAGTATGAAGAGAGGTTGATGTTGTTGCTTCTTTCCTTGAAAAATGGCCAAGAAATTGCTAAGGGCAAGATAGGGCTTGTGGGTTATGGGAGAGGTGGGGAGATCCATAGTTCAGGGAAACTAGAGCAAGAGGAGGAAGACTAGGTATAGGAGATGGTGGGAGAGGAGAAGGATAGGTGTAGGTAAAGCCTCTGTGCCCTACCCTATCTCATTCTTCCAGAGTTATGCTGGCATCACTCAGTATTCCTCACCAAAAGCCCACCAAAATTCTCCTGCTTGCTTCACAGCCCCTTGGTCTTCCCAGCCCCTGCATGAATTTCTCCTGTTTTTCTTCAGTCATCTCCTGCCAGCTTTCCTTTTCCCCACTTGCTGCCCACATTGCCACTGCCACCAAGTTCAGTTCTGCGTAGAGGGCTGAAAAACTGAATAAAGCTGCCATCACCAAAGACATAAAAAGTATTTGCCAACTTTAGCTCCTTCCCTTCCCTCCCCTCCTCTTTTTCATGTATATAGTTATATCAATATGCTAGTTATATCATTATGCCAAGTTGATAAATAGAAAACTGTGGTAAAGGTGTTGCTTTATCTAGTTTGTGTTGGATTCAGCAGCCTGGGAGGAGGTCGTGCCCTGACATGACATTTGTGACTATCAAAATCTTAAACTAGTTTCAGCTTTGCTCGCAGGTGTGCCAGCTGGTCCTTGTGCATAAAACCTGTTCCCTAAGCCATATGTCCTTCATTAAGGGTTCACATCAGGTGTCACCCTGAAGACAAAATTCCTTAGGGCCAAAACTGATCAAAACGTTGGCAGCCAGGAAGGCCAGCATTTCCACAGTGAGGTTACTGCTGTCAGTAAAGCAGCCTGATGCTGTTTGTCATTCATATGCTTTTTCTTTAGGCACTGGAATTTATTCATTTTGCCCAAAGTGACCTAGAACTTGCACAACCAAGTGCCATATCCTGCCAAGCACTTCTTAAACCCCTGAAGGTTATCCCGGCTCCCTGGGAACAGGTGAGATTCTCAAATGCATCTGAATTTCCTAAGCTCATTGGGATGCCCAATGAAAGAGTAAAGGACTGAGCACGTATTTAAACAGTATGGAATCTGACTTAAAAAGCCCAAAACACACAGGAAACGTGAAGAGAACAGTGTTAAAATTCAGCTTCTCAACATTTCTGACTCATAGAAGCACTTTAAGAAATGCTGTTCAGAAAATCACGGATGGGTTTGATGTCTAACATCACTTTGCCCTGCAGAAGGAAGTTCACTGAAATAAGCAAGATTTGTGTACGTGTGAATGGACAAAATTTAGTTCAGAGTTGTTCATCTGCTGTGACTGCTGCATAGAAAATATTATGTGTTGCTTGACCATATTCTGTCCTTTATGTTTATGTGATTTTGACAGAAGAACAGATATGACATTTATCCTGTGTTTAACACATGATAAATCATGTGTTTATGATGGGTCAGGAAACTCTATAAGTTTTAAAAAGAAAAATATTTATAGCCCTTTCTAGCCAATCCTGCCTCTGTGAATAGGTAATTACTGAGATTAAACAAGTGTCTCTAAATTGCTTATGTATTCCAATTGGTTCTATTTTCTGCTGGCTTCATGATTGGCCCTCTAAAGAAAGCCTGAAAGAGATATTTGCTTTACTTTTGAAATAGCCTGCAGTTTCAGAAATAACAAGAAGTCATTGTTTCTGAGGATTAAAAACTTTATTTTGCAACCTTGAACGGATTTCCACTTCAAAGTATCTGAAGCATGAGAGCTTGTTTGTATTTTTAATTTTCTAAATTCAAATCCTCATAGTATTGAAGAACATAAAATAAGCAAACAAAAAATTCTAGTTGAGTTAAAATAATAATGTTATTTTTTTCTCTCAATAAAGTGTCATTGATGAAGAGAATTGCTGCATCTGATCCTCAAACCTAGTTCCCAAGTCCTGCAGCAATAACAGCAGGTTTGGGGTTTTTTTTTTAAATCCTTTGTATCATAGTGTTGGAGATGCTTTGTCCATAATCTAAGCCTGTAAATATAAATAAATTATGTTCCTGCTGACAGATATTCCTTTGACTTTAGCAGAACAACATTCACAAGTCACTGCAGTGGAAATGTGAACAGAACTAAGCACAAACCTTAGGATTGCTAAATTTTTGTTTCTGATTTTTCAAGGAGGAAATTTTTCATTTTCTTTGTGACCTTTCACTCATGAAACACAAAAAACATGAAAAATGTGACATGGTATTGGTAGCACTCATGTCTAAATTGTGAGTAATGTATTTAATGTATCTGAATATATAAAGGAATATACCTGTACCTGCAGGAAACTTACAGGGGAAAGACTACTTAAAAGAGCATATGACAGGACAAGGAGGAATGGGTTCAAATTGAAAGTGAGTAGGCTTAGATTAGATATTAGGAAAAAATTCTTTACTGTGAGTGGTGAGGCACTGGAACAGGTTGCCCAGGAAAGTTGTGGATGCCCCATTCCTGGAAGTGTTCAAGGCCAGGCTGGACGAGACTTTGAGCAAGCTGGTCTAGTGGAAGGTGTCCTTGCCCATGGCAGGGAGGTAGGTCTCTTTAAAACCCAAACCATTCTATGATTCTCTGATAATGCCATTTATCCAAAGAAACTGAAAAGATTTTACAAATATAGACTCTGCAAGTCTTCCCAACTACTTACCTTCCAATCATTCATAGGGTGCCTTGCACATGATTATATAGTCACTTAAACTGTAAATGGGTCAGAGAGTAAAAGACAGTTGGATCATGCTCTTAAAGTATCTGAGTTTTTTGGTTAGAAGTCATCATGATGTTTTTGCATGGAGACCAGAAAAAGGTGAATAACTCTTTGCTTTCTTTACAGAGTATTTGTTGGTAGGGAGAGGAAAGCAAATAGGTCTGCTTTTGGAAGCACCATTCCTTGCCTGTCACATGAATTTCTTTTGTAAGGATAGACTTTAATCTATTTACAATGTTTTAAGTCTTCAGAAGAATGAAACCAAATAAATTATTTACCTTTATCTCAAAGGACTCCTAGAATTAGTATATCCTGTTGTAATTATTGCAATATCATGTAGTTTTATTATTTTTAATATATGGAAGGATAACTGAGTAGCTCTGTGTTAAACACCAGATCAGTAATTATTGGGTCAGAACTACCCTGTGGGGTGTGTGTGTGTGTAGGGGGCAGGGATGGGCCAAACCTCACAGAGGTGGGGTGGCATCGTATCCCTCATGGCAGGGCCCTGGAGCCCACAGGGGGAAGCTCTTGGGTGGCTGTCAGTCACAAACAGCCCGGGAAAACTATAAAAACGCACACCTCTGAGCCCCTGTCCCAGCTCAGATTGGCAGGGACAGTGGGAACACTGCCCTCACCCTGGCCTGGCACCCACAGTGGCCAGTGGGTCAGCGGTTCTGCCCGTGGGGGTTGGCCATGGGGACCAGAGGAGATAAAACCAAAGGCATGCGTGTGCCATGTGTCACAGCCCTGCCATCTGGATGTGTGAGAGCTGGTCTGCCACAAGGTCCCAATGGTAGCTATAGGATCTATCTCTCCCTCTTTCTCTTCCTCTCTTCTTGCTCCTGCTTCTCTTTTGCTCTCTTTTCTTGATGCTTTCAGTGACTTGGAGCTGGAGGGATTGGATTCTGACTTCAGTGTTGTGGATTGATTAGACTTTTACTTAAGTGTTGTGGATTAGTATGTGCTGTGTTTGTATTGGGGTGGAACATTTTGTTTAGCTTGTGTAGTGCCCTTTGTGAACCTTTGCCAAGTTCCATTATTTTCTCACCCAAATTAATAAAGATAGCTCTTGGGAACAAGTCCGTGGCTTATTCTCTTGATGCTATCTCGAGGTATTAAAGAACCCTATATATATATTCTAGAGTAAAACTGGCTGAGCCCATGAGCCCACAGCTCCAGGGCTGGAGTTACACTCTAATAGCAGTAATTTCTCTCCTCCCACTAACATGGTTTTGTTCAGATTAATGCGTAGAATGGGATGATGAAAATAGTATGTAAGTGGGAAATCTTTTACTGTGTGTTATATTTTTACTACAGGATGCAGGGTTCTGTATGCATCACTAGAATGTGTGGTTCCAAGACAAAATAGACTTCAATACCAAATACATGTTGTGCAAAAGTCTGTGAAGACAAATATAGGTCATCTGGAATTAAAGCTTCCTCTTCAGGTACTTATTAAAATTTTTCATGTTACAGAAAGACCTGTTTAAAATGCTTTTGTGGCCAAGACAGTGGGATTCTAATTTATCACATAATCACTCCCTTGCTGATTGTGCATAATAAAGCCTAAATGAGATGCACCTGATTTTTTGTTTGTTTGCCTTTTATAAACATTAATCAAATCTTTGAAGCTTAAATCAGTTATGTAGACAGATCTGTCAGATTCACCAATTTCCCTCCCTCATTCCTTCCCTCCTTCCCTTTTCTGTGCGTCAGGATGGCTTGTCCGGAAGCTGTGATGACAGTCACTCTGCAATTGGAAAATAATTTCATCATGGGTTGCATCAGTATGACTAATCATGGATCACAGTACTATCTCCTAATGGTTTTTGAAAACAGAAAAGCCAATTTCACAAGGAATAAGGCTTGACAGAATGGAAGTCCTGTCTTGCACTCATCTGGCCTTTCATGTTACAATTAATGGATCTTGTTATTTATATTCTAGTGTAAAAAGAGAATATTAGTAATAGAAAATATTTCTCACTTAGGCTTAATCAAAAATCTGCTTTGCTTGTTAAATGCAAATGATTTTAAAAAATCAGTAACTTAAAACAAACCACAACTATCCATATGTGTGCTGGAGGGAAACTCATGGCTACAATAAAAAAAAATACTGTGCTATGGTGTAATTCATACCTGTTTTAGTCAGTTTCTGACCATCTTCAGATGTCTTGCAACTACTGATACACTTGCAAATAAATCAGTCCAGGTTTAGCCTCTACAAGCACAGGATGAAGTGTTTGCTTGTCACTGCTCATAGCTGATTTGTGTCACCCACCAGATTTATTAACATAGCATTTGCAGTTTATCCCATCTTCAGTATGATTTACGCTGGCAATTCTTTTATCTCCAAATGCAGGAGCTCATTTTGGATAGTGTCCAAAGAATTCATTGCTTTGAATGTTTGATCTGACTTCTGTCAGGGAGTCTAAACATGTTCTGATCCCACACGAGCAGGCTGTGGTCTCAGGCATCATCTTTCTACAGCCCCGGTATTGCTTTCTTTGTATTTACAGAAGGTGCAGAGAAGAGGCCTTAGTTTACAACTGGTACTTTTGCACTTGATTCTTAAGTGAAAGGGGACTGAGAGAAACACATTTTTATTGTGTTAAAAATAATATGTTTGATGGCAAGATTAAAGGCAAACTATTGACAGTTTTTTATTTCTGGCATTGTCTAAAATGCTAAAGATTAACCTGTCCTACATCTTCTCCTACTTCCTTAAGACAGATGTTTCTCATTGATTGCAAACTTCTGATGTAGTTGCTCAGTCACTTTCATGTTGCCTCTACTTATTATTGGCTCAGAAGATACTTTAATATTCCCTGTACACTTCTACATTCTTTCAAAAGGTAGGTAGAAAGCATTGCTGTCACATAATCAAAACCTTCTGAAAGGGAAGATGTTGTCTCCTTATTTGACCTTTCTAGAGGAACAGGCTTGCATAAACCTCTCTTCCCTCCTAGCTATGGTGCTGTACCTGAACAAGAAATTTCCTGTTTCCTACTCCATCAGTCCCATTCCAGAGAGAAATGGTCCATAAAATGACACCTTTACACTTGGCTGGCAACAGACCATCTTTTTGCTCCCTTGCGTAGAACAAAACTTTGTAAATCAAAAGGAGGAATAGAAATAAATGAAGGAACAGTTTTCTCAGGGAACTCTGTGTAGTGACAAGGAACAACTTTGCTTACAAGCCAAAAGAATCATGGAATCATAGAATGGTTTGGGTTGGAATGGAATTCAAAGATCATCTTGTTCCAGTCTGCTTGCCATGAGAGGCAGTATTTGAAGCAATCTGAAATTGAAACACTCCCCCCCACCAAGTGTTGTTTGACAATTATCTTTGAATTCAACCTTAATTTTACTTCTCAAAGAAAACTGAGAAACTGAAGGACTCCAGAAGCCTCTTGGACTTGTGTTTAGGGGTTTTTAAAATAGCTGTTCGAAGCAGATGGAAATGGTTGGGATTTGTGGTTTCTTCACCTGAGATTGCTTTCATTCTCCCATGGCATTCATTAGGAATGGATTTGTGTGATTGCCTGTCCATCTGGAAGAATGTTTTCCCACAACAATCTGTGAATTTGAAATGCTCAACAGATAATGATTCTGATCAACATAGCTTGAAAAGGTCCTTTCTTTAATTCTGAGAATAGATTACTGTGGTGTCTGAAAACTAAACTGTAGCTGGGTGAAATTATGGCAGGGACAAGGTAGGGGACGGGAGATGAGGTAAAGGTTGGTGGAGAACTTCTGGACTAGGAATAATTTCTCTGTGCTGCTCCCTGAATGTTATCTCAGCCACAGCATTTCCTCCCAGGTATGTTTCCATCTGTCTCGAAAGGTAACCTACGTACATTCCCATCCCATGCCTTGCTGAGGAGCAACACCCAACAGATCAGGAGACTCCCATAAGAAGGGAAAATCTCAGCTGAACACTCCCACTGTTTAGGTGATATGGTGGTGATGAGTGTGGTGAGAGAAGAACTGAGGGCAGGAACTGATGTCACCCAGATTGCTCTACTGTGACTGCAAATTCAAAATTATGAGCAACTGAAAAGGACTTTCACTACACAGCTTTTCCCCTAACATGTTAAGTTTCAAGCTGACTCATCACAGTGAGAGATGTGCTAACAAATCTTGCATTACACGTTTATAAAATAAATTGTTATAGATGCATTGTTACAACTGCAGAAGTGAATGGGTCGTATGAATACTCACAATAAATGATGAACAATTCCTTCTTTGTAATACACTGACTCACCCTTCAGAGTTACATTAGGTGTTGTAGCACTGCAGATTATTCTGGTAACTTCTGTCTCTGGAGAGAATCCAAGTAAGATGAAGCTGGGGTGAGAGGAACATAAAGGATGACAGGAACATTAGTACCATTCTTTTATCACCCACTTCACTTTTGCAGTGATCCTGCAAAAGCCTGTCTTTGGCTCCATCAGCAGGTCTCAGGTACCAGGGAGGCTTCAAGGCCATTCTCCATGGTACTTCTTCCACGCCTCAGGGAGTGCTGTTTGATGGGAAGGAGAGAAGGGGACAGACAGGAGACAGGACACTGTGCCCGCAAGCTGTGAGGTACATTTAGAACTGAGAGACAAAAAGCCAGAAGGAGTCACTGGGCTTGCAATATTTGCATTTCACAGAATGAATCCCCAGTGTTTTGCCCACAAGGAAGAAAATTGAAATTTCAAAAATGCTTAAGGGGTAACACTAGTCCTCCCCCAGCATCGATTCTGCGTCTGCTCAGCCTGACCCAGTTCTGTTCCTCCTTTAGCGAGGCAGTATATCACTAGAATAACAACATGGCTCAGTTCATATACAGCATCCCTTGCCATTGCTAGGATTCAGAATATAATTCAGTTATAAATACAGTTATTAATTTCGGGATCTCTAGGGATAAGCAGAGACACTGATGCCTTGTTCCTACATTACTTTAGGGTGTATCTTACACAGTCAGATTGAAGAAATATTTTATACATTCTCTAGTTTAGATTAATAAATGTATCTGCAGGAAATTAACTTTATATCAGAACATTTTGTTGCAAATTTACCCTTCCTGTTGAACTTGTTGGCTGGCTGAAAAATATAATTTGTATAAAGTACTCTGTGGGGGAACACCACATCGAAAATGGAGAAGATGATCATTTTTACGAGTGGATGGACCTGACGGTGAAGTCATGAAACACCAAGAACAGCCACTGACCCTACGTTATGAGAAGTTGTCGTTTTAAAAGTTTTCTAGATAGCATTTCCATGTATTAGATAGACAGTTATTACCATTCCATTTCATATGTCTGTACAATGGTTGCTATTGGTTCATGGTCTCCCAGTTACAGTTCGCCCATTGGTTGCTTCAGCCCCGTTCCCCCATTGGCTAGCCGGTGGTGCATTGCAGCATCACCATACAAGGCTAGCCACTCCCAGTTTCCCCATATTTGTTCCAGCCCCACCTTCCCTTTCCTCTTCTTGTCTTGCTCCACCCCAACTCTGCCCAAGTTCTAGAAGCCTCTGAACCCGACCCTGAATAAATGTTCCACTCCTGTTCAACCCTCCATGAGTGTGGACCTCTCCTTCATCCTGGCGGACCACGTCAGTACTCTTGTCATAAATGGATGTGTTCTCCATGGACAGGGACTTGGGACTCAGACTCTGCACTTGCCCTATTGTGTGTTCAGGGGTGTCAGTTTTCCTGTTTCCCATATTTGAAATGGGACCAGTAATTGCTACATCTTATATAAAGAACATTCAATTCCACTGATGCAAAACACTTCTGCGGGAGTCAGATGTTTTGGTAACATAGCAAACTGGCCATCCTTCCACCTGCTATCTTGGCTGCTATGGCACAGTATCACTGATCCAAGCAGTAAAAATGTATTAATCTGCTGTGTTTACCTAATTGCTTCTCACAAACTGTGTCCTGGCTTAACTGTTTTAAGATTTAAGCAACTATAACAAGAATTAGATTATTTTTTATTACCTTCAGTTATTTGAGACTTATGATTGCACTTATGTCTTATTTCAAGATATGTTTTATTCATATAAATTAGAGATGGCTTCTTACATGAAACTTTATTTCTAAACCACAGTAGTCAGGGCTTTGCCAAACAAATAAAATAATAGAATCATGGCTTTCCCTGATTGTTAGTATGAGGTTGAGAAGCACACCATTCCTGATGGGATCCACTATCTTTTAAGCATAACTTCCAGTTTTCATATGTATCATAGTGAGTTAAAGGCCTAAAACTCAACCTTCTATCTACAGTTTTTTTAATCTAACAGCTATCTATAATGATTAACTGAGCCAAGATGCTCATGGAGTATAATTTCAATATCAGAGGTTCAAATTTGCATCATTGATGGCAAAAACAACTTCCACTGTAGCTATAGATCCCTTCAATTGAAAAGAAGGGTTCAGAGGTCACCTTGAGTTTGTAACCACAACTGGTGTGAAGTACAAGTGAAAATCAGCTGTTGCACAGTTTATGCTGCACAGATCTCTCTGTGAGTGTGAATATAAATCCTGTTGGCCACAGTAGAGAAGAAAATACTGTAATACTCGTGTAAAGAATTCAGTGGCTTGACTGTAACAACTATGTTGTAGATGGATAGCGCTTGCCTCCCACACCTTTCGCCTACCGAGCATGGAACAGCAGATAAAACTTCACTCTAAAATGAACGTACAGCACCACCTCTCGATGGGATTGCTTTCTGCAATGTGATCTTTGCAAAGTTCCTCTCCTTCCTCCCTGCCCCCTTGATAATTGTAATGAGAAACTGGGACAAGTAGCACAGCATTTTGCTGTTATGAATCTGTACAATTATTCTGCCACCCCTGAAGGCTGCAGGATCAATGTGCTTGCACAAGTCCTGTGAAGTCTTGCCATTTACATCTCTCAGATTACATCTGTCCGCTCTGGGCAAACTGCCTGTTGGAAACCTCTGCATGTTGACATCCCAGGAGTCCTCCAGATATGCCAAAACCTCTGCCATGGTTTAGTCCTGGCCAGCATCTAAGCCCCACCCAGCCACCTGCTCTCTCCCCACCAGCTGGTTGGGGGAGAGGATTGGAAGAGTAGAAGGGAAAAGGCTCATCAGTTAAGAGTTTATTAAGTACAGCAAAAGCTGCACACACAAGCAAAGCAAACCAGGAAATTTATTTACCACTTCCCATTGGCAGGCAAGTGTTCAGCCATCTCCAGGACAGCAGGGCCCCATCACACATAGCAGTGACTTGGGAAGACAAACCTCATCACTCTGAACAACCCCCCCTTCCTTGTTTTTCCCCAGTTTCATATGCTGAATACAACACCCTGTGGTCTAGAATGTACCTGTGGTCACTTGGGGCCACCTGTCCCAGCAGAGTTCCCTCCAAACTCCTTGTGCACTCATTTCTGTGAGGAGCAGAAACAGTCTTAGCACTGTGTAAGCCCTGCTCAGAAATAACTAAAACATCCCTGTGCTATTAAAACTGTTTCCATCACAAATCCAAAGCACAGCCCCAGATAACTTTTATCCCAGTCAACTAGTACAGCACCTTCGATGAAACTAGGACTGGACAACTGAGACATTTCCTCTTTTGAGAGGTAAGAACTCACATTTAGGTGCTTTGACGAGGAGGTAGATGCAGCAGGGACAGGAATCTCTTAAATTTGATCTGCTACCATCAAAAAATTGGTGTTGATAGCAGCCTTGTAATTTTTATACGAGTCAGCCATCCTGATGATGTTATTTTATATGATTTTTTTTCTTGAATTTCACTATTTTGGTATAAAAATTGATCCTTGTTTTGGGCTGGACTTTTTGTTAACAGCCATTAGAGGAATAGAAGCCTTTATCAGGAGACACTTAAAGCCTGTTAGCAACTAAAAAGAAAAAGAATCCAACATGGATTCGTGCTAATTCAAGTACCTACAAATATAAATAACCAAAAAAGCCTAGATAAAATCAAAAGCTTCTAGAGAATATGTGAGAACGTCTTGTAACTATTATCTATTTTTCTGTAATAATGTCAAGAACTAGTTCTCTTGGCAGCAAAGGTTAACAGGTATCATCACAGACTGACTGGCATAGATTGGTATTTTCAGGCAATTTCTGCTCTCACACACTTTCAAATCAAGTTAGTACTCTTGGACAAATTAAAAAAAACCCAAGGCCTCAATGATGAGGCATTATCTATAAATAATCCAAAATGTGCAGATTCAGAAGAAAACTGATTTTCTGTATGGCTCATTTCTTTCACAAAGAAACATGAGCTCCAAACTTTGAGGACTGGATGTTTAAACTAATCAACATCCTGGATGACTAGATCCTCATAATAACAGTTTTTAACAGAGGATTTTGTAGAACTCTGAACTCTATGATGACTTTCTCATAAGGAGCAGAATAAAAGAATATTTTCTCTCAGTACAGAACCTGCTGTGGGAAAAGGTAAATGGGCGCTTTTAGCATGAAATCTATGGTATAACCACACTTTTATTCTGCTACCAAAACATACAGCTCTGCAGGAACTCAGAATTCTTTGCTTGTTATCCATCACATTGCAGTCTTATTTCATGTTAAAGTGCCACAGACCTATCTATGCTTTAGAGGTAAAGAATGGTACATGTACCAGACTTTTGGTCATTGTCTGAGAAAAATAAATCACTTTGTCACTTTTATTTTGTAGGCTATTAAGAAATGTGATGGCTAATTAGAATGAAAAAATGAAGTTTCTGTATTGATTGAATTGAGCTGCATATAAATGCACTATCAGAAGGATCTAGAGAAGAAAAGATGCATTAAATTACTAACACCAAACCTGAAAGTTTCTAAAAAGTGCACATAAATAATTAATCTGAAAGATTATAAAAAATTAAAAGTAATTTGAATCTTGTGAACATTTGCAGTTCTTATGCAATCAAAAGTCCCACAGAAACAAGAAGTTTCCCTACGAAAGGAAAGATTCCAAGGCTTAGGAGA
Organism: Dendrocincla fuliginosa; assembly: GCA_035047845.1. Lineage (NCBI taxonomy): Eukaryota > Metazoa > Chordata > Aves > Passeriformes > Dendrocolaptidae > Dendrocincla > Dendrocincla fuliginosa. Next base: position 142,996,989 of record JAWWMO010000083.1, on the reverse strand, counting down.
TGAGATCAGATGGAACCATTTATTGAATTGAAGCTGTAGTCTCATCCTTCCTAATAGACATTAATATTTTTAATCCTATTTTTTGCACTTTGTTCTTTGAAATGATAACAGTGCTTTACAAAGGAAGACGATTCTATAAAAGCTTGCCATTCTAACTCCTGCAAATTTACTTGTCTCCTGTAAAATGGATCTATGCCCATGACTTTATAATCTTTATTTCCTTTGTGTGAAGTGAAGGGAAAGCAGGGAACTGTTTAGTGACTTTTCACCCAGTGCCCAGCTCCTGGGAAGAGAGAGATTCACATCTGTCCAAGGTGATGGGCCAAGGCACTGCTCACCCATGGGTGTTTTGCAGGGCAGGTGACTGCAGCTGTGTTCTGGTACATAGTTCTACACCTAAATTACTGCTGTTTTCCCAGAACAACTCCAACAAGTCCAGCAGGAGAAAAAATTCAATTGAATGAAGAAAGCCTGAAGTGCTGAAGATAAACCTGGTCAGCAGAGAGTAAGGACTACAAGACTGTGATACTTCCCATCAACAGCAGCTTGCAGCTGGGCTTGAAGCAGAGAAATCTGTCACCAGCTGCTGTGTGAGCCTCATCCAACTGAAGTGCTCAGCTCCTCTTGAATGCTCTTCCACTGCTGTACTCTTTAAAAAGCCTGTGTTATGGAGGATTCTGTCAGCTCTCCTCTGTCCTTTGTTGTCCCTCAGGTGAGAAAAATACCATCCTCTGGAGGAATCAAGTCAAATCAGTCACTAGAAAAAAACAAAATCAATAAATTAATTTTGAAAAAAACCTACTCTCATACATACACAAGCCTGTATAATGAGAAAATACACATTTTAATTGTGTTATACATGCTCTTTGCCGTTGCAAAAAAAAAATAAAATTCCTCATCCTGTCTAGTTATTTGAGACCGACACACTCACCTTTACTGCCAGTTTGTTGGGAGGAGCAGGAAGATGGAGTGTAACTGCTGTAACAAGCTTCTGCTCAGCTGTGCACACAGGAGGAAGAATGCTTACTCACTCCTGTATCTTTAGCTGAATCTTTCTCTTGGACCTTTTTCAGGTTGCTTTCCATCTATTTGCTGTAGGAGTAGATGAGCACATGCTCACTGATTCTTCAGAAATCCCCCAGATCTAAGGCAGGAGCAACTGGATGCACAAAAGAACCTGAGTAAAGTTCAGCTTAAGCAAAAATCACAAGCATTTTAAAAGAGGAATACTGAAATTATTTCATTTTATTCTTTTAGGTGGTAATGTAGAAATCTATATGACCTTAAATATCAGTAGAAGGGCCACCCAGTTATCATCTCATAAAGCATGCTGTTCTTCATTAGTGCCTGAGTTTTTAGAAAACCTGTAAAGACTTTTGTGTTTGGAAGTGCAAAATAAATTGAATTGTATAGAGTGTCAGCAGTCTTAGGCAAAATGAAGATTCCAGGAAGGCACAGTGGCAGGGAACATAATGGTATTTAAATTACTGGGCCATAAAGGACAGAACTATCAACAAGTAAACCAAAAACATAACCCATGAAGAAAACGCCCAGAACAAAGTGCAGTTTTTTCATCCCATTATGGGATTCAGCATCTTCTCTAATTTTTGAAACAGATGGTATGACAAGATTGGCAATGCTCTGCAGTATGAGCATCATCTAACTCATTCAGAGCTGAGCTGAAAATAACAAAATGAAACTCAGCATGGAAAACGACTCAAGCTAACCCATGCATGGGGAAAGAAATTCAAACCAAAGGGATGGAAACAGAAGAGGAAAACTGTAAAGCAAGTGTGTTAAGGAAGGCCAGGGAAAGGGCGGTATGTAGATGATGTCCACTTAAGGAGAGGGGGTTTAGTCTGTGCAGACTGTAATTATCCAAACTGGAACATGACTGGGTTGTTGTGTCTTGAACTTCTACACTTAGCTAATAAATTAGTGATTACATGGCTTTTAATGATGAGAAGTCACTGGAGCTTGAGTTTCTGTGCTTTTGCTGAATTTTTCCATACCTTCCTGACCTTCTTCATGAGGCACCATATTTTATGGCTCAGAAAATTTGTACATCTTATCAGTGTTGCAGATTGCTTTTTCCTCAGCCCCTGGGAAGATTCGATCCAGCTCCACAGTGACACCTTCTGAACCCCCCAGCACCGAGTGCTGCCTGTTTGGGTGTTTGTCATGAACAAATAAATATTCATCAGGTCCATCTGTGTTATCAGACAAAGTGATAGAACCATCCTTTCCTGACCAAAGTGTTTAGGGGAATCTGTCTTTCCTGATTAATTTTTTTTTTTTTAAATTTATGTCAATACTTCAGCACTTACTTCACAGTACATTCCCACAATACATTTAATTATAATTGGTTATGTGTAGTAGTTCAACATATCCTTTATTTATTTTCACATGCGTAAAAATTGGAACTAATTATAACTCATTCAGAGATTGGATTGCTGTGTGTAATTCCAATTTTTAAGTTTCAAGACTTGCAGGTTTTGTCCTTCTATTGTTTACTTCTTTAACACCTTCAATACTTTTTCTAATGGTCTATTTCTTGTGATTACCAGGGCATAGATTAAAAAAAAAAAATATCCTGGGTTTCATTGTGTCTTTAAAAGAACAAAGATATACTTCATGTAATGTTTAATTTTCCCTAGATGTCTCAATGTTTTTTCTTTTGAATCAATAGTCTTTTACTTAGCTAGCTTAAATTTAACGTGGATTATTTGGAAATAAAGAAAAAATTTATTTAGTTTTTCATTAAAATAAGTGAATTAAAATCAGTTTAGAATCACTGGCAAATGTTTCAAAATGCAAAATGTTTTCCTGCTAAGTTAAGAGGGAATCCTAATTTGTGTTCTCCTTCCCCGTCCCTTTGTACACAATTAAGTCAAATGCTTTCCTTGCTTCCTTATGTAACATCTGTGTCCTCTTATTTGATCTCTGAAAAATGTTCATAATGAAAATTTAGTTTTAATGTCAGCAAATAGTGATGCCTGGTCCAGGACAGAAAGAGAAAAATAAAACCATTTGGGGAAATTCTGTGCTTAGTTTCCTTACAGACTGCCTAGATGATCCTTTAACTTCCCTTCTATGGTTCTATGTCTGGCTCTGGGCATCTTCACTTCTGGCCTGCAAAATTACAGATGAAAGGCTAAATGAGTAGTAGGATAGCCATGATAGATTTTTGGATCATGCAGTTTTAGGTATTTAATCTTTATATCCTTAATCTAAGAAGCTTCTTTCATTAGGGTTGCTATAGAAGACTTGGAAAGACAGTTAATCTAAAATAGTTCCTCAGAACTTATAAACTACATCAATTCTTATGTGACTTTAGTTTGGGATGTCCTCTTCCTGCCTGCTGACTAGCCCTGCCACATCAGCCTGGAGAAGGTCCCTGTTGTAAAAAACATTCCCCTTGGTCTCAGTAGTTGATTACTGGGATACCTCCCAGTAAAGTAGGTTGGTGTATCCTTTCCTTTCCTTCTCCTCCGTCCTTCTTATGGTCCACTATGTTGATCTTTTTCTGCCTGCTTGGCTTTTCCCTTTACAGTCTTTTGAAAGCTTAGCAGAACATATGCTTACTTTATAGAAAACATAGAATTGAAAAAAAAAATTTATAATAACCTTTTTAAATTCATGACATTCATTCTGTCATGAGCTTCACATTGAGACCAGCCAGAGTAAAACCAATGACGAAATGAAGGAACAGTGTTTAAGCCAAGCAGCACCAGCCCATGGGCACTGTCAGCTTTCAGGAAACTTGTTCCGGACATTTAATAATTTTAATTTTGTTTGTTTTGAAAGAAAGATTATAAACACACATGGAAAAGACGTGAAAGTTATTCTGAGTGGAAATTATTTTCCTTTGTCATTCCAAATATAAGAATAACAATGATTATCTTGGACCAGTGTTTATATTTTCCACTAACACAGCTGTTACCAAAGAAAGGTTTTGCACCAGTTTTGTACAGAATCATTGCGTGAGCAACAGATATTTGATACTTCCTGAATGATATCTCATTGTAGTGGTTTTGGTTTGGGCACTTCCTGGTAACTAGGGTCATAACTAAGGATGTATTCCATCTCATTTCTTTACGTAAGCAAAGATATAAAGAGGGGAGTCGGAAGTCAGGGGGTCATCCTTCCTCGGGCAGGGCTGGAGGGCAGAGGAGCTCCCTGCGGTCACTCTGCTGTGGAGTGGGCTGGGGCACGGATCTTCTGATCAGCCAGCCGGGTTGGGAGGAGGTGTCCTGGCATTTGGGAACGACAATTTTTTTGGATAGAGGGAACTGAAAACTTGTTTTCTTTCTCTTTTCTCCTCTCTCTCTCTCTCTCTCTCTATATATATATATATATAAACCACTCTAGTTCTACTGAAGTTTGGGTTTGTGGTTTTTCTTTTCCTCCCCCCCCTTCTCTGTGGCCCGGAGGGGCCTTTGGGGGCCTCTGTCCCGGGCCCTTTGGCTCTTGGTATTTGGCCAATTTCAACCGGTCACACTCATGTTCCCAGTTAAAAGTAGCCCTTTACAGAAAGTTTTTCTTTCTGACTTGATTTTAAGTCATTACAGAGACTCATTAAAATATATTGTTTCTGAAAACTCCCTAAGGCAGAAGAGGAAGTGTCATTCCAACAGGTCATTGTCCATAAGGCACTGCTTTGCAATTTATATGACTTCTATAACAAAAAACTGGGGTTTTTTTTAACTGAAAATGTGTCCTCAACTTTTTTTTTTTTTTAATACATTTAGCATTCATTTAGCATTACAGTCAACTTGGAAGTGCTGGGATTCACTTTGGGTATGTTGAGAGGGATGATTATGGGGATACATCCCACCATTGCCTTTCGGGATGTAAATGCTGCATGTCTGCTGCCCTTGTCAGCACAAAGGTTCAGCATGGGAATTTGTGCATACAAATGTCAGAAACTGCTTGGAAACCCTCATGGTGAGTTTAACATAAGTGTAGCATATGTAGCACACTGTCTGGCTGCACAGATCCTTGATGGATAAATGGCCTGTACTGAGGGAGAGCCACGGGGCAGACATCAGGATGTCACAATGGTGTAAGCAACAGCAGTACAGAATGGAAAGAAACACCAGGTAAAATTTTACCTGGTGCTTGAGGAGACTTTGGTCCAGCCATATCCCATTCAGGAGTATGTTCTTCTACCTTCCTAGAAAGGTCAGAGCCTTTTATTGTCTCCTGCTCATACTTTCAAATACTCATTATACCCCTGGACACAGATCTAGAGCAGCATCCCAATCACAGTCATGGGGGAACATTTTGTACAGTGCAAAGTATAAAAAGGTCAAGCTGAAATCCTGCTAAATGAGAATATTAGGAGTATTTACTACAGCCAAACATAACATTTGCCTAACAAATCCAAACCTGTTCAAATCCTTCTGTCATGCAGACCATTTTATCAATGAAAAAAAGATATTGGTTTGCTTTTCCAAATTGACATGTTTTCCTGATCTGTTTGTTCAGCTTATTAGCTGCAATATCAGATAGGGAATTCATCAAGGATGAAGCAAACAGTCAGTGGTGAGGATGAGACCTCCAGATGCCCTGAACTGCCCTCTGGGAGTGTTGCTTTCCTTGCTGCCTCCATACCCAGCCTGGGGAAATCAGCCTTCTGGGGCAGGGCTCAAAGCAGGCAGGGTAGCGGGCTGCACACAGCCTTCCCTTACTGCAGGTTCATGCCCTAGTGGGGCTGGGATCCCCTGGGAACAAAACCATTCCTCTAACTAGGGAAGAAAGGTCTCAGTGCTGTGCTCAGGCACATGTAATCTCTCCCATTAATAGTTAGACCATCTGAAGCACTGCCAGCACTATTACACCTCTGCTTGCACAGTGGGGTTTGTTTCTGGTAGGTATGCTTGACTGAGTAAAAAGTTAGTTGCTTGAATTTTTTATCCCTGCTGCTTTGAAAATCTGTATGTTGTGATACCATTACCAAGCAGTGATGCAATGCCCTCAGTAAACATGACTGTGTCAGGATGGAGAGCATTTTGCATCACAGTGTCTGGACTGTAGTCTTTCCGCTTCTTGCTTGCTGCCTGGATGCTTTCTTCCTCCTTCCTCCTTCCCTCTCACTCCTCAGCTCTCTTTCCTTCCCTGCTTTTCCTTATGAAAGGATAATTGTTCCCTCTTCAATTCTTCCTACACTAAGGGGAGATATTGCATCTCGCAGTTACATTTAGTATTTTGGCTCTAATCTAACCAAAACACACCCAAGGAGGGTTTTATCATGCTCTGGATATCTTTATGTGACTTCAGGGACTAATAATGAATATTCAGCAGCTCAATTATGTACTATGGAAATAGAGGTGGATAACCCAGGGGAAAGAGAAATAAAAGGCCTAATCAAAGGAAAAAGATAACTTGAAGATAAATGTGATGGAACCATGAAACAGGGAATTAAAAAAGGCTTCTCTAGATTGCAGAGGCATGGAGGAGAAAGCTTTTTCCTGTAAAAGATAAAACACTATGTGAAAAAAGAGACATGGTGGACAGGAAAAAGTATTCCAACTGTCCTCCAATTAACTGATACCTTTACTTGACATTTGTTCCGCTGGGATTGGAAAGGTCCAGCTACTGACCTGCTCCCTAGATCTGGCTTATCCATCCAACCTAGAACAGCTATTTAGACAGCAAGAGCTGCCTAAGTCCCTCAAAATGTCCTTTGAAGGCCAGGGTGTCGTATGGAGCATGCCATGGGCTGGTTTTGCCTCTGCTTCCCAGAGAGTAGGAAACAAGGAGCAGACATCTTGCACAGTCCAGCCTTGTCTAGCTGAAATGGCTGGTGCTGTCACATCCATGTTACCTGAAAGGAAAAGGAATATGCCCCCTCCTCCCCAATCTAACCCCACAAATACTATATTTGACCCACTTTTTAAAACTGTTCAGCTAGATTAAATGGATTGTCCATAACAAAACCAGCAACAATGAGTAAAAGGGTTTCCTAGCTGAAACAAATGTCTGTTAATCCCATTTCAGTACTCTTTGCTGTTCTGTAAGGCGTCTGATTTAAATTCTATTTCCTTAACACATTAATAACAGGGCACAGCACCAGGCAATTACTCTTTCTTTGCTGCTGGAAATTAAAGTGGAAGAACTGGAGCCTCCTGTGCCTGTGAAGGGTTTACTTGCTGGGTCATGGGGGACTGCACCGAAATTACTTTGCGGATTCTTTCTTGGTTTGGAATTTGTGAATGATCAGGAAGTGGTTTTCTGCTATCAATCAGGACTTCTACTTAAGCTAAATTATTTAAATGAGGGAACCAAATTCTGGTCTCGATTTCTCTTAAGCAAAAACTGTAAAGGTAAAAGCTGCTCTCACATTAAAATACGATGTTTCAGGTTTTGGGACTGAACCTGAGGGGCCTTGCAACACACATTTGCCAATCAGCTACCCATCTGGGGAGCACCCCCCAGAGCCTCTCTGAATTTAGGAATTAAAAATCAAAATCTATTTACTCAAGTCCCAAAGCAAAGCAATTTGGACTTTGATTTCTTGTAGCATCTTTTGGCTGATTTATGCTATGATTAAAATTTTTGTTGCTGATGATGCATTATGCATGCAATAGCTGATGAAGTAACATCACAGTAAAATCTAAAAATAGAGTCATTCAAGTATCCTTAAAAGAAAACCTGACATGAATACTAGCTCACACATCAATGAAACTGAGCTGCAAAGGCACAGTCCTCTTATCCACACTTCATGCAGAATTTAAAGCACAGACAGGTCTCTGTTGTGCACATTTCTACCATCTAAACCTCAGAAGTGATTTGATTTGATTTAGTTTAATTTAATGAGACAGGCAGAGTGGTGAGGTGTACACTGAGTTCTTCTGCATAGCAGAGGTTGATAGTTTTGCCCATTTTGCCCTTCCCAGTTAATGTGTTGCAGTTGGCTGGTCGTGACTGCTCCTCAGCAGGTACAATGCCAAGCCAGGGGTAGCATTTCAAGACAGCTTTTATTTTCCCTGAAATAAAAGGATAAAGTAGCTCAACCTTATTGACATCAACAGAGGAAAACATATTTCTCTCATTCAAACTATAGGCAGCCACAGCCTAAACATCTGTTCTCTACTCAAATCATTTATTCTCTCCTTGATTTGAAAGTGTGCACAGGGGAGTTCAGGGCTTAAGGCTGATTTCCATAACCTGCTTATTGGTGTCTTAGCAGGATGGACTGCCTTCTTGAGTCATTTGGGACCCTAAAACCCACTGTTGTGTCCCCCTTCCCTTGGAATGGACAACTCTGATGGGGGGAACTTCATTCAGCCTCCTGATGAGGCTGACAAGGAAGGTAATGAGTGAGTGTGTGGTCAGCTATAAAGAGCTGCACACATATTTCAGTCTGTGTGTTCACTGGGTGAATGTGCTCTGTGGATGTGATACAGTTATGCAGAACGTGATAAAGGATCCACTCATCTTCGAACAGCACAACACTTCAATTTTGCCCATTTTGTGCAGCTTAAAAGGGAAAGAACTGAGCAGAGAGATCTTAAAAAGTTATAATAAAGGGATTTGTCAAGTTTAGGCACCGAAAAATACAGAAGAATACAATGAAATGTACAGAAAACATGAGTGGCAACTAAAGAAATGGAGGTTGGTTGGAAAGAGTGATGGAAAAATCAGTGTGACTTCCGGACTCTTCCCCTCCCAGAGTCCAAGTGATCTTGAAACCTCTTACAGAGTTTGTTTTAATGTCTGCCTGCATGCTAGCATTGCTTGCCTTTTCTGCAGAGTTAACCCTGAAGAATACAGGTTTCCTTTTGAAGAATGGTGCAATTTGTTGCAATTTATTATTTTGGTTTCAGTATGAAAGTAACTGCTGTCAGCCCATGGGAATCGACAGTGGGCTTTGAACACAGCAGTTACAAACAGACCTGCCTATAAAGAGCACAGAATTGACCTTGCAAACATTGTGTACTGTATTGATGTGTTGTTGCTCCTTAGTGAAGGGATTTATTTGTTTTACTTCTGTATCTTCAGCAGTGAGAAGCTCTGACAGAATATCAATGCAGTGAGTTATTTCTCAGGCATTTCAAGACAGCCTTACCCTGCAATCCTGATTTCATCACTTTGAGACTTGAGAAAAAGTATGATTTTTCTTCTCCCTCTGCAGCATATAGCTCCTCTAGCTGGATCATTTGAGGCACATTTGCAGCATTTAAGTAAGTTTTCACTACTTTACACAGAGAAAAGGTACAGGCTTTTGTGAAGTGTCTGTAGAACAATTAGCCTCTTAACATTCAGTAAAACAGAGATGAGTTTAATTATTTCATTTGCAGTTGCTATTTCCAGTGTGGTTTGTTTGGAATAACGCAGCTGTGGTAGTTAATGACTGTAGCACACCCAGAGACAGCAACAGTGAGGGAGACGTGCTTGCAAGCAAAGCTATGTGCAACCTGTCTTCATGCCATGCGTGATTCCTACCCTTTAAAACCGATGAGATGAGGGCTCCACAGTGTCTCCCGGCACCTCCACATTTAATATTATAAACAGTGTTTAATGCATGCAGATTCACCCTCCTGATGGTGAGTAACAGCCTGTTATTTAATAGTATGCAACAGAACTGCTTCTTTTGCTGACATTGTGTGGATCTGTACTTTCAGAGCTGAAAGCTCCAGGTTTATTCCCAGTTGATGACAGTAGCACTTGTGCCTGGGTACATGCATTATTTGCATAGAAACAAAATTAAAACTTTGACAAAGGAGAATATTTTAGGTAGATTGTTTCTGCTTTCATGAAGCAGTGGGAAGCAGTGATGCCAAAACTGAGAGAATAACACAGATCCATCTTTGATACACCCAAAACTGACAGTGCAATTTTGCTAAGGGTCAAAGCATTCTAGACCTGTTCCTAACTAATGTGCTAGTGATTCATTTTCCATCAAATTAGGTACTACCACACTATGAAATTTTGAAAATTACATGGAACTCATGCAACATAACTGCATCCTGATAATTCTGTTTAAATTATTCCCATCTATAGACAAGATAAATCCATCAGCCAGAGTGTAATTTATTTTTCTGTGAATCTGACAATCTAAATAGTATGCAGTTGAGATTGCATTAAGTTGGATTTCTTGCTGGTTTTGTCCTACATTTAGAGAAACCAGATGAAAGCTTCTTTCTAGCCTTGAAAAAGAAGTTCTTCCCCAATCTATATTCTTAAACACTCGAGGAAAATATTTCCTTTAAAGCAGCCAAGAGAAGAATATCAAATATCTATTGGGAAAATATTTTGGGCTCCTGAAAAGTTAATAGAAATGTGAATCCCTCTAGTATCAAACTCATAAAATTTTCAGTAGTTTTAGAAGTAAAACTTATGGGCATACTTATTGGAAAGTCTAGTCTATTACTGTGAAGGTAAAAAAAATATTCACCCAAGATCACACTGTCTGCAAATATGTTTTTATATTTAGACTCAGTTCTTAAAGTACAGCTGTTTACGAAGATGAAGGTGAAAATCTTTTTCTGCTCTACTTCCTTCCCAGAAAATGGATTTTTCAAAACAAATATTTTTTAAAGACTATCTATTTCAGGAAATATGGTATTTCCACTCGATTACATGCGACCAGTTCCTGAGCAGTCCTAAGAGATATGACAACCTAAAGACTGTTCTTAAACATACTTGATTCTCACTACTCCCTATGTTTTGAATATTTCTCTTTTTTCTCTCCTTCTTCATTCCTTGGACAAATATTGGCTTTATTATGATATGAATTGCTACAGGTCTTCTGTTTCTAAAATGAAATATTTTGAATCCATTTTGATTTTACAGGCTAAATCCGAAACTCCTGAGATCAGCCAGAATTTTGCTATGGTTTTAAAATATATACTACAGCTCAGAAACCTAATGGTATAATGTATGGTCAATTCCACTTAAGGTGTTAAGCTTGTGCTCCAAACTTATTTCACTTAAATGGTCCTTGTCATGACTACTCGACCAATTCTGACTCTCTAAAAAAACAAAATAAAAGAGCATAATTTGCTGTTTAAAGGCAAAATATTTTGCCTATTGGAGACACACCTGGAGAGAGGATTCTGATGACAACCAGTGCCCAAGGGAGAGCAGTGTCCTCTGGCTCCTTCCATAGGAGCCTGGCATCTGCACCCCCAAGGGTATCACCTCAGGCAAGAGGACAAGCAGTGAAGAGAGTTCTCTTATTGTGTTTCGATACCTTGGGGGGTTAAACAACAAATCCAAAGCTTCATCCCCCAACCTGCAAATCCCTGACAGTCAGCTCACAGAACTATGGCTTGGTATGGTCCTGGTTAGACTCTTCACCAAGCTTTGAGTGTAGCTCTAATAACGTGTGAGATGCACAGAGAAAGAAAGTGGAACCCCCTGTCCTGCATTAGGGTACAAAGGGTTTAACTAAAACCAGTCTGAAATTAGCCTGAGCCTGTGAGGTGTTTTAGTACTGCAGAAACACAGTTGTCCTACTAGAACAGAATGAAAGCGTACATTTTCAAAGCTGATCTGGCCAAAAAGGTGAAGATCACTTGGATAAGGACATATTTAGCTCTTGGCAGCTCAGGAAAGCACCTGTGTGTGTGATAACACAGTACCAGGTGCTTCAGAGTGACCCTAAACAGGGACAAAGCTGCAGATCTAAGATCTCTATGGGCAACTGGGCTCTGACACAGTGCTTAGTTCAGTGTTTAAGAACAAAAAGGCAATCAGGTATGACACAGAGTAAAAAATTCTGTTTATAACTGAAAAGGCAATAAATTCCCTTTTTTCCAGCCAGTTTTACTGGATGCTCAGCACACATGAGAATTACACTGGAGGGCAGAATTCTGCTACTGCTGGATAACAAAGCCTCTCTAAGTTTGATAGCTGAGTAATTAAGAAAGACAGCGTTTCCGTCAAGACTTTTAAACATGAATTGCTTCAGTGCTATATTTACAGCTGTTACATAATCTTAAAGGTTGCTTCTGATATAATGAAGAAACCCAGCAGGTTGCCAGTTTAAATAATAGTTCATGTGTGTGTGTTAAAATGAGTTACCCATCCCTGTTCATTTATGTTGTTACAATCCTGGGACTTGGACAGTCTTAATTTTGGTTTATTTACAATTTTATAATAAATTATGCTGCAGTATGAAGCTAAATTATTTTTTAAATAATGACGCAGATTGGATTATTATTCAAAAGTAGAACCAAGAAATCAACAGATGTAACAGATATATTTAAACTAATTACCAACACATCGCAGCAGAAACAGGCACATGGCGCGTGGATTCTGTTCCCTGTACCAACCATCTGATCCATGCCTGTGATCAGTAATTTAGCACATGCCGAATTATATTTTCAAATACATCTCAAAACAAAGGAACACGTTCTTAAGTTTTCAGATTCCAAACATTCCGCTGTGGATACCCTTCATTTCAAGGCTATCTGGACTCTGACAACCAGCAGCATTATTTATCAGAGAAATGTCTAATGGCCCAATTCTGCAGATGCTGGAATTATTACATGACAGTTGTATCTTGTCAGCAATCACTGAATATCCAGAGTGAAATTTAACAGCTGCCACAAATTGAACTCAATCTAGTTTTATAGTAAGAGGTAGGTGTTGGGGCAAAGGAGGGAAGAAGGTTCATGGTATACCCTTAATAATGGATTTGGTGAGCAGCAGCTTATGAGTTGTTTTGGAATCTCCTACCAGCAAGTACTTACAAGTCCCCAGTAAAATTATAACAAATGCAGATTGAACTGGGACTTGCATAGCTAAAATCTGTGCTATTGCTTCAGTTTAAAACCTGTGATTCTGAAGAACTAGACAATAACAACTCCTTAACAGTGTGAAACAGAGCAAATAAAATGTGAACAAATGTATTTCCATGAGCTGTTCCTTTCACATTAGCAAGACAACTCTCTGGATTCTGATTACTTGCATTAACAAGATGTGCAGTTTGCAACTTTTGTTGTAAAGCAAAACTGTCTGTTACATGAAGAAATTGCATATTTTTACACTTACATAAGGTCAATGCAGAACAGGTTTCTGAGTCATGGAGCTTTTTATTTCATTAGCAACAATATTATCACAATAAGTGATACTAAAACTACGTGAAGAATAGCACAAATATTCTCATGGGCAAGGAAAGATACACTTGGTGCTGCCTGGTGCCTGTTCTAGGGCCTGAAAAAGTAGACTGGGTGGCTGCTGCTGAGGGAGATGCTGACATTTGTATATAGAGGGAGCTTAGTAGTTAGTGTTGGGCAGGTAAAATGAACCTTTCTAGCAACAGTAGATGCTGTCCTGTCTCTAAAACTTCTCTGAGGCTCTAAGCTTGGATGTCTAGTGAAACACAGCTTTTTATCTTTCTTTAGCTACCACTCAGCTTCTGAGATGGTGGCAAAAGAATGGACAAAACATGGTATCTAGGAAACCAGTGAGGTTTTCTAAGGGTTCCTAATGCACCTGTAGCCAATAGAATCCTTGATAGCTGAAAGGCAAAATAAAATCCCTATTCACATATGATGGACCTGTGTCTGTTTTCTAATGTCTATATGACTGTATATATACTGTAGGCTCCAGCAACTTAGACTACAAAATTGATCTTCCTAATGAAGGAAGGAAAGAAGAAATAATTATTCCTGGTTTATATATAGAGAATTGAGATTTATGAAGATGACATTGCAAATCTCCCTAAAAGCAGAGAATAAGAATAGATTACAAGAGGTTCAGGCTGTTTTAAAAAGCTTATGAGTTCTTGACATTGGGACTGTCCTATTGCTTGGCAGAAATGCAACTTCCCTCCACCCCATCTGCCTGCTGTCCAAAGAGACATCTGCCTCAATAGACAGACCTGTGCTCTCTAGCTTGGGTAGGCACCCTGGAGGGTGTGTAGAATGAGAAAGGTAGGAAAGTTTGTCAAGAAAGTTGGGAATTATTCCTCCATCAAGCAGCACCACAGTACAAAACATTTTAAGATCACTTATTACCTACCTCAGCTGTTCTCTCCTTGGCCCTTGTGAGGCCATCTCATGATCTCACTCTTACAAAAGCGCAAGCCTCACAGTTTGTCCAAACCTTCAGCTTTCCTCAGCCCAGGGGAGCTGCCATTTCCACAGCTCTCCCTCATCTCAGGTTTCCTGTTTCCTCCTCAGAGAAGGAAGGGCACCTTGTTAGGGGCACCATGTCAGGCACCTCCACCTGGTACACAGTATGATCATTTCTAACAGACCCTGCTTACAGCCAGGGTGGGCAGCCAAGAAGCAGTGCTGAGGAGATGCTCTCAGTGTAGCCATCCATGCCTTTGAGAAAGGGATGGATTGCTCTTGCTGGCTGCTCTTCAGGAACACTCAACGTCACCAATAACTCTGCCTCAGACTGACATGGAGGATTTGCTCTGTGCCCTGCAGCTCCACAGCCCACGTGCATCGGGGGCCAAAGGAGGAGGGCTGCAGGAGGGGGGTATTGAAGACCATCCTCAGAGCTACTTCTGCCCCTCAGCCTGAGACTCACCCAGCACCAAAGTGATCTCATTCAGCCCTGCCTCCACAGGCTCTGCTCAGCCTTTGCCCCTATTAATACAGACCAGTTTGAGAACAGCTTGCAGGAAGGTGGGTGGTAGCTAGGGGGAAGATTAAGAAAGAGCAAGCTGAGGTTTAAGAACAGTGAGAGAAAATGTGAGGCCTTTGATATTTTAAAGTACAGTTCACAAGGAACCTACAAAATCATAGTTTGTCAGGCAGATGCAGCATACCATAATCTTGTTCAAATACTGTATAGCCCTTCTGCAACCCAGAGATAATTTGGAAGGTATATTAAATATCCTGGCATTGCTTTTTTTACAGCTGTGAAAGCCTCTTTGCATCTCTTCAAAGACGAGCTGCTTATATGGGAAAACTGACTAAGCTGCCTTTTGTTTTCAGTTGAGTTCTGCAGTGGAGGGGCTGTGGAGGATCAAGCTGTGAGGCAAAAAACAAATACCACCTCCGCATGGCTAGGCTACAAACATGCTGGTATGTTAGTATATCCATATTCAAAATTCTGTGATACCTAGTAGGATAAAGGCAGTAGACTGCAAGGATTTGACAGCTAAGATCTGTTAAGTTTTTCAGTGCCAGAGTCCACAACTTAAGACCAACAGCCCTAAACATAAAAATCCCTTCTTTTTTTTTGCATGTCGTGCAGACTGCCTGCTGGCCAGGTCTCATCCTACTGCACAGTGAGGCTTTAGCTTCAGGCATCAACAATTTGCCTCAGTTTTTAGAGAAATTATAACAGGAGAAGGAAATGAATAACAATCAAGTAGTGGAAAGGTCTGGGGTAAAGAGAGTAATGGGAAGCTTTAACACAAATTACTGTGCTCTTAATTCCCAGTCAAGAGGTTTGGTGGCAGTGCAACAGCTGTTCAGCTGTTTTCTCATGGCAGCTGCTGATTTAAGCTAAAGTGGGTTTTGAGGTGAGGCTGAGGAGCAGACAGGTTGATAAGCTTAAAACTTTTAAAATTATCTCACAGACACACAAAAAAGGGTGTCAGAAAGGAATTTGGGCAGGGAGGAGTATTTAAACCAACACCTAAAGAGCAAAGGAAAGAGCCAACCTAGCTGCTAACTGATAAGAATAACAGGTAGGGCAGAAATTACTGGAGATGTTTGAAGATTAGGAAGATAAACTGGGATTTATTTATTTAGGGGATATGGTCTAGGGAATGAGGATGTGAGAGGAGTTATCAGACCCAGAGTAACAAAGCAGGATGGTAGTTTCAGCATTTGTTATGCTTTAGGCAGCTCTGGAGAAAAAGGAGAAGGTCCACAGCAAATTTTAAGCCATGTACAGCTCCCCACTTCCTGAGTTCTTCACATTGCTGCCACCAGTGCTGCCACCAAACCTGACAGTGTCCTATCCAGTGCAGCGTTGCACTAATTGCATGGCTGCTGCAGGCCTATTCTGAACCAAGTAAACCACCTCAAAATGCCCAGGCAAAACTGAGTTTGACCCAGACAAAGCTGGGTCTACTCATCTTTTCTTCCTGCACTCCTGCTTTGACACAATGCTGTGTTTTTAGCAGCAGGCTGCAAACAGCTTCCAACTGGATTCTAAGGTAATGTTCTGTCTAAAGTGAGAGTAAATCATTTAATAAAGTCTCTTTCCAGAACCTGGATAAAAAAGGCTCTATGGAAATTTTAGGTTGGTAGTTAAGGGAATTTTCTCCATATACATCCCCCAGCCTCTTCTCTTAACAGACTCTGATGCCCTCATTAATTAATAATGAATCAATTTTGGACTTCACTGGGGCTTTCAGTTTGGGGTTTTTTTTGGTTATTTGTTTGGGTTGGGGGGGTTTGTTTATTTGTTTGTTTTCCTCCTGGTGAGGACAGAGAGCAGTATGCTTAGTATAAAAGAAAGGAAAACAAATGCACTTCTTAACTATACATGAGAAAGGAGAACCTGCTCCCCACAGAAATCCCTTGCTAAGGGAGTTAATAGTGCTGATTCATTTTCAGGGCTGTTTTACTAGTGTGGGAATTATACAAGAAAGAATAAACAAAACAAACAAACTAAAAAGAAAATGCTTGTTTTGCTATTTGCTCTTGGAGACTGCACATCATGCTGGGGTTTTTCTTTTGCTTATGTGGACAGTGGTTCTGCCATCTTCTCCCCATTTTAAAAAGTAAACTCTTCAAAGGTGCTCTGTGTAATGTGTTAAAGAACACTTTGTTTCAGGCAGATGTCTTTGAGTCTATCTACTTACTACTGGCTTTGCTGAGAAAAGACTAATAGCACCTTTCAAACCTTGAAACCATATAATTTCAGCAGTGTAACTTAATGTCTTATTAGGAGGAAAAACTGTATAGTCGATCCTTTGGGGAATGAGTAAAGGCTCCTCAGCCCATCAAGGTTTGTCCAGCCCTTGTATTCCATTTTCCCTAGAGAAGCCTCTAATCTGTTTTCAACGATAGCAATATTTTTTTGCCTGATCCACCTTACTTTGGGAGCAATTTTTGTTTACCAGCATCAGACTGAAGATTGTTTTCCTTTGTTTTATATGACTTTCTCTTAGAAAGAAAATCCCAGGAAAAAATCCTTGCTACAAAGCACACCCTGAGCTCTGAGGGTGACCTTTCTCTTTCCTTTTACTCGTTTTTTTTTTTTTTTTAAATTAATGTAGAGCCATCAGATACCTCTCTTTCCTCCTTTTGCAGTTAAAAAAAAGAGGCAACAAGTTACATGTTTCTTCACTTTCCTTTCTCTTGTATCACTATATGGTATCTTCATGTCTTGGAAATCTGATGGCATGAAGACCCTGGCCAATACCTGAGGTCAGAACTGGGTTTGTAAATGTGCCACAACAGGGTGGATTTAAAAAAAACCCAAAAAAACAAAAACAAAAAAAGAAACAAACAAAACCTCCCCCAAACAAACAAAAAAAAACCCCACAAAATAAAAACCCAAAAAAACCCCATCCCACTGGTATTGAGTTCTGAAGGAGTAAAATGCATTTTTTTCTGAAATTTGCTAAGTAATTTCTGGAATTTGCTAAGTCATTTTGCATTGAGATTTTATGGTCAGATAGTTTTTTTACTAAGTATCTTCTTTTATGGGGCAGATTTTCCTAAGAAACACTCTAATTGTGGAAAAAAAAAGGAACCAAAGTCTCATTTTATTAAATATGGCAGGTCCACAGCACGTAGTCTGATAAAACCCAGACTTTTTGCAGAACTGGCAGACTCTGTCTCCCGGAGGCTTCAATGAGGTATCCAATTGTCTCTTGCACCAAAACACATCACATCTCATCTCCTTCAAGCCAAACACTTTTACTGGTTTCCTTTTTTTTTCAGATTAAAAATACTCACCTGAGAAGCTTCCTTCATTTTAGAACACATTAAAAGCTGCTTCTGCTATCACAGACCATAATCTACAGCTAAGAAACAACAAGCCTGTGTGGGACAAACAAACAAAAACCCTGATCATAATAGGTTCCGGAATCTCCAGTTATAGCAGAAGTGTGGTTTGATCCTCTATTTATTTGTTTGTTTTTATTTTTTTAATACTGTTATAAAGCAGAATGAAAGATGCAGTGAAAAGACTGATTTTTCAGATACTATATAACATAATGAAAAAAATTATTCTTGTTTAATAGAACCATTCCTTCTGTTTACCATGTTTTGACCTATGCTTAAGTGCATTTAGCATGATTATTAAAAAAAAAAAAGAAATAATTGTTTCACATTCCTTGAATGTCACGCTGCAATGTCCAAGGAAAGTACAGAGGTAATTTCTCAGGCTGGAAATGTCCAAAGCATTTTAACCAGGAGCTGGAAGAAGGAAGGTTTTAGCTCCATAGCAGTGTGTCCATTCCATAATGTAGTGCAGAATGTGTGCCCCAGGTGATGTTAATGGGGAAGGCTACAATTTCCTTACAAGCTTCTCTCAACCCATTCTCTTTATGGTTTTAGGGTTAGAACAAAGGAAACTTCACTTAGAAACTGAACATAGCTCATGTGCATCACAGAATATCATGTCCAGATCCTTGCATGGTACAACATACCTGGCTCCCATGTTTAGCATAAATTCAAAACTTTTCCTGCTGTGAAGTTCTCTCTCTGCATTGCAGAACAGCTGTGTGCAGACCTGCTGACCAAACTGTTCAAACGCAGCAAACTTCTCACTGTTTTTTCCTGTACCCATTTGAAGGTTGGTTTTAATAGGCTCTCACTTCTGCTGGTGCCCATTCACGAACCTGCCCGTGATCACTGCTGCTTGGTCCCCTGTCCACTCACACCCTGAGCCCTTGAGCTGAGGTAATTAGGAATTGTACTTTGTGCAGCACTGCTGTTTTCACCTTGGGCTCTGGATGAACTTGGAGGGAAGCTAATGGATTAAATCTGGCTGAAGAAAACTAGAAATATTAGTGCAAACAGCTGTTTATACAAAAATGAGAACAACAGGAATGTTTTCAGTAGAAAAAAGAATGAGGTGGCAAATCATATTTTCCAATTATGGGTTGCATTTGCACTGGATGTATCTCTATGGAAAACATTGGACTTGTAACAAGTGAATTTAATGGTGCCTTTACCATGGCCCAGTATGGTTTTCTTTCATCTTTTCTTGATTACTCCCTTGTTCAACGTGATTTCTAGTTTTCAATATGCAGCGCCCCAATTGAACTATTTGCATTCATTAACCTTTCAACCTGATTTTATATTTTGGTTTGACTTTACAGCATTGATTTTACTCTTTCTTTTTTTTTTCTCTGAGCTAGATACCTCTCCTCACACCCCCAACCCCTCCCCCTGGACTAAAGAGAGTCAGAGGAACACTTTGGCTAAAAGGAGCACAAGTTTTAAAAGTAATTCTCTGTGCAAATGAAGCCTTCAGACAAACCTACTCCTGTTTTTCAGTTCATTTATTTCTTGGATATGGTCAAACAATACTTTGCACTGCTGCACCTTCTCTCAGGGTTTCCCCTTACAATGCTCTCATATTTCTCTTTTCCTGCTGAACCCCTTTTTTTTTTTTCAGAATAGCCTAAATTTTTTACCACTGCAAAGTTCTTCAGACCAGTGCAAAATGATACCTCTAATTGTAGCTCAAACATGTTGTTGTTTCAATCATGTTTCCTCCTCCAGCAGTTTTTATCAGTTCTATCTGTTCATGAAGTCCAATGGATCGCTTCACTGAGAGCTGCAGGGATGTAATTGTCCTCGTCATCCTGTCTAACTTTGAATGCTTCACTGGCAATAGGGAATATTGCATTTGGACTTCATGCAGATACTTAATGATGCCCCAGATCCTGGTCCTCCCAGTCATATCCCTCTTCCCATTCACACATTCAGGTGTTCTTCTTTCTGAATTGATTCTCACTTATGTTCACCTGAAATCTCAATCATCTTTGTTGTAGCTGCTGTACTGACAAAAGACTAGATGCAAATCACAGCTTGGCAGAGGGGTCCTGACTCATGCATTTATGATAGATCTGTCTCACAGCTGATAACAGGTAACACATGGAGCAGCTATGCCAGTTCTGGAAACTGAGCAAGTTCAGGGTACCTCTTTCCTAAAAGCTCATCTTCCCATGAGAACATGCCATGGGCTAATCCCAGGAGAATTAATCCATTGACCAAATCACCCCAGCCCTCTATTCCCCAAACATCTGAGGTTTCTCCTTCTTTTTTTTCTATTGCTTTCCTGTGTCCCCTGTTGTAGTAGGTCAGGGTGCTGAGACGCCTGTGATGACTTGTCTCTTGGCTGTTCCTTCCAGATGGGGAAGAGGAGGGTTTGTGTGGGCAAGAAAGGAGTAGAAGATTGGTTATGAGAGGGTATCTGTTAAAATCTAGTTCTCACTTTGGAAAAAAAATCCACAAACAACAAAATCCCACAAAGAACCTTTGGAAACCTGAAGGAGGAGATGAGAAGATCAAGGAGACTGTTTGCAAGTTTTCAATCTGTAGAAACACTTTCATACTCTGTTTGTAATTTCTGCACTGGAATTTCCCTCTGTCTGGTGCTGTCTGGCCTACAGTAGTTTTACTCCATTGCAGAAACCCTTTCTTGATTCTCCTGAGCTCACCTTTCACTTTTTCTTCACTTCTAATAAATCAAACCTCTTCCAGAGGAATAATAATATAAAAGATAGTCTTTTTCCTGCCGCTCTGTAACAATCCGCTTATCACCTCCTGCGTGCCCTTCACTGTTAAGTCTGTATTTGTGCTACTGCATTATGGTATCAATGGGAGATATTTGAACATGGCAACTTGGCACTTACTCCTTAGATCAAGACGCTACCCTTGGAGTACAATTTCAAGCCAGAACAAGTGTTAAGAGATATATATATTAAACAGGGATAGAAAGAAAAAAAGGTTACTCTGTGGTTCTGTGGTTTTTAAAAAATACCTTCTTAAATTGTCTTCTGCAGTGGTACCTTGGGAAGGGATGACCCCAGCTCCAGTACATCTGGATTACTGGATTAATTCCTGTTTAATCAGGATAACAACAAAACTGAAAACTTTTTGGTGTACAGTAACAGATAGTTTCCTTATCTGGAAAATCACCTCTACCAGAAAATGTCATGGCATGGGAGATCTGTATCAGAACTGAGCAGTGTTCCTGTTGTTTCCTTTTATCAGTGAAGAACATGCAAGTGAGAATGCTGAAGGTTCAAACAAGCCTCAGAAATGCAAAATTTCTCACCCAACAAGGAAGAAACAATTTTAAGATAATGAGACATGAATAAATAGCGCTTTTTTATCCTGTTCTTTTCTTTTTAACTTTTCAAGTGAAGAAATTTATTTTTAAGCGTGTACATAAATTCCCACCTAATCTCACAGAGCTGGCACTTTAGGAAGAACAGTATAAGTAGCAGGATGCTGAGGACAGGACTCTGGGTGTCACCAACACAATATGGTCAGACCATTGTGGCTCCCAGGGCCAGGACCAGGATTGTGGGCACAGAGTAGCCCTATTGGCACTGTTTGAACATACAGAGTAGCCCTATTGCTGCTGTTTGAAAATACATCCATTCTGCATCATTGATTCTTGGTTTTCTCTTACTCCTGGAGAAGATGGCATCTACTGTTGGGCTTTCAGCTTTTCCAGAAGCCTGCCCTGGGATTCCTGAGCTCTTCTCACCTTGTGAATATTTACTGTCTAGTGAAAGGGAGAATCAAAGTTCTGGAGAAGTGAGTATAAAGAAACAAATCATATTTCAGACTTGTGTTAGAGATTACTCATAACAGGTACTGTGGCCTGTTATCTACAGCTCTGAGCACCAGGTAATACAGATTAGCTGCTTTTGGATAATTTTTAGCTGGTGAATTGAGTAAAATGAGCAAAACCCCACTCCCGAGTTGCTTTGGCTGAAGGTTTTTTGCTTAGGGATTTTTGAAAGAGAGAGCTAGGGAAGCATATGCTTTTTAAACTGTAAGAAAATCTGCCTTTCTGCCTGAGGGTGTCACCAGATATTTGAAATTCTCCTGGAAAAAAAAAAAAAAGGCAATGAATCTTTCTTAAAAACAATCTGCACTTTCTGCAGTCTTCTGAAAGAAAGAACATTTCTACACCAGCAAGTGTTTATCAGCTACTTTAAAATATTTGGCTGGGAAAACTGAAGGAACAAGAGGTTTCCTGAAGGCTTGAACAACCTGCACTTACATTTTCTGACCACCGGTGGTCCCCACTTGGCTTAAAATGCTTGCACACTCACCTTACTGATAGCTTGCACACGGGTTTTGCTATCAGTGATAGTCTCCTAATAGTCTCACTAGCCTAAACTACGTGTGAAAATTGAGACTTTGGATACCTTTGGCCTTGGAAAGCTTCTGTCCTGAAAGAGAATGTGGTGGCAGTGGCCAGACGCATTAGGGACCGAGCTTTCGGGCTCACTGAACTCATACCAGGAATTTGAAATATGTCCTGTTCTTACCATCTTTTCTTGATGTGAACTGCTCCTGGTCACAGCTGTTGTGTGGCTGTTACTTCACGATCAATATGTAACATTTATGAACTCCATAACTACTATGGGGCTTCTGACTCAGAGTAAAAAGGCCAACATGTGCCCTGGTTTCCTATGTGGTGTGAATGACTGAGTGTGATTTGATACACATCAAAGTACAACTGAGAGCAAAGGCTTTGGTTTCCAAAGGACGTAGTAATCCTGATTTGTTTGAGTAGTTCCTCTTGTGATTGGGCAGGGAACTACACAACCTGCTCAACAGCACATTTTAGTGCATGGTTTACTCATCCTGAGGCTCTGTTAAGTCTTTGCCATGAATCTTGCACAAAGGCAGCTGTATCTCAGTGGTGAGCTGCTGGGCACACTCTTTAGGAAGAAATACCACACACTGGAAATTCTGCTGCTCAAACAGATATTTGAACATCCCCATCCCATCAGTGGGCAGCACATGGACAAAACAGAGAACCATCACTCATGGGGCCACTGCTGTAGATGGGGAGTCTGGCCTTTCTCCCATGCCCATATTGCAGCACTTGGGGTTGGTCCTTGTCCGTCAGCTTTACTTGGGAGTGAGTGAGCTGCCCCTTTTCATGAGTGAATGGGTTTTGAACACAACTGTCATCTTTGGTCCACTTATTCCTATCTGCACACACTGACAGAAAGAAAAATAGTGACATTAACTGATATATAGAATCCCTGGATCATAGAAGGGCCTGTGTTGGAAAGAACCTTAAAGGACATCTAGTTCCAACCCCACTGCCATGTGCAGACACACCTCCCACTAGACCAGGTTGCTCAAAGCCCCATCCAGCCTGCCCATGAACACTGCCAGGGTTGGGGCATCCAAACTTCTTGGGGCAACCTGTTCCAGTGTCTCACCACCCTCTCAGTAAAGAGTTTCTTCCATATATTTAACTTAAATTTCCACTCTTTCAGTTTGAACCCATTAGTCGTCCTAGCACTATAGTTCCTGATGAAGGGACTGTCTATGTCTTCCCAATAGGTCCCTTCAGGTACTGGAGGGTTGTTATGATATCTCCACACAACCTTCTCTTCTCCAGGCTAAAACTGCCCCAACTTTGTCAGTCTGTCTTCACACGGGAGGTGCTCCAGTGTTGTGGCCCTTCTCTAAATTTTCTGCAACAGTTCCATGTCCTTATGCTGGGGGCCCAGAGCTGGATGTAGCACTCCACGTGTGGTCTCACCAGAGCAGAGGAGATGGGCAGAATCCCCTCCTTCTGCCTGCTGCCCACACAAATTTTGTTGCAGCTCAGGACACATTTGGCTTTCTGGGCTCTGAGTCCACACTGCCAGGACATGTTGAGTTTTTTATCAGCCATCACCACCAAGTCCTTCTCTGCAGGGCTGATCTGAAACACTTCTCTGCCCAACATGTAAATGTGAATATAAGTCCACATTGTTTTTCCCACATTTACTTCATATCCTGAGTAGGATGTTACTGTTAGATTTCTGTTGAGGAGCTTTGCTGTATGGCTTACAGTATTCAGCAACAGTTAGATACAGGGCAACATCTCCCTTACACTTATTTTTCTCTTAGCAATAAACTGTTAGCTTTCGAATCCATTGTTTCCTTCAAGATATCACACAAGCTACTAGAAACTTTATCTACATCCTGAAGCCATTTCAGTTAGATGTACCTTGACAACTTAGAAACATTGACAAAACTGGCTGCAATTGCTTTAAAAAATCTGAAACACCTTGTATGCATAAGGTGTTTTGTGGCACTTAACACTGTGAGAGACTGAGCTTCCCTAGGCTCATGAAAGATTTTTGCCACTGTTGTGCTTTAATTTATTTTGTAATGGCAGTAACTGACACATTTTTTATATGAGCAAATTTTGTATATGAGTATCAGTAATTTATATGATTTTAATCTGAATTTTTCCATATTCCCAACTGTACTTAATATCCTTCTTTTAAAGTAATATGCTTATTTCTTCTCCAGAAAGGTATGTAATTCTACCCAGAAATGGAGTATGACTTCATACAGAAATAATTTCCACTTACATGAAGGTTCAAATCAATTTGCTGTGCTAAAGTCACAGTGTTAAATTTTGTATATTTATTCTACAGATGGCTTACTTAAGTTCACATAAAATTTTTTATAAGATGCTCTTTTTCATCTTCTAGTCAAATGCATAAGGAAAATGGAAATAGTACATCAGCTATATGGTCATAGTTTATTTTTCATGCTCAGTTGCTGTGATTGATTCCCAGAATGTAGCTCAGCTGTTTCCAGAAATAGTTCTGTAAAATCACAATGAAGTCCCAAATCCCAAAGTGAAATCTGAGAGATACTAAATAAAATGAGACCAAAAAGAGTTTTTCACACACCTCTGTGAATCTAGTACATCTAACTTCAGACAACAGTCATTGATATTTTCCCCTATGTTTTCATACCTTTTTTATATTCAATATGTATAGCTTTTATTCCTTGCTAGACATTTGAATTCACTGTGAAGTAATTCAGCTGGCTATTAAAGAGCATTTTCTTTCTCTCTTTTCCCCAAAACCCATTTATTTGAGGGAAGTAGGGTAAAGTTCTATTCTGAATCTATATTGAGCTATTGAGCTCCTCTCTAGACAACTGTAAACAGAGTCACATATTTAGAACATGAAGCCTCTCAGAGAGAAAATCCTGCATCTTATTACTTTTGTACCTGCTGCACTGTAGCACAGCACATTCTGGTGCCTGTGTGGCCTTTCTGACGTAGAAAAGTTAGAAGAGTGAAAATGTGAAACAAACCTTGACAGCAGTTGCTTTTGTGGTGAGTTTGGTCACCTTTAGCCGCTTGTGACCCCTTCTTACCATTCACTCCCAGTCTTTCCCAGACAGCTGGCCTCCTTGAAAGAAGTCCATGTGAGTAAGACCAGTATGGAGGTACAGCTGTGGCAATGAAACAGAGGGACACCAAAGGACAAGGAGATCTTTTGGAGTGTGGCAAGAGGGCAATGAAGGTATGACCTTGTACAAAATGGGATACTTTACTGTGTTAAAAACCACTCCAGGTGAATCATTATTGGCTTTAGAGGTTAGCAACATCCTTACTGTAATTCCAGCATCTGTGAATACAACATTAACAATGAGGATATATTTGATATTAATCAGGTGCTGCAACTTTCCACAACTAGGATCAGGAAAAGCTGACAGGTTCTTGCAGCAGATTAAATCATTTACCTGCTTAGTTCGCAGGGACAGAACAGGGTCTTCTGTTTGTCCATCACTGCTGGGGCATCTAACATTCAGCAATTCCATTTGAAGAGCTTGGAGACAGGAGAGAAAGTCAGCATGTGAAGCATGAAACATAAATAACAGGATGTGCAATGAATGTTCTTTGGTGTTGCTAAGCGATGTGCCAGGCGTGGGCAAGAACGATGCCATCCTGGGAATGATCGAAGTTGCCAGCCCTGAGTGGAATAATCTTTTGCCCAAGGTGCCCAAGAGATGAAGTACATTTGAGAATGAGAGGAGAGCACTGGAGAGCACATTAGGAAACTACTGAGGAGAAATAACAGCTTTTGAAATCAAATCCATTAATAGAACATGTGACATAAGCTTGAAAGGCCCAGGTGGAGTCTTTTCCAAAGGCATAGGTGAAGCTTATCACATTTCTTACCTTAAAAATGTCTCTATGTCTTCTCCTCTTCAGATAATTTCCTACTTAATCCTGAAACATGGCACAGAAGCCCCTGCATCTGGTGACTTGGACCTTGAAAACATGGAGCAAGATGCTCCAGTGCTCTGATATCTCACAGGAAACTGAGGACAGGAGGAACTCCATGAGGTTATTGACACAGCTTTTTCAACATTTAATTGGTATCTTCTGAATGAAGATCTGGTATAAAAAATGAACCATCCCTGCTAGCTCTGGGAATAGAGGGAATTAGTAGGAGTGTGCTCTTGATGAAAGAATACCTATATGAAGGATGATCATCCATAAACTTCTCAAAGTGAATGTGAAAAGACTGTTCATCATTTTCATGGACAGTTTGAGTGGTATCTCTCCTACTGATGGATTTTTAAAGTGTGGAAGCAACTTGTGTTTATAGTCTCTTCACCCAATTAATCTCCTGGCCACATCCCAGCTACATGTAAGGACAGAGTAGGACTATCCCTTCCCTTGCTTCCCTGAGTGTTGTGGTGGGTTAGTCCTGGTAACAGCCAAACACTCCCTCTGGTGCTCACTCCTCAGTTCAAATTGATGAGAAAAATTAGCATAAAAAGCTCATGGATTAAGATGAAGACAGGGAGATCACTTGCCAATTGCCATCACAGACAAACCAGACTTGAAGAAAATTAATTTTTTGCCCTGCTGCTGACAAGGGGAGGGATAGCACACACTCCATTCCACATCCAGCTCAAAGTCCAGGATACAATTACATACCTGCTTTTCAGCATCATCAGGAAATTCCCAATTGCTTCCTTCCTTCTTTAGTGAGAAACTGCTATAGGTAGATTGAACCTGCAAAGGAATCTGACAGCCAAGAGGTTAAACAGGCATTAGCTTCTGGTCATCAGCAAAAGTTTATGTACAAACAATTCATTCTTGTTGGCTTTTATCATCAGCTAACTGTGCAGGAGCAGTGACCTCCCCAGACTCATTTGTTTGCGTGTTTCCTCTGTTGAAAGGATTTTTCTTCCACAAAGAAAGGATATTTTCAGGAGTCACACATAGGCAGCTCTTTAGGTACTGTATAAAAGAGCAAATCCCAGTCCCAAATGCTCCTGTATTTACCAGTCTCTTATTTCAGTTATAATTTGACTTCAGCAAAAGAATACTGATGTACATCAATTCATCAAGACTGTGAACATTGACATTTTTGTTTCCATTGTCAGTCTGACAGTAAAAAAAAAAAGTGTTGGATATTTTCAAATTGTGAACTACACCAAAAATTGTAATAATAAACAAATACAAAACAAAACAAAAAAAAACCCCAAACCAATTTGCAGTGAAAGGAAGGCATTCAGTTGTAGCTACAAGGAACTGTATTTGCGTTTTACATTTATGGCACCACTGCTGTTCAATACCATTGTCAGCAACAGGGAGAGTGGGACTGAGTGATTGTGTGTGCCCTCAGCAAGTTTGCCAACTACACCAAATTGAGTGGTCCATTTGACTCGCTGAAGGGAAGGGATGTCATTCAGAGGGATGTCATCTCTACAGGCTTGAGAATTGGCCCCATCTTCCCACAGGAAGGATGTGGAGCTGTTGGAGTGAGTCCAAAGGAGGCCACAAAGATGATCTGAGGGCTGGAGCACGTCTCCTCTGAGGATAGAAGTTGGGAACTTCAGCCTGGAGAAGAAAAGGCTCTGGGGAGACATTCTAGCCACCTTCTAACTCTGCGGTACAAAGGTCACACTAGATCTGTGATTTGGATACCAAGCATGGGCAAAGGACATAAATATAAGGTACAGGACAGTTTTGTTCCCAAGTCAGATTCAGATCTTTGTAGTTATTTTTATTACAAATTAACGCAAGGCATAGACTGCTGGCTTGTTAAAGTCATTTGGGTGAGGCTTTTTAAGAGTGAAATGGTTCATTGATATCATATTTATTCTAGTTCTGTGGTTACCTTTGCTTGTCTTTCTATTTATGCTTTCTTATTACCTAATCTAAGAGTTTAACAAAGCAGGATAGCTCTTATGTGCTGGCACTATCTGCCTTTTTCGAGTTCAGGCTGTCGAATGCTAATCTATTCATTTGACTTGTTGCCACAGTTGCCTCAATTCAGTTTTTTAATGTTGTCTCACGTTTTTTGATCCAGAGATGTTCATGTGAACCCTTTAGCAGGAGGTTAATTGGTTGCATTTTGTTCTTCTCAAAGGAAAAAAAGGGAAAGTAGGGGGTGAAATTTCACAATAGTGACCAAATTTAGCTTAATTTTTAGATAGCTAAATTCCTATGATGTGTAACAAAATTTGACTGCTGAGGTGTGATGTCTCAAAGCTCCTGGTGTTAGTACGAATGCAGAAGTTCTGCTCTGAATTCTAAGCAGGCACAGCCAATCCTCTTCCTCTGCACGAGATCTATAGCAATTTTTTCCTTCTTCCCTACCTCCTGCTGCTGATTTCTCACAGATATTCGACTATCCACAGCCCCAACAAAATACTTCAATTTTCTGCTAAGAAGCAGATGCCTGCCAGCTCACATTTGTTATATAGTAATGACATTCTGGAGCAAACTGAAAATGGCATTCTGCAAAACTGAAGTTTTTTGCTTTCCATCCCCATTTTCTCTTTCAGTAAGAGTGGTCATAGAGAAACTCCACTGTGTTTTACCATCATGCTATCCCATGTTCAACACCTGTGTTGGAGTTATTCATCAACACATGGAGAATGTAGTAATAAAAATGCCAATCAGCCTGTTTACCCACTCAACTGAACGTATGGTAGAAGGTGGATTTTTAGGTCTTGAACACTGATGTAAATCTGGATCTCTGTTTTGATGTGGTTCTATTGAAACCCAGATCAGCATTATGCCTTTGGAAAAAGTGAATAGTGCTTACAAAGTTGGATGTCATGACAGATCATTTCTCTGAGCTCCTACCAGCCATTAACAAATTAATGGGAAGGCTGCATCCATCCGGGCTGAGTGGTCATGGAGATTTGTGTGGTCAGTGGGATGATCCTCCCACCTTTGTACAGTGCATAGCAGTGGTTGGTCATCCAGCAGTGTAGTCTCTCTGGGTTTCTGAGGTGTAAGAACACAACTGGCAGGGTTTTTATTCCCATGTGCTGGCCTGTTTGTTGTATAAGCAGTAAGGGTCACAATCCACTGTGGGGTCATACAGACTTCAAGTCAAAAATCAAAAATCGTCAGTAAGGACCTGGAATGCACTTAGGGGCACAATCAAATCTATCCTCATAATTAATATTTCCAAGAACTAAGAAAGACACTCAGAAATGAGACAGAAGAGTGTAATTGTTACTCTGTATTGTGTATAAGGCTTTCAGAAGAGTGCAGTCATGGAGATTAGCTTTCTCCCTACTCAGATGAATTTCAACCATGGTGTTTGTTTGCAGCCTTCCCTGGCAGAAGGCAGCAGTGTTTTCCCTGTGAGGCCATTTGGTTCAAATCCAAATGACAGCATTTCTCAGAACAAAGCATGAAAGCATTTACTTTCTTCAGGCCACACAGGCAATGCTCATTTCTACAGCATCTTTCTGACCATTGAGCTATATCTGAAAAAACCCTTTAGTGAGGACTGTGAACAAAATTAAAGTAAGCAAACTTTTTATTTTCCTGCAGCCATAGTTTGAACAAAACTGGAGTTCTTGATCTTGTTTTATTTTTGCCTGCTGTGAAACACATCACAAAATACCTTAAAATCTGAAAAAAAAAAAAGTATAAAAAAAATGCTTCTGGGAAGCTCAATGTCTCTGTGCATATGGGAAGAGTTAATGAAACATTTTATATCAACCAAGATCCCTAGGACAACAGATAGTGCCAAGATTAAGGAGGAGATTTCTATTATCTACAAGAATATAAATGTATACAAATTGGCATATCCTTAACTCGTGCACATCAAAGAAAGGCAGAGATAGAAAAATAAAGTTAACTCCTCTGTGCTGTCTATCATATCTGGGCTCCTGAAATGGAATATTGATGGCTGGATCGCAGGTAATCAGTAAAGATGGTCAGTAAATTTCAATGTTTTGTGTTTCAGTTCATCTGGACATCCTCAAAACCATGAGGGGCCTCACCGAGTCAGATGTTGTACAACACACAGCAAAGCACATTTCCTCAGCTTGAACCTATTTCCAGAACCACAGAATCACAGAATGGGTCAGGTTGGAAGGCACCACAGTGGGTCAGTCTGGTCCAACTTCCCTGCTCAAGCAGGGTCATCCCAGAGCATGTGGCACAGGATTGTGTCCAGGCAGTTCTGGAATATCTCCAGCAAGGGAGAGACTCCACAACCTCTCTGGGCAATCTATTCCAGTGCTCTATCATCCACACTGTAAAGAAGTTCTGCTCCCTTTTTGTTAGACAAAAGTGCCTCTACCTTCTGCTGGAGTTAACCACAACATACCATAGGAAAGATCAAACTATTCCATTAACTTTCTTCATAGTAATTAGTATTTGTTCCTGTAAAGATATGATGATGAGTGATGCAGGGGAAGGCAACTCAATTCATGTGGATTTATTTCAAATCAGGATCAAGGCTGATTAAAGATGTATTAATGACATGTTAAGAGGCAGTCAGTCAACTGTACATTCTGAATCAGTATTAGCAATACAACAGATAAAGCACAGTATTAGATAAATGCAAAATGTTTGAAAATCTAAGCACCCTACTAAAAGTAGGCAAAGGGTTACTGTTAGCAGTGCTGAACCAGGGTCTGCCTACAGCTGTTTTAATCTCATTTCTCTCCTCACTGCTACACATTTTTCATATTTTATTGTGTCACATGGACATTGTGCAAAAATTCCCTGGAACAGGTTGACTAGAGAAGCTGTGGCTGCCACATCCTTGGAAATATTCAAGGCTGAGTTGGATGGAGCTCTGAGCAACATGGAAGGTGACCCTGCCTATGGCAGGGGGGTTGGAACTAGGTGGTCTTTAAGGTCCCTTCCAACTCAAACTGTTGTATGATTCCATGATTCACTACTGTGAAGTTTGTACTTGTGATAATGGGGCAAACTAGTACATAAAGTACAACTAGTACAAAACCAAAGTCAGTTTTCTCCAAGCTTGAAACCCTTCCTCAATTTTAGTATTGTACACAGGCTTCCTAGTCAAGGGATATGTATTTCCCATTCACCTCACGATTATAAATTAATTAATTAATTACTTTATTTATTTATGTATTTATCGATGTGACAATATTATGTGCCTCCCATTTGTGAATTCTGCAGATGAATTGATAGTTGCTGCAAAGGAGAAGAGAGTCAATAAAGTACACAGTGTAACGTTATACATTGTGGAGCCTGGAGAGTACTCTGGGGAGAGAAAGAATTATGGATTGTGAAGAAGAAACAGGTTTTTTTTTTCAGTCCTGACTTTGTCTTTCTTTCTGAACTTAGCATGAACATGAATAAACCATAAGAAATTGATTATTCTTTTGAATCTGAGAAATAAGAAGCCAAGAATAGCACAAGACTTGTAGATAAATTATCTGGTGCCTCTTGTTTCTCCTCCTGTTTCACATCCACATATTCTGCTC
>JAWWMO010000083.1:142917893-142965267 GCA_035047845.1 Dendrocincla fuliginosa | reverse complement strand
AGGGGAGGGGAGGGGAGGGGGAGGGGAGGGGAGGAGAGGGGAGGGGAGGAGAGGACCCCCATATCCTGGTATAATAGCAGATTCCTGCCCCCAGCAGACAGTGGGGTCTCAGAAGCGGCAGAAGTTCTTCTAAAGAATTTCCAGTGCACAAAACCCCCATAAAAACATGTATACTTAACAGTGTGGTAATCTGGACTGCTGAGGAAATAGTAATGGAAACCAGGTACTTCTGATATTTGTCATATTGCCAAGGAAGAACTGCTATTTAGTAAGAACTAAAATGACAGATATTGGTGTTTTCATGAGGAGGCTTAACTGTACCAGGACACAAAAATACTGACAAAGCTAGTGAACAAGTTTGCATCAAAGTACAAAGTGTAAGAGGAAAAGACTCAAAGATACTAATTCTGCCAAGTACAACAATGAAAATACATACAAACCCCCACAATATTTATTAATTTATCCCAGGTTCCTTAGGAACTAAAATTCTGTAGGAAATGCTAGAAAACATTATCCATCTGCATCTCATTCTACACATTTGCATATTTGGATGTAGGAAAGAGTGACTTTGCAGAGAACACTTGATTTTTTGTAAGCAGACACACTTTCATCTTTGATGACAGCAATGTTAAGCCACTACAGACCTTTTCTGGACATATCTTTGAAGGATATATTGAAAAGAGTGTCCCTGGACTATGCAATTTCTCCCACAGTGGTTTTTATTGTTGTTAAATTTTGTACCATTGTCCCAGAAGAAATGTTCTGGAAAGGAAAACTTAATGAGTATGAAACAAAGCTGCTAGAGAGTGACTAGTGTTATAAGCTCCATAACTCTTGGGCAATTTATGATATTTCCTGGTGGTCAAAAGATAGGAACAACCACAGGTAGAAAATGGAACTCGAGAATTTTGCCTTTAATCTTTCTGACTTTGTAAAGGAAAAAGTGAGGATTTAAAAATAAAATACCTTTTCTTTTACATTTTTTTCTGTCATTGGTTAAAAATAGGTTTGTCAGCAAAAGAATGGCAACATTTAGGAAGGCAGCAGAGAAGCAAAGAAATATAAATGGTGACAAAAAAGATAAAAGTATTAGAGAAAAAATTATAAGTGGGGCATGGAGGGAGCTGAACTTATATCATTTATTGCAATGAAGATTCAGGAAGGATAATTTATATATAGCTTCAGAGTAAAAATAAATATAAAGAAGATAGTTCTCAGATGGTGATATAATAAGAAGCAGTGGCCTGAAACTATGAATGGAAAGCTTTAGGATACACATTAAGAGATATTATTTAATGACAAGGATAATCAAGGGGAGTGGCTGAAAGAGCATCCTTTTGGAGAATCTCACCTGGGTAAGATAAGATCCTGCCCTTAACAATATTCCCATAGATTTAAAATACCAGACTGATAATAAATTGTTTGATATAAAGTCCAAGAGTCCAGTATCTCAAATTTTCTTGAGAGCAGTAATGACTGTTTTTCTTTATAAAAGGGTCTTCGGATCACTGAAACTTATTATAGATTCCCTAATTTTACAATGAGAACTAACAAATATCTAAATATTGTAGATCAAGTTCCTCTATTATGTATTATGTATTTTTTTTTTCAAATTTGTGTTTTCTTTTGCCCCTGAAATGGGACTTCTTTCAAGGCTCACAGACAGTGTGTCAGTTCCCAGCTTCCAGGACCCATTGGTGTCTCAGGAGCTGTCATAAAGCACGTGAAAGTAGTGAAGAAAGTCCTTTGCTGTCTGTCAAAATTCATGAAAATAGTTTGTATCCCACAATGCACTGTTTTGTCAAAGGCTTAATCATGCACTAAGACAATAAATATTAGCACCACCTTATTATTGCTACTGAAAGAGCATCTGAAAGTACATGAATCAGAAGAGTGAGAGATACAGAGATGAAGATAATGTTTAGCATCAGGTGGGAAAAAGCATTTTCCAGTGGATACCCTGGCATTTCAGCTTTCAACATGCCTTGTCACTGAAGTTTGCAAGAGATGGTAATTATAGGCTCTTGGGTGGGGTAAAAGGAAATCTTTGACAGAACATCCTAGGTCTTGAGAACCACGTTGGCTCCCTAGGAGACTGACACCAGGTGCTGGGTGGAGACGCTGGGCTGGACTGGGAAGAATACGTGAGATATTCTTCAAAGCCCAGAAAACAAGGCAATAGTCCATCATGTCCAGGAATACCCTGTGCCTCATGTATCCCAACATCAATGCCACATATAATATTCAGTATTGTTTAGAAGCCTAAGTCTTCTTCTAAGTCTTTCCTGGCAATGTGTCTTTCTTCATTGAAGCTGTTAAGAACTACAGAGAAGTAAGAACTAACTCCAGCACCAATTCAATCATCATGGTTTCACCAAAGAAGGACCAAATCCCAGCACTGTGTTATGTGCAAGCTTTATTCCAATTTTGGTCCTATATGTGAACATGAGCAGCTCTTTCTGGGTTTCTTACTATTTCAGAGAACCAAAAGATGGAAGAGACATCTATGTTTTTGTGTTTTCCAGTGAATTGAGATTATTCTGTTTTATCTTCATATCCTTTAGCCTGCGCAAGTGTTAAAGTATATGTTCACTGGTATCAGAAGAGGAAAACTACGATGAATCCATTTTGAAAGCAACATTTAGATTGCTGAATGATGAATATCTCAACTTTTCACACCTCTATCTCTCCCCACAGATCTCAATCACAAAGAAGGTGGGGTTAAGGTTCTCCTTAGGAGGGAAGCTGAATTTCAGAAATTATAAAACCCCTCACAAAACCTGAATTTTTGTTCATTATAGTCTTCCCTCTCCCCCTTTGTACATTCCAGGGCTTCAGTGATCTCCCATGATCTCTGTGCATGGTGCTGCCTGCAGTCTGAAGTCGTGTCACACACAGGCCTTGTAGGGCACCAGGTTTTCCAAAGCAGACCCCAATTTTTCACAGGCACACAGAGACAGGTTGATAACTTCCATTATTAACCAGAGGTACCAGTAATACAATACCTGTGACTAATAGCCTAACCTCAGGCACAGGAATGAGAACTTGATCTGCTGATATCAGCTGCAGGTCAGAGATGAATCTGCACTATCAGATTATCGAGCTTTAGACTTATTCAGGCCCTTGGCAGCACATGCTCTGAAGGATTTAATTTTATCTGTACATGCTAAATCAGAGACATGCTGCAAAGTGAAGATGACCAAGAGACAGGCCCAGATAAGCATTGCTGCCAGCCAGGGAGTGGGGAGCTACTCTTACAATACTGCTTCAAACATACTAAAAAAACCCCAAAGTTCCTAAATTACACACTTAGGAAAGACTTGGAAATTAGTTAAAGGCACAGGTGGAGTTTTGTTGTTTTTTTCCTTTTAATTTTTTCTTTTTTTTTTTTTTTTACATTTTTTTTCTTTTTTCTTTTTCTTTTCTGAATTTGGGTTATTCTGTGGTAACTTTTCTCACTTAAGCTATCTGCAGAATTTTATTTTAGGCTTTTTAAATCCCAAGGTCTTGCATTTGAGCTAAGGAACAAGTTTTCTCCACTGAAGTTTTTATTGAACTAATTCATCTTTCATGTGTACCAGCTTCCAGAGGGAAAATAAAAAATATCATCTCTTTCTCTGATAAAAATGACAATGCTCAGAACTGATTTGGTTGATGATTTCTCTCTCCTAGTAGATTGTAGGCTATATTTTTTCTAAGATCTGATATATGTCAGTTAGAAGAAAGTTTTCTTTCTTATGGAGAATGAAATGCTGTGGACTGAAAAGCAATGAAGAAACATAGTCCCATACTGTGGAATGTCGATCTTTGAAACTGCATCAACAAAGATCTGTGGAGTCTCCAAATGGATATGGAAATTGCTTGTCTGAAATGCTGGAAAATTATTATAGAATACCAGTTCAGCGGGAAAATTTATGAACACATAACATGGAGACTGGGGTTTTTTTGTTGTTGTTGTTGTTGTTTTGTTTTTTTTTTTTTGTTTGGGTTTTTTAATTTTAAATTGGGAACAGACACACCTAATAATGATGCTGTTTGTTTGCAATTTATAGTGATTCAATAGATCAGGAATGATCCAGACCAGTGGTGAAAGGAAGGCTCTTTAGTAACCTGGGATCTGAGTCTTTCCAAAAATGTGGATTAAAGACTTATGGCAAAGTGTGGATGCTGTGCTTAGTGTTACACAAGCATCTATGGCTGTACAGCTTGCCTTTAAAAGAGAGCATATGGTGGGGTTGCATTAACCATACACAGGCTCAGACACTTGTTTATGTATTGCAAATGCTAAATTTATAGCAAGTTACATAATTTTCTGAAGATAAACAGTTTCCACTGAGGATTGCCAACATTTAGCACGTGACAGGCGAGATAAGCCAAACACTGAGGGTAGAAATTGGTGTGTCTTCTGACATATGGTGTCTGCCCAGGTGGAATTTCCTGAATGATCCATCAATTGCCCATGCCTGTCAAGCAGTCAGTGAAGAAGCTTGTTCGATGAAGGTGAATAGCTAAAGAGTTTTTAACCACTGTAAAAATCACATCTGTTATCATTTCATCCAGTGTTTTTTATCTGAAGAGGAAATAATTTGCTAAAATATTGGCTGTGCTCTGATCTGGAGCATCTTTGTTGTAAGTAAATGATGAAAGTTTCTTTGTTTATTTTGTAGTCTTTGGATATTGTTATAATTTTGCAGAAAATCTGGAAATTTTAGTGGGTTTTTTTTCCAAAATCTTTCTAAAGCTTACAAAAACTGGTACAAATATGAGCCAAAGTGTGTCAGATCTCTTGTAGTTTACTCTGATAGTTGCATAGATAGATTTCAATCACTATGATGTTTTCTCTCACAAAGAGCTATTCTGGGTTTCCTGTTGCTTTTAGTTTACATACTTCTGCCAGATGACTCATTTCACAATCTAACTTGTGTTTCCATTTTTACTCTGGCGATACTCATCCTAATTTTTTTTCTGCACTCCTAATCAAAGAATAACTTCATTTAATCATGAAGACTAGTCTGCAAGAGAATTTCCTGCAGCTAA
Organism: Dendrocincla fuliginosa; assembly: GCA_035047845.1. Lineage (NCBI taxonomy): Eukaryota > Metazoa > Chordata > Aves > Passeriformes > Dendrocolaptidae > Dendrocincla > Dendrocincla fuliginosa. The sequence goes on along the minus strand of JAWWMO010000083.1, from coordinate 142,960,230 downwards.
ATTTAACTATCTACGCGCTTCTTCAGGGGATGAGGAGACTGAGTGGGCTTGGAAAATTGATTTAGCTGGTGTATATTGCCAGTCTCTTGTTGCATAACAAGTCATTTTGACCTTCTGGTTCAGCCATGATTTTATAGTTGTTTTATCTTTTACCTTTTTTCCCTTTCTTCAGATTATAGAAGGAGATATTTAAGCTCAAGTGCTGTAACACATTTCACTGATCAAAAATTGCTGCACATGATGCAGCGTTCCTTGATAGCCTGTGCTGGACCTGAAGGTCTTACCACCTATATCTAAGCAAATGTGTTATTCAGGGGCTGGGATTAGCTGAAGTAATGGTCAGGAGCTGTTGATGTTTGATCACTACTGCAGGCCAGGGCATGGTGTGGTCTGTGCCAGCCACCCCTCATGAACACTGCCTAGGCATGGTTCTGGCACAACCCATGTGGGCCATGGGCCCATGGGACATGGCACCATGGGCTCATCTCAATTGGCACCTGACACGATGCCACCCTCTTTTTCTTCTGGTGGTGATGGGGAGTTTATCCATACGGATGACAGCAGTGTTGTGCTGCTTGGCCTTAAGGTCAATGAGTGAACCTGTTTTATGTATTACTACCTGTGTAGTAATCTACTGGGATCTACTTTGTTCATAATTAGATTAGAAAAGGATAAAGTCCTCAAGTCAATCACACCACTTCTTCTGAATGATGTTGCCATAAAAGCAAGATTTCACTGCCTACTCCTTTCTGCTGGATAAATCCATGAAGACCCTTGAAACCAGCTTTGAGGCTGCTCTGAACTATTGAAGTTAAAAATAGGAATTTTAGGGTCGCCTGCAGATGAACAGAGAACTGTGCAAGGAAGCTCAAGAAATTAATTGTAAATTCTTGTAATTTACATATGAGGATGCCTACACCATCATCTGTGGTGTTACAGCACAGAACTTGATAGCAGCAACACATCCTTGGCTCATGGCTGCAACCTGGGAAAGAGACACGCAAGTCTCCCAAAACTCAGCTACACGGTTCCCACACCTCAGGTAAGTCTGTTGATATGATTTATCTCACTAAGCAAATATGTCTAACACTAAGTGGATCAGGGAGAAATAACCAAGAAAGTGAAGATGTCCAATTAACAAATTAACTGCTCAGATGTATGAGGACTAAAAAACATTCAGATAAGATTTTCTCAAGAGGTGCTGTGGGAGAGCAGGGAAGAACAGGCACACTCTGTACACTCATCCTGTTTCGGAGAAAACTAATGTTATAGAGAGGCAAATTCTGGAAGTGACTGTGAAACACATGAAAACATCTCGGTGTTCCAGATTCAGTGAGAAACAGAACGTATTTCCTAGGAACAGAAAAGAAAGATTATCCTACATTATAGTAAGGGACGTTTAGATTAGACTTTAGGAGAAATATTGAGTAGGATAGTTAAACTCACCAAAAGGTTTTAGGATGCGATTACAAATCTCTTCCATCTGTCACAAATGATGTCAGCACTATAAGACTGCCAACTACATGGCAGGGAACTAAACTATCTGGCTCCATGATTCTTCAAGTTGCTTTTAGCCATTTATTTAGCGTTTTTCCTGTGGATGAAGGTTGCAGTGGCAAATTTGGTTCAGCCCTCATCCTGAAGTTATTGCTCTGAAAAATGATTTACAAAACTAGAATCAAGAACAGTGTGGCTTACAAAAAATGCAATGCCATTATTGAAAGGTCAAAACACGCATTCAAGCTACTGTACCTGCATGGAAAGCAGAGTGGTTTGGAAAGGCAGAAGAACTTTAAAACAAAGCTACTGAAACTTTTACTCATAACCACCTCCAATACTAAGATATAGCACTGGCTTCCTTGCATCATTTTTTTTTAAGGTTTGCAGCTTGCAGAAATTGAAGAGACATGATTGCCACCAACATATAAATCAATATTAGAGAGCAGAGCAATATCAGAGAGCAGCTAGTAATATGGCTAAAACAACCTTTGGATCAAGCTGCTCACAGGATGCAAAGGCCAAGTAGAATTGATACAAGCTGAAAAAGCAGCTTAGGGACATTGCTCTTTTCACAGCCTTAAAACAGAAGCATCTTGGCCAAACATCCCTTCAACTGCATCTGATTCTGGACTGAGATCAGTGGGCAATGACAGGAATGATTATTGAAAACCTACAAGTTTCAAGGATGAGCTGCAGGGACAAAAAGGGAAGAATTAATTGCGGATCCATCTGAAGAAGACTCAGAAAAGAGATCTTATTGAAACAGGTTATTTCTTACTATACCAGAGGTGAAATCCCAGGAAGGTATGGAGAAGATACATGTATTTCAGCAATGGTTTACAGGCAGGCTTAGACCAAAAATCTTAGTAGATCTGGGCACATGTGCATGATTGGATTGGGCAAAACAAGAATGGGCAGTATATTATATGGCCCTCTCTGAATGTTTCTCTTTGATAAGTCTATGCAAAAGTATGAAATGTTACATAGTCCTCGCAGAGAGGCTGGTTCTTTTGATTGGTATGGTTACCTAGGCAATGGGCTGATTCAGTCAAAAACCAGAGACTACTCACAGCAGTGTGTAAATGTCATATTTTAGAATGAAAGGAAATGCCATATGAGCAGATTTTGAGATAACAATGTTAAATAAACTATAACTAAAAAATTTGTTACCAAGCTTGCAAACAGAGAGAGATCAATTTCCAACCAGTTCATTGCCATAATGACATGACTCTACCAGGATATATATCAAACATATCTAGTGAGGTGTTTTCTTCTCCTTTGAGTCTTTAGTTATCCCATTGTAATCACTGACATGGAAAGCACCTCTATTCATACTGTCTGAGCAAATCAGGGGAAACAGTGAGGGGAGGGCAGTCTTTTCCATGACAAAAAAAGAATGTGTTTATAGGGTTAGTTCTGAACATAGATGGTCCCCAGGCCAGACAGATTGAGCACTGGAATTAAATCAGTTGGATAAGCATAATTTCAGCCTCCTTCTACAGCAAAGAAAAATCTGAAATAATGTCTGAAAGTCATTATCTGATTAAATTAATATTTACAATTAGAATCATACAAATACCTCTGCCCCTTTAGCAAACCCTGGAGTTGAGGTCAGGGCAGGTGTGTTTAAAGACTACAGCTTGTCTCCAGAGGGTTGATGGGATCTACTTCCTTATTATGGCAAAGCCCATACGACTTGCTGGACTCAGTGGTAGACTGTTGGGGTCTTTTCAGAAGGCACAAGTGGGATGAAAAGCCAGTGTGCCTTTCTTTGGTCTACATTGTGTGTTGCCCATGTCCAGGCAGACAGGGAGGATAACTGCAGCCAGATGGGATCCATCTACAATGTGCCTTGCTTATGGTGAAGGAGAGGGGTTGAGGGAAAGTTAATACCTAGCAGACCTTATCAGAAAGCTTTCAGTCTCCTTTTCACTGCCTGCACCATGCAAAGCTGTCAGAGAAAACTCCACCATACAGAGCATCTCTTGTCAGGATCAAGTAGGGATGTCCAGCATTCCAAGAGTGTCCATAGTGGCTGGGGCTGCTGCAAGAAACTGAGCTGATATGAGCTTCAGGAAATTGCAGCTCTCAGAATTCCTTCTTAGATGCTCTACAAGGAGCTGCATCCAATAAATATTCTGCATAACTTCTTCCGGCAGTTTTCTGCTGTCAGAGGTGGAAATGCCCTGTTGTGCTGCTCCTCCTGTGCAGTACTGGCAGGACCAGCCATGGCCCTGCTGCCCAAAGCTCCAAGCCCCTGCCAAAGGGGAGCAGCATAATGATAGGCTCTTTCTGAGAGCTTTTCTGACAAAGAAACTGGTGGGACTCAGTACAGCTGTTTCCATCCTGGCATGACTCACTCTTAGTTAAAACACTATGATTCATGGAAGAGTTTTAACTCCATGATTCATTCAGGTCCACTTTTCATTACTGCCCAAAAACATATAATCAGTAGGTGACTTGCCTCAGCCAAGAAAAACCAGAAATGAGACAAAGTTAACAGCTCTTCCAAGAGAAAATCAAGGCAATCCTTTTCCAGAAGTACACAGCCAGCACTGGGGAGTATCACAGAACGTATCACAGAATATTCTGAGTTGGAAGGGACCCACAAGAATCACTGAGTCCAGCTCTCAAGAGGATGACCTGTGTGGGCATGGAATCCACAACGCTGGTGTTATCAGCACCATGTTTTAGTCAAAGATGAGAAACAGCAAAGCTTGGGATATTCAGAAAGAAAATTAATTCCACCCGAACAATATAGCAGATTGGTGAATAAATGTTTTTATTATTGTGTGTAAACTGATATGAGTTGTCAATTCACTCAGTTCCTAATGTTCCTTCCATACAAGATGTTTTGCCCTGCAATATTCACAACTTTTCTTCTTAGAAAAGCATAGCATAAAAGTTATTATGTCCATAATATTAAAGATAACAGATCTAGAAGCAGCCAAAGGAACAGGTTTTTGGTCTTTCAGTCTCTTCCTGAAGGTTTTTATGCTCTCAGTTGTGCTGAATGCTTGATCAGTTCTTTGCTTGCTTCTGCTGAAAGAGCAGAAAACTTTACCATGAGAGGGAGAACAGGACAAGGCAGAGAGAGGCAGAAATATTTTTAAATGGTGTAAACAAAGAAAACAATGTTCATATGTATGGGCATTAGCTGTAGATTGGATAGTTCCTTGGGAAAAGGACAGAGATAACCAAGTGCATTACATCATAGATATTCCATTTACTGAGAACTGCTGGCAATTCTACTTGTTTTTGTCCTTGGTGTTAGAGAAGTGCCCAAAGTCTGCCCTCATTTATATACTTCAAATAGCGTACATAAGAATTGTACACTAATAAGTCCATTTTTTGATTCTTGTCATTAATGGAAAATAATGTCAAATACTGGCAAATAATGTCATTACCTTTGGTGTAAAACATTAACCACTGGCAAAGGATTAGAGCTAAATTCATTCTTGGGTTGCATGTTCTTTACCACAAGGATTACACCAAGAATAAGTCTGACCTTTTTTTCTTTTTTTCTTTTTCTTTTTTATTTTGGCAATAAAAAAATCATAACCGTGTGGGATTTGAGGGATCACCAAGGTGATGAATATTTGTCCAACTTGGAAAGAACCAATTCGTGTGTGTGACCAAATAACCTCTCTAATGCTTCCCTAATGCTCTGCAGCCACGGGCTTCCTATGTGGAAATCCCTCAGCTCCACTGTCTGTGTTCGTGTGGAGGAAAGGGTCACTGTGATGGATGAGCTTTACAGAGGTTCGTTTGTGGTTTGGCATGACATGGATTAGTTCCAAACCAGGGGCCTTGGCTCCTAGGGCTGAGGAAGCTGTCTCTATTTCAGCTCCCATTACAGTTATTCTCACTGCAGCCTCCGTGTGGACGTCCTGCCTGTGTGTGTGCCTGGAGTGAGCCCTGAATCAAATCCGGATATCCACTTGATAGCTTCACTGGGTTGGAGCTCCAGGAAAACAAATGAGGTGCCTGAAACCATTGAATGTAGCATGCACTCCCAATTCTCATTTGGTGCAAGAGCAGTCATGGTCAATCAGCTAAAGAAAAATTAAAAGTCAGTTTGATGTCCTTTTGCAGAAGTAACAAGGAAAAATTTCCTTTTATGCAAAATTTGTACAAGTGAAGCACAAAACAAGGGACTCACTGACTCATCTTTCTGCAAAGAACTGCATACAACAACAGTAGCATCTCTCTTTATATAAGTTGAGCTTGGCTGGCAGCCAAAGAGAGAAGTGTAAAGATGTATTTAAAGCTAAGTCAGCTCTGGCCAGAGCTGAGCCTGGGCTTAGCTAGGGCTGGGCAAGTTCACAAAGAAGAGACTGGAAATTGGAAGCAAAGAACAGTTGTATGTTGCCAAGCATTGTACATGCTATTAATGTGAATGTCCTGCATCTTACAAAACCTGCACACATGAGGGTCTCCCATAAACCAGAATGAATTTCCTCCAAGACACTTGAAAAAGCAAGATAAAAGCCTCAATGTCATTTCAATTTCTCATACAAACAATTTTGAACTTCCAAGAAAGCAATTAGGTGCACAGATCCTGCACTCGGGTCTCTGTCCATAAGGATCTCTGTCAGTCCAGGTTACCACACTCATATAGTGTACACTAATCCTTGACCTTTCTATTTTCATGTTCCATGAAAATGTAATATGGTGCGAGCACCATGTGATGAATAGCTTTGTAAAGTTCTTCTCTTTCTTAAAACTCTGTTTAATTCTTTGGTGAACATGCAAATATGTGAAAATTAATTTAATTAATTTAAAAATGCACGATGCAAAATTAACTTTCAGGAAAAAACCCTGTATTTAATAGCTTTGAAATAGTCCTTAGATATTACAAATATTCGTATGTTATAGCATTCACATGAGGAAAAGGATCAAATTTTCAGTCTGTGGTGTCCCTACTGTATTCAAATCTGACAGTCAATGAACTAGGCTCTTGGCTTTCTCATAGGCAGAACTGGGCACATGCCTGGCACCTGCATCCCAGTCAAAAAAAAGTATTTCTGGACAGGATTGCCCTTTTTCCTCTGCTGCAAGAAGGCTGGAGCCTGGAGAAAAGCACTGTGGTGCCCTGCTGGAAAGTCATTACAAATAACAGGTGTCAAAGTGTGGTATAGACATAGTAAACTGAAACTGCAGGAGAGGCATGAGTATGCACTTTGTGGGTGTTCACAACCAACTCACCCAGGATGTGAGACTGAGCCCTACACTAACTCCCACTGATGCTGGCGTAAATCCAGCTCCAACACAGCTCATCTTTTCTTTTCTCTTTTTTTTTTAATCCACAGATGGACTTAGTTATTATGCAAAGCTCAAGTTACTACAAATTTGGAGTAGCAAATTATCTTACTTACCTGTTACTTCACATTTGCCTATCTCCACATTTTCTAAGCTGGGAAAACACCTGAACATTGAAAGCTGAGCAAACTTCAGCACAGAGCCTGAGAAACAAAAATACTGAGCATGGGGTCCTTAAAAACTTCCCCATCAGTATAATCTGTTAGCATGTTGGTTTATTTATGATTAGTTGTTTCAATCATCAGGAAGACTGCAAAGCGCAGAGCTGTGCTTTCCATACGGAAATGAAGGCAGATTCTAGATGGTCTGCCTGAGGGTGGATGGAAGCAACCAAGCACTCTGAGGAGCCACCTGGACAATACTTGGGATTCCAATAGTCCGTACTGGTAACTGTGTTGTGACTTTAAGCCCATCTTTTGAGGAAACATCTTCAAATAATTCTAAGCATATCAGGTTATCAACCACCATCGGGTGTTTTCAGCACTTAGTGCTCTGTATTTTTGTGATAATCTAATCAGGCTGTCCTGGACTCTTTCAACTGCATCTGCTATCATCTCTCAGGGTTTTTTTCATTTTCTCTTTCTCTCAAATTGCATTGAAAGAAAGCACTAAAAAAACCACTGAAGTCCACTGTTGAGTAGCTCCTCTCCTTGATCAGATTTCAGTTGTCACCATGAGACTGTTCCCAGGACCATGAGAAAGTGGCTTTCCTCCAGTCAAGTGACAGCACATATCTGGGTTTGCTATTAAGTGAAGGATGTGATGGCATGTTCCTCGAAGACCATCTGATAGCAGTAATCTCACCAGGGGTAGGGGTGTGCAGTGTCACCCCCTGGGACACTGCACAGGGACATGTAATAAGGAGGCTGCCAGAAAGAGAGCAGGGAAGCTCTGTTAGTCAAACAAACATGCTTCATTCTCATGTTTGCTGCTACAGGTATAGGCATTTGACAGATTAGTTTTTTATTTCATCTATAACCAAGCTGGAAGGTACTGTGACAATAGAAACAATGGAATAGATGTACACAAAGGGAGCTTTTTGTGCTGATGCATTGCTTTGCCTCTGGTTCGGTTCTTTGTTTTCATTAGTTATTCTGTGGTTTTGGGAATGGTTCTTATGCACATTAGGGCAAAGGTATGCAGCTGTGGATTCAATGAGATGGGAGTATTCAGGATTGATAACTGAATATGCAAGTGACATTAACAGGCTCTGACACCTAATTTAGCAAATACATGCACAATTTAAATTTGCAATCCTATACTTATACAATATTATAATTGTGCCTTTTAAAGGCAGGTGTTTTTTCAAGTTGTTTATGGGTCACCTGACTCATTTCTTTCAAAGAAAACAGTATTTTCCAGCTCCTTTAATCTGGCTGGAAAATGGCTCGAGCAAATCTTGTTTAACTTAAAAAAAAAAAAAAGAAATTAAATAACCAACTGGTTTTATACAATCTTAAAACCTTCATCCTGCAGGTGAGCTTTGCTTTACTTTCAAGTACTGTGCAAGTGGAACAGAGTTGCAAACAGACTCAGAGTAATATCTCACAAGGAACTGTACATGCCTGATTTAGTGGAAAGGTTTGTAGGGCAAATGAGAATCCAAAGGTATGGAATGAAATTTGTAACCTTATCTACACTTATAACTATTACAATTCCCTGTAGAATCACCATGGCAACCCATGGATGCCACAGAGCCACAAACCCTACAATTTCAGTTATACTTGCAGAGCTATTGTTTTGCTTTTATTTCATTTGTGTATGTTTCAGTCAATCTCTGGAGCTAAGTAGGTCAAACCATCCTTCAAATAGTCATGGTTCTCCAAGTGTTGAGCTCTGTTTGGGTCAAGAGAGACTGAAAGCAAGGCACATGCCAGATTTTTCTACTTATTGCACTCTAAGTTTTTACACATAATTGGGCATCAAATACGCCAATAAAAGTAAAAATTTTCCTCTAGGTTATCTTCATGCTTCTAAAACTTCACCAGAATGATAACCCTTAAATGCCCAGTTCCCAATGAAATCTGCCAGGCCAGACACTTAAATTACATAACAACTGTGCCCGTTCCTAGCCATTAATCTTACAACTAGACAAGTTTTTGCACTTGTCATCTAAACTTATATTATAGAGGCTGTTTTTTGAAGAGAAGAGTAAATTACTTATTTGGCTGGGAAGCAATCACAGTTGCTGCTCTAAAGTGCACTGAGGTGAATAATCCATCCTAAACCAGAAAGAATTAATTGTCCCCACATGGTCCTCTCCAGGATTGCTAGGAGAAGCCTAAAGAAGGAAGTAACACTGGTGTCTTGACTTGTAGAGAATTAAAGGTGAGATAACCTCACTTGTAGGCCTAATAGTACAGCCTAGGTTAGGCTCACATGATCCAGACTGAAACACAAGCCCAGGAATCCCAAAAGAAAAGGTGCTGTGATCAGAAAATAAAGCTTGCTGACATATTTTCCTATCTGCTCACACTACTAGAGAAGGAGTCATGGATCTTTCCTTCATGTACTGTCTAATTGTTGCCAAATATCTGTCGGTGGGGATGCCTTCGTACTATTCCAGCTTTGAGAAGCACTTTTACAATGGACAAAAAATGTTAACAATGGAGCTGACTGCTTTCAGGCTTTTAATAATCTTTATAGTTTGGCTTCCTAACAGCAAGTTATGTAATCTATTATGATGAGAAGTATTAGTCCAAATATCTATTTAAGGACCACTTAAACTCCTTAATTTATGTTCATGAGTAATAAAACAGACACACTGGGTGCTTCACATATATTTTAACTTGGTATGGCCATTAATCTGAGTTTCAGCACAGATCCAAAAGGAAGCTGTATGGTTGTCCCTTCTCCCTCCCTAGCAAGCCTGAGTCTCAGAGGAGCAACAATTATCCAGTGTGTGACAGTGGATGGATAAGTGGGGCATTGCCTTTCACACTTTCTGCTGGCGTTTTTGTTATCTTGCTGAAGCAGACTATGCAATGGATTCAGTAACCAGAGGACCTGAATCTGTCTTGTCAGCAGGGGATAAATATGTGGCAGTGACAGCTTTTTGTGATGGTGATTAAGGATGTCTGGCTGTCATAGTGCATTTGCATTGGTTGGTGTGACTACACAGGTCCAGAAAACAGTGTAGCATCTCTTTTTGTCCTTAGAGGCATTTCAACTCAAGTGCTACTGGGCCTGTTTGGTAAAACATACATTTCAGTTTATTCCTGTATTGTATAGATCACTAAGAAGCTTTGCTTTGTAGCGGCTTTGTCAGGGAATAAATGCAATTTAGAAGGTCTGTAAAGCTATTCCTGCCTTATGTCAGGCTGCAAAGCTTGTTTGGTGCTCACACCATGCCTTGTACATCATGAGTGTTTTCCTGCTTTCAAATGAATTTGCAATCAGAAGTATTGAGAGAACTTTCTGGTTCTTTGCAATGTGTTGAACTAGCTCAGCAATGTCACATGTGAGAATGAAATGCCTTCTAGGCTCTAACCCTGCCCAGCCTTCAGCCCTTAGCATTTTTGCTTCTCTGGAGGTAGCACCAGCCTGCTTACGACATCCTGCTTCCATCACTGGAGATTGCAAATGAGGATTATCTTGTCTGTCCTAAGACAAACTGAAGAGAACTGATGCATGCTGCATCAGGGATGGTTTCTCCAGAGCTCAGTCAGAAACTTGGAAAGGGCTTCAGCTCATGACTAATGAATTTAGATGCCTAAATTCACATGTCCATGTGAGTCAGACATTTCAGGTTCCATTACAGTCACTGGAGACCTAAGGCTTTATCCAGCTATCTAAACTACTGCATGTCAGGTAACCACATCGAGCTGGTAGATCTATGGGTGACCTCTGTGCTCCTGGACCAACACACAGAGTCCAGGTGGGATCTGCTGGGGCATCTCAAATGTCTCTAGCCTCTGCTGCAGCCACTGAATCACATCTCTAGAGGTGTACACCTAAATTAAGCTGTGTAATTGTTGAAGCTGAATCCCTTTACCTGGTATATTAATGATGACCATTCACACTGGATGCTGGAAGAGAGCTGGAAACTTCTCAAGTTTGCACCAGAGTTTGCAGAAGTTGATGCAGATTCATTAATGGCTTTTGGAATGTGTCCTTAAAGAAAAGTCGTGTCTTAAGGTGTGATTCGTGTAAACAGCTTTAGCTTTCTGTTCCACTCCCCCCGCCCCCCATTATCAAATGCACCTGGCTAACAGGAGAGAACAACTAATGATGTTTCTTTTAATTAGCAGAGATATCAGCTGACTCTGGGAATCAAACTTTGTTCTTTCCTTCCCACCTTATCACATTTTTCCACTAGGTACAGCACATACAAATTAGTACACAATGTGTTTTTTTCTTTACTAAAAGTAGATTGATGTGGTGGAAGGGACTGAAAACAAAATACACAGAACCATGCAGTCTAACCTCGACACATAGCAGAGTTCTGACAATTTTACTAATGATGCCTTTGGGGAAGAAAACTGATCCCTCTCTGGGAAAGATGACCCAGCTGGACAGTAAAAGTGAGCAGGTAACTCACTCATTGCCCTGTCTGCTTACAGCAGGTGGATGGATATACATTTATGACTACTCAAAAATCAGGATAAGATGCTGAATTTTTATTAGCAATCATAAATTCTCTTTAATAGCAGATGATTACTTTTCAATTAAATGAGTACTTTGAGATTGAAAGGAAATGAATGGCTGCAGATATGGCAAAAATATATATACATCCATTTATCATCCAAATATTGTCCTATGAAAAGCATTGAACAGGTCATTATGATTTTCTTTCTACATCTTTTTTACCGATCCCATATACAGAGGCTGGCACCTAGGTCATCCTGCACATGAGACTAAGCTTTTCATGGCTGGAACAAGGATGCCAGTTTAAAGTTTATTTTTGGCTGTGATTTTTTTAAGTACCTTGGTGAGAATTTTTTGAAATGTCATGGATTTGCTCACTGAAAATTCACCTTGACGCTTCAGAGCAGACTACCCCAAAACTGTCACTGAACTTTGAAATGTCACAATACCAGAATTATATACTCTAAAAATAGAGAAATGACTTTGAGAGGAATTAAACTGATTTAGACAAGTTTAATTAATCACTATGCTTTGTGAAAAAAGTAACATGCTTTTCTGGTGAAGTGCAGAGACAGTTCAGATGGAGATTGGGTTGCACAGAGGCATTATGAGAAGACATTGTCGTGCTAAGCAAGAGTAAGCCCTGTTGCTCCCAGCTCCTGCTTTTGGAAAGCATGACAAGCCATTTCTATACAGCCAATGTGATCTCAGCCTTCTGGTTTGAACCTCAGGCCTCATTCAAATCCACTAGCAGCAAACAGGGATTGAATCCATACTCTTGGCTCAGTCAGTTGAATCCATACTCTAGCATGTCTTCAACATGTTCATACACACATTTCCCTTCAACTTGGGGACCAAAGACAAAAGCATAACAGGTGACCGTGGACAGGAGGGAAAGGAGAAAGTCCTGTGGCCAAGTTATTGTGTTGTAATTGGTTAGAAGATGAGACTGATGGCATTCATGAGGCAGATGGGAACCAGAGGCAGAGCAGTTTGCCACCAGCCACATCTCCTGCTGTTCCTGACTGCACTCTGATGGACCCTGGACCCGAATCATCACCTCAACTTGTCTGGGACTCCTGGTTAGGGTCACTAGGGCCACTAGCCCAGCCCCACTCTAAAGCTGGGGGTCTGTGCCCTGCTGCTGAAGGCACAGTCTCTGTCCGTGCATGGTCTTCTGGCTTGTGTGGCTCTGAGAGCAGCCCTACTCCTGCTTCTCCCTGACATCAGGTAATGTCAATACATCTTCTGTTTAACACTGTGGATACCTGAGGAGTCAAGAGCTCACCCACTGCTGCTTTCAGTGGTGGGAGAAACTGGATGCTTTGGGGCGAGGCCACAGCTGCCTTCTGGCAGGGAGGAAGCAATGAATTTCACGAGCCCCTTCCCTGGGCAGCTCTCCAGCTGTCCTTCAGACATGCAGAGCCCTGCTTAGCTATTTCCCAGTTTAGGCCCATTTGGAGCACACAAACTCATTTTTGGCATCATGTAGGTGAACCCCAAAGCACCAAAACTCACTTCTTTTCCTCCTACACTAATTGCATTTCACCTGTCAAATGCAGCACAGTGGTGAAGTTCATGCAAGAGGCTCCACTGCACTGTGAATACCGTCGTGTTTTACTAACTCACCCCCTGCAAAAGGACTGTCAATACCAGCATACCTTTTTTCCCAAAGAAGAAACAAAAATCCTGATCAACCTCCACCTTTCCCATATAAAGACAGGCACAGTGAAGCTGCTTCTTCAACAAGGATGCCTCAGCCAGACCCCTTCCCCATTAGATTAGAGGATGCTCACCCTGAGTAATTCACTCAGCCCTGCAGGCACGTTGCTCCCCAGTGCCAGGAGCAGGTTCAGGCCCCTCTGCTCTCTAATCTACCGGGTGATACAGCCACACCCTTCAGCACTTCAGTGACGCAAATGACTTAGGCAAGGTTGTGTGTGTAGCCTGTGTGAGCAAGGATTTGCACAAGCTCTTTGCCAGGCCAAGGCTAGCAGTCAAATCACAATCCATCCCCCCCTTCCTAAGGTCACATATTGATCAACTCAGAGTATATTCTCCTAGATGATCTGTAATCCTTTGAAAGCCAGAACTTCTAATTTGAAAACCGATAGCCCCTCAAGACTGGCAGTGCAGTTGAGTGCTACTGTAATAAGGTATATTCAATGTAAGGATAATGGGAGATGTTGGATTTATAACAAAGCCATAACTCAATAGAGGGGGTTCAGATGATATCATGAATTGCAGCTATGAAGTAAGATTGATTGATGAGATCATTAGAAAGCTGAGATTGAATTACAGGTCTGGCAATTTATCACTCAACAGCCTCAGAAGTTTCTATGATATTTGAGGAACACTTACACATTTTTCTGCACTGTTTTTTCAGGTTCCTAATTATAAATATGGTACTGCAGATGCTTTTAATCAGTGGGCAGTCTAGTGCCACTGTCTTTCACTGTAATCAGAGTTGCAGGCATACAGTGAACTTCCCCTCTGAATTATTTAAGATGTAGATCATTGCAGAATTACAACATAGTTTTTTTCTTTCTTGGTGTTCAACCCAGCAGTGGAAAATTCCAGTGTAATAAGGCTGGAATGTAAATTTCTTTCATAATTAACATTTTATTATTCTAATTAAGAAACAAAACAGAAAAAGAGTCTACATTCCATGTAATTGCTTGTTGTATTTCATATTAATTAATAAACATGGACCAGTTAGTCTGAGGCATGACATTTTTCAACTATTTTCTTTTTTTTTTTCAGCTGGTTTTGTAGACTGTACTTGCTTCTTTGTGCATATTATCTGGCTCATTGCTTGGATATACGTTGTATATATATATAAGCTGTCTGGAGCCATAACGGTTTAATAAAGTAACAAGACATTTGCTTTCTAGAGGATGAAAATTAACAGCCATAGGCAGACGTGAAAAATTAATGGACTCCAGTTAATTTCCCAACTCTGACAGCTACTAACCCAGATCATTATGGAGGAAAATGGCCAGCATGCTGGCATATTTGAAAGCAGTCTCTGCAATCTCGGGGAATGGTAAGCAAATTGTGAATCCACCTGGATGATATTTCTGGACCTGACTCTAAGAAAATCTAAACCAGAGATGCTACTTCATGTCTAATCAATTTGACACTCATCTGGATGGAGGACAGGGGTGTTCTGTCTTGCCTCTTCCTTGCTTTTTCCCACGTCTTGCTATTCAAAGTTTCTGCAAAGCACATTCTCTTTACATGCACCTCCCATTCCTGTGGCACCTCAGATTTCACAGTTCTTTCAAGAGGGTTAAGAGTGCTGGAGTTGTTGCAGATCTCTGTCTTCCAACTGCTGTTCTGGTCCCTGGTGATGATCTTTCTCATGTAGCAGAATGAGAGTGATGTGATTCCCTTTGGCTTCCCTCCCTGCTGTGTTGCTTCTAAAGAAGAAAATGTCCCTTTTTTATTTTTATTTGTTTGTTTGTGGGGGTTTCATTTTATATTTGTTGTTGGGTTTTTTTTGTTTGGTTGGTTTTGTTTGGTTTGGTTTTATTTGTTTTTAAAATTCCCTGGTACTGTCTGGACAAGCAGCTTTCCCAGTTCTTAGGAAATTTCACCTAAGAAATGTATTCAGTCTGAATGAGGCTGGAACGGGCAGATATATTCAGAATTTTCTGTGAATTGGAAATTCCAAGGAAAATCTCACATCTGACACACCTGATTATTGTGTTTACAAAACAAAAGCTTTTCATTGCAGCTGCACTTACAAACTGACATTCTTGACCATTCTTCCTGCGTAGCTGCAAAGATGCTGTCAGGAATGGTAATGTCACCATGGAGTGGGAAGGATGCTCAGGAGCTGTGATTGACTCACACTCTCCCCTCGAGCTGAGATTCACTCACAACCTGCCCTGTGCTCCTCATCTGGGTACAGCCGGGGACAAATGCTCCCCTCCACATCGGGACTCTATCAGCTTCAAACACTCAGAGATCTTCAAGAGCTAGCAGTTTCCCCTTGCCCTGCTGAAGAGCTTGGTGACAATTCTTTACTTGAAACATTTTTTAATCATCTCCCACTGCCTGGCAAAAGGATGAGCAGCAGCAGAGGCAGCATCTGCCTGCAAGGCAACAAATCCTTGCAAATTTACTTCCAGAGATGCCAGCTTGTACCTTACATGGTCAGCAGTTCTGCGCATATTCATTTCTCCCCTATGTAAAACTCATCTCTCATCCAGAATCCTCCAAAAAAAAGATTATTCCATTCTGCCACTGATGTAAATTGGCATCATCAATGCACCTGTTTCAACGTGGACTACTCTGTGTGAGGGTCCATCATGTCTCTGTTGCTGTAGTCTCTCATAAATTTTCATTAACATAGGAGTTATTTTAAGGTTCTACATTAGTCATATTCCTAAATGCCTGGTGTCAGCCTTGTGGAAGGAATATCAGTCAAAGCCTGCCCCTACTAAGTTTTCTTCAGAATATTTCTGTTGCTCTTTGTCCAGATTACCTTAGTATTTCACAATTATTAATGACTTAGTCTTTGCAGACCTTTCTGAGCCATTGAGACACAATTCCCTCTGACAGTGCAAAAGTACAGAGAACTGCAGGTAAAGGAACACAGGGTAATTTTGGGGATACACTGACATGGCTGATCCTTGGTTTTTCAGAGCTTGTGCCTTTGCCTGTCTCTGTCTCCCAGAAGCACAGTTCCCACTGACACAAAGGCTGGTCCGAGTTTTCAGGTAAGCTGCAATTCATCCACTGCCTCCAAATCACTGTCTAGGTGAAATACTTACCTCTTACTGTGCCACTGTAAAGACATGGAAGTCATATCCAGCTTGCTGGGGCAGGTTTTGCCTTCCTCACCACTCTCTCCCTGTCTACAAACCTTCAACCACTTCTACCCATGCTGCCCCACAACAAAGGAGAGGATGCTGACAACAAATCACTCCTGCACGCTCAGTCTGTGAGACCAGGGTCCTGCAGAGAGGCAATCCTTGCCTTAAATCCCATCCAGTGTACGTGTCAGCAGGGTGGGGATTGATTTATGGTCACGTAGGGCAGCCTCCCTTCTGTTTTTTTCCCAGACTTTTACATTAATGTAAAATGTTTGTGAATCAATGAGTTGGGGAGAGACCTGGCAGTGCTGAGCAGATGGTGATGCTGTCCCCTGGTGAGACAAGGGCCATACCTGCCCCGGGAAAGCTGGGCAACCTTTCTCTTTCAGGAGCCGTGTTCTTCTGTTGATGTGCTGGTGAAATGAACCATGTAATATCAAACCACAGCTGAAACAGAAAAAACTGAAATGAGAAGCCTCTCTAAAACACTCCTCCTTTATTCTGGGTACATGGTAGGAAGGGGAGTTTTCCAAGTTTGGGGTGGAATTATTTGTTCAAACCTGCAGAGATTTAGGCAGTGCTTATGCCACACGCAGCTGCTGGGAGGGTTTCATTATGGTAAGCACATCCTGGATGTTGTCAGGTGGGTTAACTCAGATCTGTGTCCCTGCCTGTGTTACAGACATGACATCACATTAGCACAGTGATGTCCCAGCAAGACCAAAGTTTTAATTCCCTCATCACTACAGAGAGAGAGAGAGACAGACGACTTTCCTTCCCTATGTTAATTGTTTACTTTAAAAGGCAGTAATGGTGAAAGTGGCAATCCAGGATGAGCTGAGAAATGAAATGGGTTTTCCTTTCTTTTAGCACATCCTTCCTTTTCATTGAAGGGAAGGTACTTGTAAATTAAGTTGATCACTGGATTCTGACCACATTACCTCAAAGTACTCCCACAGAGACTGGGACCTCTCCAGTGTCTTCTCCATGGTGGAAAAAAAAGCCAGAAAAGAGACTGCCATAACCTTGGCATGGCTACAGCCCACTGCTGCCTGGAGGATTGCCACAATTATTGTTGTTTTTTTAAACACAGTCATAATTTTAATGAAAAATACAAAACTGAATCTCACTTGAATATGCTTTCATAGGAGAGAAACCTCCATGGTACTTACCAGGTTGCTCCAGTGGTTAATCATCCAAGATGTTGAAACACCAGAAAGAAATTTTATCTCTAGTATTCTAGAGTGAGGTTTCTAATAGCAACATAACTGAGCTTGAATTTTTTTTCTTCACACAAATAAGTCCATCCTTTATTAAAAGTGTTTGGTATAATTACTTTTTGTCCGTGCTTCCTTCACTTGCTTTATTTCCAGTTCTATTTGCAGCTTTGGGCATTTCTAGTAAGGATTTAGTGCAGTTTCTTTCTCAGTGTATTATATTTTTCCCCCAAAGCAGAAAAACTGCAAATACTAATGCACTTCAAGGAGCAAAAATGAGAATTCTATAGGCAGAGAGATTTGATTTTAGATGTTATGTCATATCAGATCATGTGATGTGATTTTGAAGCACACATCTCTTTCAGAACAATGTACCAATTTCAGAGGAATTCAGAGATTTTGAGGATAGGGAAAAACCGCCTTCACTAATTTGATGGCGTTAATAAGATCCAACAATATCATGCTGTTAAGAAAACAAACCAAACCCCAACCAAACAAACCCCCAATCCCTCTCCCACCAAAAAAAAACACAAACCAAAAAATCTCCCCCCTCAAAATCCCTCACCACCAAAAAAAGGTGTTGTGCTCATACTGTGTTAGACACTTGAAAGAAACCACCTGGGATGTGTTCTGAAGTTCAAAGTCTGGGTTTCAGCATCAAGAAAGCAGCAGACTAACACAGACTAGATGGTGACCACCTGGCTATGATAAGCTGAGATCTAGAAACCATGACTTCAAGGAATAATTGAATAAATCACAGCTGCTTGGCTTTGAAAGGGGAAGACTGGCTGGACATTGTATAACTGTTTTCAAATGTGTAACAGGACAGCTTGAAGAATTGGTAGCAACCTACTTGCTGATATGACTGGGATCAACAGAAGGAAGATCTATGGGATTCAAACTCCAAACAAGAGAAATTTCCAGTATTTAATATTAGGCACTCTTTAAAACTTTATAACAGTGCAGTAAGTGAATCACAGTGTAGAAAACAGGTTGTCTAAAGAGTTCTGGTATCTCAATCACTGGATGTTTTTGAGAAAAAAATGACAAATGTTTCTCGATTTATATATAATTACATTTAATTAACCCTAGGTTGAAGCAAGACGATGGGTAAATTATATCTTTCCTCTGTACATCTTTTAGGATTCCAGTCAGAAGCAAGAGATTAATATCATTTGGATTTTAATGGGTATTTATATGCTGGGCTTTTCAGCATAAGGTGGGAAGGAGACACTTTCTGAATCATTCTGACAAGCTGCATATTGCAAAGAGGACCGTGAGTACAAAGGAGATAAGCAAACTGAGCAAGCAGTTCATCACAGACAGCAACTGCAGCCAGGTTGGATATCACCAGCAGAAGCAATTTACCATTAGAAAATGGCTGTGTTGCAGTATTTGGGGGAAACATATTTTTGTGGAGAAATTCCCTGACTTCCAGATGAATGCATGTTTTCCTGTTTAGTTGGGTTTTCTTGTTTAGTTAGATTTTCTTTACAGAAAACAGTATTATTAGTTCTTAATATAACATTTGTAAAAAG
This sequence comes from Dendrocincla fuliginosa, assembly GCA_035047845.1. Taxonomy (NCBI): domain Eukaryota; kingdom Metazoa; phylum Chordata; class Aves; order Passeriformes; family Dendrocolaptidae; genus Dendrocincla; species Dendrocincla fuliginosa. The sequence goes on along the minus strand of JAWWMO010000083.1, from coordinate 142,941,243 downwards.
AAGCTTTGGGATCTGCCTCAGAAGAAAAATAAATGTCAGAATTCTCCAACTTCTTGTAGAATGGGCTTTCTACTTCCCTTCAGACTTGAATATAAAAGATCCTAGATTTTTAGTAAAATTTAACCTTGTTTAAATATACATTTGTGGAATCCCTTTGGGTTTTGGAAAGTATATATGCATAAAAGAAACTGAACAGTGGCTGTTTGTCCATGTTCAGTCTATAGCTGCAACTTTTTTGTTTTGTTTCCTTTTTGTTATGATTGAGATTAGCTTCTGTTTTTCTGAAGGTAAATTTTAGGCTTTATAATACTATGACTGAAGTATAGCTTCTGACAAAACTTACAGGTAGAGATAGTGGATGTTCCCGATCCCCTGAAAAGTGTAAAATATTTGAGCAAAGGCAGTTTTATTAGAAGTATTAAAGTACTCAGAATATTTGATTTCTTTTCAGAGAGTTATTTCATAAAATATTATTATTTTCTTCTTCCCACTCAGATATAATTTCATACTCATTACTTCCTACCTTTTCATAAATGGCTGCCTTTTTTTTTTTTTTTTTTGGCTAAACATGCATTTATTACCCTTTCTTAAAGTTTATCTAAATTTTACAAAGGTAGCATCAGAGTGATGTTGTTTGACTGTCCATTTTGACCTGGAAGAGCCAAGTAGAAGTGGCCAGTAACCTTCTTTTTACTTAAAAGTCTTTGTTAAAATTTCATTGTTTCTTTCTTGTTAGTAGTGAAACAAGCTTTGAAAAAAAAAAATTAGGATGAAATTTAACAAATATTAAAAACATTGTCATCTACAGCAACTTCAAGAAATAATCTTCAACAAAATCTTGAACTAGTCAGTTTTGTGAAAACTGGAATATTTAAAGGCTTGAATTTCAAGGATACCTTTGAAAAATAAAGGGAATCGCTCTGCTGCGCTTTGTCCTGCTGGTGGGATTTGGCCAAGGATAGTGTGTTCCTGTGAATTCACCAGCTTTATCTGCAGTCCACTGGTGTAAGTGAAGATTGAGGGCTCATACTCTCCTCCCCCTTCCAAACCTCATCCTGTAATTGCTGTCATTTCCACTGCTGGTCTGATTTGCAATGCAACCACTGTGGATAAGAGTGGGTATAAGGACACTGAGAAATATCCAAAGTAATGCAGTGGATGGGTTGTATGTCAGCACAGCAGGCTAGACTGACACCCACAGCAAACACCTTGGGGTGGAAAAGTTTTAGGGGGAGATGCTAAAACTGGAAATATGAGGTTAACTCATGACATGCCCTTCACAACTAAATCCAAACATCTAATTCAGAAATCCCTTATCAAAATGCAATCCTTAGTTTCTTCCAAATAGCCTGAACTGAGACCGTCAATCATCCTTATGTCTTTGCTGCCAGTGGATCTCCATCGCCTGTCCCCACGAAGCAGATGAGGGGCTGTGCACATTAGGACAGGGACACTTCACAGATGGGCTCCAGTGTGCTCAGCACACTGTGGAGCAGCCCGAAGGGCCTCGCTATCACACCGTCCCTAAACACTCACATCCCTCTCCCAGGCTTATCTCCAGTGAGCCTGGCTTTATCCCCTTCCCCCTTCAAATCCAGACCAAAGCTCTGGATCAGCCCTGCTCATTTCTGCACTAAGATCCTTTTCCCCCTTTGGGACAGCTGTACCACATTTGTTGCCCCTGTGCCTGGTACCATGTAGACTGACCCATGATGAAAAAAAAACCCCAATTCTGCTGGTGAAACCAGGCTTGGAGCCAGGCATTGATCTGCTGGCCTTTCCTTCTGGCATGTGGGTGACAGCCTGTTCCCACTGAAGCTCTGTCCAGGCAACTGCCTCAGTCGTGATGGGTGCAGAGCTGAGAGAGACCAGGACCTTCTGCCAGTGGAAACCATCTCTCCCTGGTCGAGCTGGCAGAGCTGAGGGAGACCAGGACCTTCTGCCAGTGGAAACCATCTCTCCCTGGTCGAGCTGGCAGAGCTACAGTGCCCTCCTTGCCTGCCAGCTGCCAGGGTGCTTCTGTTTGCCAGTGCTTCCTAAGGGATTCTTTTATGGGGAGAGGGGTTTGTCCACTGACACTCCTGGCCCTGCTCAGGTCTCCTGGTGCTGCGGTGGGAGCTGTGGGCCATTGGTGAGTCTCTCCACTCCCTTCAGGTTCTCTCTGTTCAGGGACTCCTTCTGTGCATCACTCTGGAGTGTCCCACTGCCCATCCAGCCAGCACCAGAGCTGCTGCCTTGGAGACTGTTATAGGGGTCGTTGAAGTCCCCCAAAAATACTAAGGCCCATGACTTTTTAGTTTCTTCCCATCATTTGAGAGCCTCCTCTGCTTCCTCCTGATCCAGCAGTATGCAGTAGAAACACACTGAAACACTGCATCCTTCTACTCAGCACAACAGACTTCACAGTTTCTCAAAATATGCAGGAATATGTTATCAGCTTCCAAAGTAATTAATGTGTTATCTGCACTCAAACACGCTGTTTTACTGAGCCATCAAGAAGAGATGCAGTTCTCAGAAGCAAATATGATGCCTGTTACTTAGAAGGTGGCTTTATGAACTTTGTAAATATTGAAAAAGGGGCAAAAAAGGGTATTTTTTTCTTAATCAGGTTGCTTATAAAAATAAATCCAAGCTTAACCTTTTTTACTGTAATTGGTGAAATGGAGCTGCAGTTGAGAGGATCACAAGTTTCCAGATAAGCATGCAAAAGCTTATTGATTAGCTAAGTAGTTCAGATCAATGTTCCTCACCCTCGTTCGACAAATGTCTCCAGTCTGAAATAGAATTTTTATTACAATATTTATTACAAAAGAAAACTGAGACACTTTGATGTTAGACTCTGCGTGTGTGTGCTTATCTGTCCTTGGAAGAGTGGCAGAAATTCTTGGCCTAAAGAAGTCAATGAAACAAGAACAAACCATAAAGAGTTCCTGCATGCCCATTTTATGTTCCAAGATAGTTTTAATCACTACTTTAAATAATTTTCAATGTTTGTTTGTACTGAGTAAGCAGGCAGTCTAGAACTCTCAGAAACAGAGCACTCCAATTTGATTACAAACCAGCTGCCACGCTCTAAATTAGCCTGTATCCCTAGGTGTAAGCCTTTAGAAGAGTGAACATATTGTGCTGTTTTTAACCCATGACAGATGGGTGTAACCTGCTGCTGGATTACCTGCATGGCAGAGATGTGAAGAAGTGTCATCCTACCCTAAGCAAACACAGAGTTGGATGTCAGAGAATCCAAAAAATGAATGTTATGTGATTAAGAGGGATATCATCTCTGTTGAAGACACTTCACCTACTGTTTGAAAGCTTTGTATTTCTCTTGCTCAGCTACCATTAAAATGTCCTTGTGGGACACTGACAAAATGTGCCAGTAATTAAAATAAAAACAATAATTTGTTGATTTCCAAATCCTAATCCATGAGTTAATTTACATGGCACTGAGCCCACTTCAACAAAAAAATTAACTGTGTGTGAACTCTTTATGAGCCTTTGTCTAAAAAGATGGATTAATGTGTGTGCTTAAAGATATTTATGTGCTCATGCATTTGTTTTCTGTGTGGGGTCTACTTTTCTGTGGGAAAAACAAAGCAAGCAGTTTCCTGGTTTGCTCATGTTGTGACTTGGAAGTTGAACAGGGCTATTCAGGGAAGGGAGAAAGGGATGTAGCAGGCAGTTGAAAAAAGTTTTTGTCTGAAGCCAGGACAGAAGCTGATGAGAGACATTTTATGAAACTTTCCCCTTGTGCTTATCCAGGGCTTTGTTAGCAGGAGCAGCCTGAACTGGTGCAGGCCTCTCAGTCTGGACTTATTTATTCAGCTGATTAAGTTTTTCCAGCTCTTTATGAGAGTAAGCAGCTATGGAACCTAAGAAAAAAGTTCAGAGATTGAACTTTTATCTTCACTAACTTATCTTCACTGTCTGAAGATAGTGTCTTGTCATTCGTCCCAGAGCCCTTTATCAATTGTATATGGAATACCTTCATTCACAACCAAAATAAAACACCTGCCTTGCTGGCAGGAGCAGAGTTGCTGTTAACAGAGAACAGGACACTAAACAGCCCGGCTTGTGTGGGTGGCAAGGAAGAGTTTGAACTCCAGGTGCCATGTGAGGCAGAAGCAGCAATTGCTTAGGCTGAAAGGGAAACCAGTACTAATATAATTAGTACAGCAGGGCTGTATAAGTGGTTTGAGGTGCAAGTTTTGTACTCTGTGAGTTCATCCTCTTTGATTGTGTCTGAGATAATAAGATTTGCCTCATGCCCAGAGCCAACAATTATCCTGATTATAAATTTCCTGGCCTCATCTCCTGGGGCCCATCTAGCTCGACCCTGCAAGTTCTGCTGAACTCACATTCTGAGTCTGGCTCCATCCTTTCACCTTCCAGGTCTAATTTTTTTTTTAAGATTGTTTGTTGTTTTTTTGTTTTTTTTTGTTTTTTTTTGGCACCTCTAGGAATTTTGGAGTTGTTGACAGGCACCAAGCAATGGCAGTTTGACAAGAATTTTACAATGCCTCCTTGTAGAACTGACTGACCCACAGATACAGTCCAGAAGCAGGGAGAAATCTTTAGGCTGTTGTCTAAGAAGGTTCCCACTGATATCTGTGATAGAAATATTCAGGTGTGACAGAGGCAAGGAAGCGTGGCTCCAGGAAGACACTACGCATATATATATATATAGTAGGAGGTATAGTCATGCAGACATCCCTGGTATAACCTTACCTGTTGGATGCAGAGCAGTCCTATAGGCACAGAGCCAGATATCCATGCTGTAGCAGGTCGGAAGCCTGATAACCATCATGGTTCTTGTACCCATAGCAATGTGTTGATCCTATCAACCCACCATTAAAAAGCTCTCAAAAAGGCAGTGCAGTAAGATACCAAAGAATAGTCAAGTACAAAGGAAACACAGAAGAATGGTGTTCAGTACACCCTGTGTTCTGTGCAGAGGTGAGCTGAGTACTCATTGCAATCCTAAGAATTCTCATTGTGAGGTTTTTAGCATGTAGTCCTCAGGGATTCAGACCCTGAGCAAACACATTGATCAGCAGGATGTAGAATAATGGCGGTGGTGAGACAACCAACAGCTGTCCAATGTGAAGTGCACAAATAGTCCATGAAAGAGGGACACGACCCTGACACCCACTCATCAGAGTTATCCACCTCCTGGGGCCTGGCACAGTCACCCAGCTACAAGAGAGGCATGGCAGTCTGGTTATCCACTTGATACATCCTGGTGGTTAAATATGTGGGAAACGTGCCCATGAATGCTCTTTGCTAAGGAGGGACTTCACCTGGGAAGTTGCTGGGTGAATGCCATAAGCACCAAGATGGATTCAGGAGATGGGCAATGGCAAACAACAGTGTGAGTCCTGCACAGTAATCTGGGCTCAGGAGAAAAGTAAACATACAAACTCCACGAAGGGTGCAAGTTCAGATTTCCTTGGTTAGCATTGCCTTGTGATAAGCTGTGTTTCCTCTCAGCCATTTCTATGTGGCTCCTTGATAATCTTTTGGGACCTCTGTTAGGTGAAAAATACCTGCTAATAAAATCGTGCTGATTCATTCAGTTGAGGTAAAAGAGCTGCTCTTTAGGTGCTCTTTCAAATCAATTAGTTCCCTAGCAAAAGAAATTCAAGATTTTGTCCTCATTAAATATTTTTGAAATTGTTATTCACACAATCCTGAGCAAAACATTTAAATTCTTTATGTTTGTGTTTCCCACGTGTACTTTGACTTTCTCTTCAAGGACTTGTTAAAGATGGGATGTCCTCTTCTCTCTGGGTTTACTAGAATGCAAATAATTTTGTAATGGAAAAACAGGCAACAGAAGAAGCAGGTCCAGGAAAGAGTGTGAAGGAAAAGATGTCTGTTTCAAGGAAGGAGTCCTTTCTTTCCATTCCCAAATATTAGAGAATAGGAGAAAATATCCTTTAAAGAGAAAACAGACAATACTCCAGTATTCTAGCCAGCCTCTAATTCATCCTCACCCACTTAATATTCACTTCAAACAGTTAGCACTGGCAACTCCTAGCAGAAGATCATAGACAATAGCTTACCATATTAATGGGCCGCTTTGGTCCAATCTGGCAAAGTTTAGAATCCTGTGGGAAAAAGAGTCCCTAAGTGAAAAAGCTGCTGCTGAATTACCAGAGTTTCAATAGAAGACTTTAAAGGAGAAACAGTGAATAAGTAAAAGCTGGAAAGGCCTTCAGTAGGCACAATAATTCCTCCTTCCCTGTTTTTTTGGGTTTTTTTACCTTTTGTATGAGTGAGTACATAGCTTAGACTTTTCTAATTGTTTGCATTTTGGAGAACCTTTTGTTCTTGAGAGGTGCCATTATGAGTGCTTATTCCATTTCTCTTCTTTCGCTTTTTAATTAAAAAAAATTTGCAAATGCAAAACTTAGCTGGGTGATTTACGATGAAAAAGACTTCATTTGAAAAGTGTTTGGTAATGAGGGCTTGGAAGATGCATTTGGGTAGTTAAACTTCAATGCACTTTTTTCCATCTATCCTGACCAATTTCATTTGCAGATGCAAAAACCACTGGAGGCTCATGAGTCATCTGTTATAATTATTTTCAATCACTACATTGTTTCTCATTCACAGGTAGTTTGCAGTTTACTTTTTTATAAAAGGAGTTAAAAATAATCTGTCCTTAAATATTTATCATGCTACAAATTTAGAAGCAGAAAATGGTGGAAAAACATGTCTAAAATCAGTCACTCTGCTGGCATTTAATCTGTGATGGAGGTTCTTGCTCTTCTGGGAAAAAAACCCCAACCAACAAGCATGTCTGTGTGCAGACATCAGGAGAAGGCAGCTGCCTGCATATGGAGCAGCTGGGAGCAGCCAACCAGTCCCACTGGTAACTGTGGCCCCAGTTTTGGCTGAACCAGTCCTGCATAGAGTTGCCCCTTTCTGGTAGAGCAAGAAGGAACCTACTGTTGGTGGGGTTTGAGAGATTTTGGCAGTCTGATTTAGGAAATACATCCATTGTTCTTGGGGAAATTAAAATTCAAATATCTCACAGCCCTAAGAGATGTGTGGGTGAACTGGGGATGGATATGGATTCTGTGTAGACAGGGAGAAAAAAAAAAATTCTGGGCACTCTGGTTTTCAAAAGACAGTCATCTGGAATATTTTTTCCTTCCTTTAGGATTGCAGCTTATTTGAAGTTTGAGCTGCCAGACGACAATGTGAAGGAGAACTCCTTGGGCTGTGACAGCAAGCTCTTTGGTGGGGGACCCTGTGGGGACAGGAAACTCCCTGTCTTAGGATGCCATGGGTGCTAGAAGTTCAGGTGCAGTTACTGGGCAGCTTCATGGAACCCAGATCTAATGGAGGCTGTCAAAAGCAAAGGCAGCTCTCCAGTAAAGTCTGTGAGTCATAAATGATTTGGAAACTAGGAGACCATTCTGTAGAAGAATCAGTGCATGCCAGCTTTTCTCTTCTCCTTCTTTTGTGTCCACTTGCTGATTCTTGCTGGAGACAGAATACTCTGCTGCGTAATCTGGCCCCAGGACAGCCCGGTCTAATACAAGAAGCCTGTCTTGTGCTTTGACATTCTCAATTGTGCAATGATGTAACATCCTTAGCACACAGCAAGCCACCAAAAAGCCAGAATTATTAATCTCAGCATGTTGTCACACATGGGGGTGACTATGACCTCAACGGTAGCAGGGCTTACACCACTGGAACCTCGCAAAATCTTTCCTTCTTTTCTGCCTTAGCAGTGGCAAGCAGCAGTGGCAAAACAGCAAAGGTTTGGACAGTTTTACACAAAGCAGCAACAGCAGATGTCATTCATGATCAAGATAATACTGAGAAATCAAGAATATTTAGTGGTCATGTGTTGCAGGGAAAAGAAGAGGAAACCAAATCTTGTAAAGGACTTTGCAACTACATCCTACAGACCCTTCCTTGGGCTCATTTGTTGCTGCATTTCCATCTTCTATGAACTTGGATGGAATCAGCAAAATCCCCACATGAAGATGTAGAGCAGCTTGGTACAACGTGTGACAAATATTCCTATACCTACATACTGATATATCTTTAATGAAGGCTTTGACATGTTGCAGAGATCCTGTGTGTCCTTATGTCAGCACAATGACCCTCAGAGAGGAGCTTGCCAGCTGGGCTGAGACAAAAGGGGTTTGCAGGAGGAAGTTATAAGGTCTTTTATAGGTAATTACCATATTTAATCTTTCAAATCTATGTGAAATAAGCACTCTTATCTTGTAGTTGTATCTTTCCAAAGGAGAACTTTTATAGTTCTTTCTTTGTACGTTATCATTCTCTTAATCCTACACTGAGTTATAAACATGCACACAGGCTCAGTGACTATTACATTATTTTCTTGAGATCCACACCAGCTAAAAAGCATCAGAGCTGCCAGTAGCCATATCTTCTTGTAAACAGGTTTCAGGCCTGAGCCAATACCTTGCTCTACAGTACTGTATGGAGTGAACACGTCATCTGGGACAGCACGAAGTGAGGTATCACTTCATTGTTTCATGGCATGAATGTGACTGTGAAAAAATTGTGTGTTTTGACTTAATTCTGTCATCATATCATTATTAATATAAGTGTATTGCCATTACTACATTGCTCATAAGGACATAACCTTTGTGCATCTCCTGCATGTGTTTATCTAATAATCCCTCCATAACTTGCCTTCTCTTTTTCAGAGTGAGGTTACAATGCCTCTGTTCAGTGCAGCACAGAGAGATTGGTGAAATTTAAAATATGATTGAGAAATCATTGTTCTGTCTAAAATGCTTCTTATTGGAATATAAAATGCAGCTTACACTTTGTGTCAAAGTGTAAAAAATTTCTATTTGGGTCATGCCTAAAGCACAGCAAAGCATTGTTGTTGTTCAGTTAAAACTTTAAAAAAAAGGGAAGAGTGAAATTATTTGAGATTATTTTTTTTTTTCTGAGAAAGAAAAAAATGTTAATAATATATAGTTTTTGAGTTAGCAGTATTTTTTTTTTCTGGAGCAAACCCAGTCTTTGTTCCTCTTTTGTGCCACAAAGAGAAAAGAGTGACCACAAAGGAAAGGTATCCTTTTGATTTGGTTTTAGTTAGCCTTTTCAAGTTGCTTATTCACTTTTGAAACAAAAATCCATTTTAAGAAATAAAAGCACTAATGTTAATATTGTGTCATGCTCAGCGAATGATCACCTTTTCCTTAGATCAGACTGTCCCCTCACTTAGTGAACAGGGTCGGTCATCACAGCTGTATTGCTTGGTGATGAAAAACTCTTTGCCAGAAAATTTTTCCAAGTTCTATTTGTAGTGCAATTATCAACAGCTTTAACATTGCCCTGATTTATGACTTGTAAACTTCATTGTTTTTCTACAACCTCATTACAGAATTATTTGTGAAAGCAGGAAATGTGTCTTATTACCTCCCAGTCATTTTAGATATAAACTGTCTGGATGTTTTCCAGCTAATATATCAAATTATCTCACTCTTTGCAAGAGTTCTACCAAAATACGCGTGCACCTAATAGAAGACAATTAATTATATTAATCACAGCTAGTAATTTCAGATGGCTGTCTGAATCTGACACATACTAATGCATCACTTTAAAAAGATGCCAAGCTGCCTTGCTGGGGTGTAATAGGAGATAGGTTGTCTACCATATCACTTACATTTCTGAGTATATGTTATATAGGTAAGACATTTTTTAATGGCAAGATTGTAATGACATACCCTGAGTAATGATATCCTTCTAGAATTACTTTCTCCTTTTTTTTTTTTTTTCCAGTATGCATGTGTAAACTACTGTCCAGGGAATTCAGCATTCAGAAAATTCAGTAAACAAACTTCAAAGGAACTGCCAGACCATTTAACTTGGTGAAAACAGATGAGATGAGCAGAACAGGTGACATATTGCAATGGCTCACCTGTAACTTGCGCATATCTCCTGCACAGCCCTTGTCAAACCATAGTGCCTCTCTCTTCTGGGGCTGAGGAAGTGTGATGTTGGATGTGATCCGACTTACCCCCCTCAGAAATGCCACTGCACTTTACATGAATTCTTATCTTGAAGTACATATCTTTCATGAGCTCTCTGTGCCTTTGATACCAGTGCATTGCAAAATGCCATTACAGTGTTGTCCCAAACTGAGTGGAGCAATGACAGCCTATAAATTTTAATCTATAACCTCTTTCTGTACTCAAGGAAGTAAAATCTGAAATCATATAATCATTCCTCCAAAGGTTTATTATTTATTCATAGTCATTAGACCCTACTGCATATAAAAGATATGTGAAGAGGGCAGCAATTAGTTCTGAAGACAAGTGCACATTAATATTGTGTTAATTTAGCCACTTTTTTCCAGGTTCAGAACACAGAAAGACAGATTCTCACTTTCTCAAATGAACTTGCTATGATAACTTAATTAATGACTATTTTTATCAATATTTGGTATATTCAAAGGCTGACCTGAGCTGACTCAGGTAACTCACATCTATTTCTCAAGCTTCTCCTGAATATACACAATCATTGCCAACACAAATACTGCCATGTACAAAGCACATCTCTAAATTCACTTTCCACAGACAGTAAAAAGCAATTACTTGCTTATTTGCAGGAAGGAGAATGAAACTTGCATAAGCACAGATGAAACGAGTTAATTTCTAATTCTTAAGGGAAATTTACTGATAATTTGCTCTGTTATTCACCAGGGGCTTCATGAAAAGCAGAGAGAAACAATGTGAATCATCTAGCAATATTTTGCTATTGCTTTTCATATATGCATATTAAATGAAGACAGACCTGATTCTAAATAAAGATCCTCAGAGTATTAACATCTATCTGCGAGTAGTCTAGCTACTTAGCAAGTCAAATAGTGATTTCAGAGAATCTATTTGACACAGTAGATGGGACAGCATATGAAAATAAATATCAAAAGTTACTGTGATTTGGCAGGTGACTGGGAGCTCATCAAATTGCTGTAACACTGTTACTTGTGATCCCCTGGCCTTCCAAGTTCTCAGTGTGCTCAGTAGAATGTTACTCCAGGAACCATCATTTTTTCAGCTCTGGGCCATGAAAAGTTGTGGATATGTTGTGGGGTTTTTGCTTGTTTGTTTTGGCTTTTGGTTTCGTTTTCTTGGTTGGTTTCTGTTTGCTTTGCTTTTTCGTTTTTTTTTTTTTTAGTATAAATGTGCAAATTTTAGACTCACTTGAGAATTCATGGGCATAGTAAGATAATAGTGTGTGTTAAATGAATGCTCAGTTCTTGAGAAATCTGGTTTGTGAAGTACTCAGTGCCCTACAGGTAACCAAAGAGAAGGTCTCAGATGAGAATGTTTCCAAGACAGATGAGGACAGGAAGGTGTCCTAGTAGGTGTTCTACGTAATAGGGCTTGTTTTCTCAGTTTAAACATCCCCTACTGAAACACATGGAAAGTGTCCTGTTTACTTAACAGGCTGCAGGTTATGGTTTAGATTTTATCCATGGTTTTATTTAGGTCAAGAATTCAGTTAGGGTCTGAACTAGTTTGGGGTCACTGATTTTGCCATGAGGGCTTTCAGTTCTGAGACAAGGGGTTTGTTCAGGAAGAGGTATTTTTTTACTTCATGCTTCTGTATCTCCAGCCAGGAGAGATCATGCTAGTGTGGGCTATTGCAGAGTGTGTAATCTGGCAATGTGGAGGTGCTCCTCAGGGAAGTTCTGTTCCTCTGATCTTCACAAAACAACACCCTGCAAGACAAAACAGTGTTCCAGGAAAATGCATCCTGATCTAGCAGCTGCTGATGATTATGTTCGGAGAAGAAATGCCTACAGTCTCTTGATTAGGGCAATCATTCTTTCTGTCTAAATTAAAAGGCCTTTTAAAAGTTTCCATCTGAGATCTGCAATTGTCTTACTACTGAGTTCCTGTGGTTAGGCCTCACTTGGTGATTAAACCTCAACCAGCCCTTGAAAGTTGTAACCTCAAGTCACAAAACCACGGTGGAACTTTGAGCATATCTCTTGTCCAGTTTATTTAATTGTATTCATTGCTTTAGGCAGAAGGGAAGCTAAATTAGTTAGTGTGAAGCACTCTGAATTCCTCAGCCAGAAATGAAAACTGAAGTTATGAAACTGCTGCACTAGTCTTCAATGAAAAAGCAATAAATACTTTATAAAATGAGGAACTGGGTCTGATAGGGATCTCATACCACAGTAAGTAGATTTGAAGGAGTTTTTTAAATTGACCATTTAAGACCTGTCACTATAATAGTCTATTCTTTGCCTATTTGAAACACACAAAATGAATGAACTTTAGAATATATGTGTCAAAAATGGGTTTTGTTGCCTCTTTTTATTCACAAAACCTGTCTTCCACAGGATTTTGCATTGTCTGTTTCCACATATCCCTTCAAAATATATCTCCAGCTTCTTCATCGAGCTGGCCATGAACCTAATCTTATTTTTTCAATATCCTTTCCTAAGAAAATGAATCTAGATTTTACTGCATCCAGTCTGGTTTTTACTTCTTTAAAGTCATGTATATGTCCAGTGTGTACCAATACCGTTTTTTTGGATACATGGCTGTCTATTTTTGCAGATCCACAGCTGTCTTGTCCTGATGCATCTATATCACATAAATAAAACACGGACAAAATACTGCCACAGAAGAAGCAGCCAAAAGAAGCAGGGCTGTTAAAACTCAGCATAAATATTACAAGATTAACAAATGCCTTTAACTGGGAAGCAAATGTAGAGAGTGACCTTGTTCTGATCAAAGGCTTGAAACCAAAATAACTTCTGGGCACCACTGCACTTAATGAACATGTCGCTAAATAAACAACCTCGAGGGCCTCATTTTCCTACAGAAGCGTCACTTCACACTCCTGTGCTATCCATGTGGGGTTTTGTAACTGCTGACAAACCCACACAGCCTTTAGCTGAATCACACTTGCTTTTCCTCAATGCCATTCAAGTCCAGCAAGATGCCAAATACAATTAGCTACTTCTGCATCCCTAGTTTCTGGAGGCTGGAAGACCGTAAGAGAAGGATTGCAGTGTTTTATATTTGTTTGGGCTTAAAGGCAGTGAACTGACCTGAAAGAGAGGTGGACTAGGGAAGGGGTGAGCAGGAATGCACTCTGATGAGGAGGGTGCTGCACCCAGCGGACTTAACAGGTGGCAACCTGCAGAAGCTTCTGAGGATATGCAGGGAGGCAGAGGCTGGCTTTGAGCTGGAGCAGAATGCTTGGAAGGCAACCAGGGGCTTAGGTACTAGCTCAAGATATACCTTCTCCAGTGGCTTTGATTGAAACTAGATAAATATAGTCCCACAAAAAAAATTCCAGTTCCACTGGAAATGAATGCCAACTGGTTGTCAAATTTACTGTAATGTCTATTAAAACTTACCTTTAAAACATGTCTGAGGGAGCAAACTTCTTCAATGGATTACTCCTACCTACAGATAGAAAATGATCATGATATTGTTCCCTGTGCTATAGAAAAAGCCTCTGGATAACAACTGAGGACAACAATGAGCAACAATGCTCGAAACCCAGGCTAATCCAGCCTCCCTTTCTTAGTGCCTTTCATATAATAAAGCTGTCTTTGACAACCTCTATATTGGCTCCCCTATGAACGAGACAAAGAGTGGGTTTTTTTTAAAATGATCCATTTGTATAACTCAGATAATTTGTGTATGAGCCAGTCAAAGCTTCTTATGAGCAGAGCCCATTTGTTAGCTCTTGGCCTCTCTTCTCCCTCCACACAAAACAGTGAGAATATATTTGGGGAACAGAGTTGTAACCATCTGGGTCCCGGAGTGGTTGTTTGGACAATTTCTTATTTAGATATTGCTGACCTTGTCTGATGCGTTTTTAGAGCCACCCAGCGATTTAGAGACTGCAGTGGGCAGTGTCTTGATCACTGCCCACTCTGTGCCATCATTCTCATGCATGGCATTCTGTAGCTGAAGTCATACTTGCTACAAATTATTACCAATTTCCCCTTATTCTTTCACTGAGAACATGAAATACAAGTTTTCTGTATATTTGAAGACTGTTGTCATACTTGCCCATAATCTCACATCTTTTTGACTCCTTCATAGGTCATGCTTACCACATTGCTTGCTACCCTGTTTGTTCTTTTTTTCTTCTTCTTTTTTTTTTTTTTTTTAAATCCTCTGCACTGTCAAATTTTTCAGAAATATTTGTAATGTGTGGTGCCCAGAGCTGGTCACTGACTTCTAGCTAAGACTCCCCTATTACTAGTTATAGTGGAATAATGACGACTGATGTTTTACATATTTTATACATGGAAGATAATCTGAAATTCAAAATTTATTTTGTAGTAGGAATCAACACTATAATCATAGAGTAGTCTGAATTGGAAGAGACTTCCAAAGATCATCTAGTTCCAACACCCCTTGCAGGAACATCTTTCATTAGATCCAGCCTGCTCAAAGTTCCATTCAACAAGACCTTGAACCTCTCCAATGATGGGATATCCCCAGTCTCTCTGGGCAACCTGTTCCAGTGTCCCACTATCTTCATTGTGAAAAATTTCTTCCTGATGTGCAATCAGTTTAGAGCCATTGCCCCTTGTCCTGTCACTTCAGGCTTTGATATAAAGTCTCTCTTGATCTTTCTTAAAAATCCCCTCTGTATATTGAAGGGCCAAAATAAGGCAAGCCTGAAGCCTTCTCTCCTCCAGGCTGGGCAAACCCAGCTCTCCATAGCAGAGGTGCTCCTGCCCTCTGAGCATCCTCATGGCCTCCTCTGAACTTGCTCCAACAGGTCCATGTCTTCTTCTGTTGGGGGGCCTACAGCTGGACACAGCCCTCCAGGTGGGCTCTCACAAAAGTGGAATAGAGAGGCAGGATCACCTCTCTCGACCTGTGGGCCACACTTTTTTTTTATGCAGCCCAGGATAGGGTTGGCTTTTTGTTCTGATACAGGTGCAGGACCTTGCACTTGGCCTTGTTGAACTTCATGAGGTTCACATGTTCCTACTCCTCAAGCCCTCTCAGGTCCCTCTGGATGACATCCTTTTCCTCAAACAAATCAACTGCAGTGCTCAGCTCGATGGTCTGTAAGCTTGCTGAGGGTGCACTTGATCCCACTCACTATGACACTCATGAATATTTTAAATAGTCCTGGTCTCAGTAAGTAACCTTGGGGGACATGACTTGTTACTGGATAGTGAATGTACTGTTGTGTTGAACACACCTAATTTACTGAAATATTCCTTAACCTATCACTTCTTACTATATATTGGACTCTTATCCTCTTTTTAAAAATAATAGATTTAATACTTCAACTTCACTTAACTAGTATCTGAATACTGAATATTAAACTTTCCTGTTCTTTTGCTATTATTTTTTTTCAGTGAAGAAATAGACTTACATTTCCCTTTCGGTTTGGGTGTTTTATTGCTTGATTTTTTTTTTTTACTCCTGATGTGTTTGTACAATCCATCCTGATTACCTTTCTTTATTCCATGAAAGCAGTGTCTGGTTGTGATGTTTAGCCTTTTTGACTGTAATTTTCATGATTACTTTGGGGAGGAAAAGGGCAAGTCAGGCTGTTACTGAACAGATTAGATGCATGTCTGTAGTGTTACTCTCCTAAAAGGATTACACTGTCCAGTCATATTTTATATACATGTTTATAATGAAATGTTTCATCATTTGACTTTATCACCTCAAAGATTATCTCACGTCTACAGTATTTCACCCCACTGCTAAGGACATGGCAATTTATCTGCTGCTGAAAGTTTTGTCAGGGAGAATAAGTGAACAATTTTGGTGGCTTGATACCACAGATTTCAACTGTTGCTGATTTACATACTCAGTGACTTGGTGAAATACTGTAGCTGAGATGTGTGTTAAGATATCTGTATAATATATAGATGGTAGTAATAATTCTGCACTGAGCCATGTACTTAACAACCATAATCGGTTATTCCTTCTGACACAGGAAAGTTATAAAACATTAGCTGAAGGCTGATGAGTTATGAGACACACTGACTCATTAGATACATGAACACTGCACAAATTTTGGAACAAATTACCTTACTTGCAATGATAATTAATGATATTTATCTATTTCTTTTCATCCTGAAATATTTGAAGGCATTTCTTAGACATTCAGTAGCCAACATAGAAAATGTGACACAAAAATCAACCATATTTCTTCAGGAGTAAATCAGAGAATTGCAGCTTGCTGAAGGCAGAGTTACATTACAGCTGACAATTAGCAATTGTCACAGGAGCTATACACAAAAAAATCACTATCCTAGCTTAGCTGATAATGTTCTGTTTTACTCTAGGCAAGTTTTCCAACATATCTGCCCTAATGTTCCTATTTACAAAATACCTAATGTTGAAAACCATGTAGAGACCCTGAAGGGCTGCCAGCATAACCAGAGCTTATGGCTCTCTTGCTGTCTGTATGTAAACAGTATGTCTTCATCAGTATGGGTTAAGACTATATCGTCAAGGCACAGCTTGTAGGATTTAATATTTCCTCAGCACTGTACAAACATGAACTCATTATCTTCATCTCTTGCAAACTGGGTGGCTGATTGTATGATCTCTTTCAAAAGTCAAGAAATTAAGGTGGGAGGCAAAGCACACTAAGTTACCATATGAGACAATATAAAGTGGCATCAGCATCTTTAAAAGTTGGTCTCAAGTTTCTAGATGATCAATGAATGGGGTGATTCATGTCATCCTAAAGTAGATACCTATGTTTGGTTAAATGACTCATCCTGTGCTTCACTGACTCTGTGGACTTATTTCTATTAACTATAATAGGAACACAAGAAACTTGCTCAGATGTCAATAATTACATTGCTGGATACCAAATTCAGTTAGGTAAGTTTTGGGGAGGTAGGAAATACAAACCACGCCCTGAAAGTCACAGGAAAATGCAAATAACACACACTAGAACAGGCTTCCCAAGGAAGTTGTCACAGCACCAAGCCTGACAGAGTTCAAGAAGTGTTTGGGCAACACTCTCAGGCACATGGTGTGATTCTTGGGCTGTCCTGTGCAGGCCCAGGAATTGGACTTGATGATCTTTGTGGGTCCCTTCCACTCAGGATATTCTATGATTCTAGGTTACTTTCAGATCCCCATCAAGCCAGCCTGCTCTAACCTTTTTGTTAGAATCGAACTAACATCAGGAAAAGCTGCATAAAATTGCCTTCCTCTGCACCATGACCAGCTGTCCCTTTGCTATAAGAATGACCTGTAATCACAAACCCCAGAAACAATCCCTCAGCCGTGGGTGTCACCTCTCTGCTTTGAGTACATGTGAGAGAGCACATTCAGTAGTACAGTGGTGAGAACATGGGGCAAATCCAGCAACCTGCTGCCTAAGGCTGCCAGATGGAAGCTGACTGCATGAACGACGGAAAAACATAACTAGGATGGCGTATTTAGTCATTTACTATGGATCCCAAATTTCAGGGATGTGACTGCACAGAAAGTCAGTGTCTGACAGTCTGTATCCTGCACAGCTTTCTTAAACATCTAAGAGGTGTTAGGAGTCTTAGGAGATTGCACAATGGAAGTGACTCTTAACTATTTTTTGCTCCTATTGATAATTATTCTGGTGTTTGGATTTAAAAAAATAAAGCATACCATAACCATGTCTTTAGATACTGTGCAGCTTAGAGACCAAGAAACATGTGAACTGATGGCTTTTCATTAGAAAAGAATTGGAGAATAAAAAGGAATAGAAATTAGTTAAATTTCTATTCATAGGATGTATTTCTTTTTACAAAGGAAAGAGAGTTATGTTTTAAAATTCTGTCCATTTTTAAGGTACACTGCAGATGAATTTTGGGGAACCATGTTGAATGCTTTCAAGGTTTCCTTGGGAGCATATGGTTAATTAAAAAACAAACTCAGCAAATGATGACACAAACAGAATATCAGTAGCTAGCATTTACCCCATCTATCAGACACAGGCTGGAGCATAAACATGAGGGTATATTAGCAGTTATTGATGCCATCTGGTCTTTTTTCTATTGTGATTGTATAACAGTTTCTGCATTGTAACACAGCCATGCTGGGGGGAATTGATAGTGAGAAGTAACAGCCATCCAAGCACAGAAAATTTAAACAATGATGCGGAAAATGCATGAGAAATGAGGTTGGAAGTTTGGCATCCCAGCTCATAAAAAAAAGGTAGCAGCAACCACAACAGCAGCAAACAACACATCTGTTGATTTAAGCACTGAAGATTTTCCACCTAGGAAAAGAAATTGCTATCTAGAGATCAGAAACAGCATAAACCACCATGACATAGAAACACATTCAATAGGAAGGGCAAATTATGCAGGTTTCAGCTCTTCCAAGCTTTCTGCAGGAACATGGAAGATGCACAGAGGGTGAGTGCTGAGGGCTTGGAAGCTGTACACAGCAATTACATCTGCAAAATGGACTGCCTGAAGTGATCTGACAGGCTTTAAAGCGAGCGAGTAGATTTAGTTTGGATATTAGGATGAAATTCTTTACTTTGTGGTGTAGCACTGGAAAAGGTTGCCCAGAGAGGCTTTGGATGCCCCATTCATTGGAAGGCCAGGTTCAAGGCCAGGTTGAATGACACTTTGAGCCGTGTGGACTAGTGGAAGGTGTCCCTGTCTATGGTAGGGGGCTTAGATTAGGTGATCTTTAAGATCTCTTCCAACCTAAACCATTCTATGGTTCTTGACATTTTTACTGTGTCTTGACAGGGTTTGATCCTAACATGCAGGAGGCTGAACTTGTAAATCCATACACAATTTTTATTCCTAAAGAACCTTCTTTCCAGCAGGACTCTAAGCATATTGTTAACACTAAACCTGGGAAGAAATATAGGATACAGCTATCTCTGCCTGGGAAATATTTTTTTAGCGTTGAAAATATGAATGTTCTATGTTATTTCAGGATGACAATACTTTTTTTTCCCATTTAAAGAACAATATTAAGTTAAAACCATAAAAAATAATTCCAACTGATCCATCAGCTACAGCAACCAACAGTAACAGCCCTTCACAATGGTCTCTAGCTGGTGGTTCAATGCAAGAACTTGTGATATGAAAATCTGAACTCACAGCTATTACCTTACCCTTCAGGCTGTCCTAGACTGTCCTGTTACAGCTGTCTCATCCTAAATAGTAGTGAAATATTAATTGAATTAGCAATTTGGTCTGGTTTTCCCCTATCTGAAGGCACTGTGAGACTCTGGTTTTGACTAGAACTTCTACTTTGCAACGGAAGAATTCCCTCTGCCCAAAGTTCAGGAAAAAGTCTTGTAGTCATATGAAAAGGTGCAACCAACAGTAATTTTACAAAAAAAATCATATTACCAGAACATTTCCAAACAAGTCTATGTAGCACCCTGCTTGGATGTCTAACATCTCTGCAGTGATGTGCAGGATAAAACTTGGGAACCCTGCAGCATCTCTGCCAGGTTACCTCAGTGATCTTGCATGAGTCACTTAATCCTTTGTGCTTTGCTTTTTCCCTTCTCTCATCTAGGATTTCTGTCACTCTTTTTCAGTTTTAAGGTGTATGGCAGAATCAATTTGGGAGGGTGCTGGCTGATGATATTTTCTGTAAAGTCTGTGAAAGGAAGCCTTTCTCTCTTTTGACTGCTCGGTGAATTTTGGTTGCTCTGAAAGTTTCGATGCTTCCATTGCTCTTCATCAGCTTATCACAAGTTTGCCATGTCATGTACAAAGAATTTATCTTTTCGTTATTTTCTCATTCTTTCTACATGTATTTCTTTCTAAATGATACATCAGAAGAAGGAAAAAAATAAACACCTGCTGTTCCTATCTATTTTCTGCAGCTAGAGAAAATTAGTCATTAGTTCAGTGACACTTTCCAGCCCACTTACAGAATCTGTGAACACTGACCTTACCCTATTGTGTTTTAGGAAAATGTCCAGTCACAGAGAATAAGGTAAATAACACAGGTTTCATTAAAGGGAGCAACTTGGGCTCATTTCTGCTATTAGTAAATGTGGGAGTGTTTACAGATCATGTTATCACTTCTTTTTCACTCATATAACCCTAATGGAGTGTTAATGCAGAGCTCTGCATAATGAATTTGATCCAAATTACAATAAAATTGCTGTTATCAGTTATTTATATGGATCCTGTGAAAGCATGTCGTGGGCTTCAGTCCTTGGAGACCACACGATTGTAGTCACTGCTGCCAAAGAGGATTGGTAAGAGCCTTTTCCTTGTGAACAAAAGGCTGTGGACAGAGAGGTTCCTGCATACTTATCATCTCCTTGCTGATCAATCCAGAACATTCTGAGTGATGCCACCTAACCCTGGGATTCCCCAGTGCCCAGCAGGGTCACATCAGCATAGGGATTATCAGGCAGATCAGGGTAATGAAATGCTTAATACCAGCTCTTTATGAACAAAGGCACTCTAGGAGGAATATCCTGAAGCCTTTCATATCCCCAGTGACTCCAGTGTTCTTGTTTGTAGGTGAGTTATCAGTGTCTTTGGTCTTTCTCACAGTTGACCAATTTCTGTATCAGATTTTTCTCTTCCAGCATCTTTTCTTGTTTGTTTTTTTTTCTTTTGTGAAGAAAGACTAAGCATTACCCAGACACAAATTCTGCCCTAGCTCTGAAAGCACTACAGCCAATGCTGTACCTGACCTTGGGCTAGAAAGATGAATCAAAGCCCACTGAAGGCTAGCAAACCCTGCAGCAGTTTGCTTCAAGCCTTGAGGAAAAAGTGACCCACAGAAACAGGCAAAACTGGGAAGCTGCATTTATTCAAAGCATGAAAATGGAAGAGGAGAAGAAAACATGCTAATTTCCACTTAATCATATCACAGTATGTCATTACGCTGTGAAATCCAACACAGGAAAGTGTCAGCACCAAACCAATAAACTCTTGTCATGCCACCTTCTTTCTCAAATTTTAAGAAGGGCTCAGCACACCTGTTTGCCAAGGAGAAAAGCTGCAATTAGTGCTGAGTGACTGTTTCTGTAGCTGAGTGGATGAGGTAGAGCCCCATGCTTGCTCACCACAGTCAGTAGGTGTCTGCATCATTCACAAACTGCAGATTTGTTCACACTTGACATTCTTTCCATATCACTCCAATGAGATTTGACTGTAACAGCAAAACTACTTTGCAGTTTTAAGAGATGTCTCCCCATAGTGCTTCACAGTCCTCCACAGATACAAATTAATTCAGCTTCGCAGAACTGCTGGTTTAAGACCTTATTCCATGAGTTAAATGAAGGAGAAAATGTTTTCTGTTAAAAAGGGGAAAAAAAAAAGAAGAGGCTTGGGGCCCTGGAGACTCAGAGACATAGGACAATATGATACTTCAAACAGTAAAAATTGCAGAAACCATCTGTAACACCAAATACAGATTACATTCTCTGCCCATGCCTATATCTGCTGGGAGTCACTCAACTGCTCTTTACAAAGATAGGATTCTTGCTTATATTAAAATTGTGTTGGAAAATGACTGTAAGTATATTTTTTCAATTGATTCATCTGTTTCTCAGTTATATCTGCTTGTTTTCTATTAGTATGAGCACGATAGAGCCTGTTCAGATGTGGAATGGCTAGGGGGATTTGATCCTTCTTTGTTTGGCCAACTGTTTTAATCTGTCCTCAGAAATTTCATTTCAATCCTTATTCACACTGAATGAAATTACTCAGGTAAGCAGCTGCTGGCTTAATCTAGAAAAATGGTCTGGAAAAATTCATTGAGAGTTTCTGTATCTGTCCTACAGCTGCAAGGTTTTCGTCTAAGGTCAACGTATGGGATATTACTGTTTATCATCAGCTGAGATGTGCATGCTGGGTATGCATATATTCTACAAGAATAGGACAGAATTTTGTTTTAAGTCACCACAGTGAGGGATTGAGGCAAAGCCATATGACAGAATCATAGAATAGTCCAGATTGAAAGAGACCTTAAAAGATCACCTGGTCCAACATTTCATGTAAAAGGAAGCCCGGAGAGATCATCTACTGCACCATATAGTCACCTCTTGAAAAACTCCAGCAACATGAGGTCTACCACATCCCTGGGGAAGTTGTTCCATTGGTTGATTGATCCCACTGTAAAATGTTTGCTTCTAATGTTAAGATGAAACCTGTCTCAGTGCAAGTTGTCCTCATCGCCCCTTGTCCTCTCCTTGTGATTCCTTGTGATGAGAAAGGCTTCATCCTTTCCCTAGTTTCCCCTTTAAGTACTGGAATGCTGTGATGATGTCACCCCAAGCCATCTCTTCTCCAGGGTGAAAAGACCTGACTCCTTCAATCTTTCCTCATAGGACAGGTTATTTAGCCCTTTGATTACCTTCATTATCCACCTTTGGACCCTCTCCAGTCTGTCCATGTCTTTTTTGAATCGTTGAGACAAGAGCTGGACAGGGTACTCCAGGCCTGGCAAGCACAGAGTGTGTTGATCACATCTCTATCCCTATGGATGCAGCCCAGGATCCCATTAACCTTCCTGGCTGCAGCAGCTTCAGTGCTGACTCACGCTCAGCTGCTCGTCCACCACGAACCCCAGGTCCCTTTCAGCAAGGCTGCTCCCCATCCACACAGACCCTGCAAAGGGCCCTTTGGTTATGTCATCCCAGGTGCAGGAATTTGCACTTGTCTTTGTTAAACTTCATAGTTTTCACTAACCCACTCTTCCAGCCTGTCCAGATCTCTGTGGGATGGCTATTCCTTCTGATGTGTTTACCTCACCACCCAGTTTGGTGTCCTCAGAAATCTTGATGGTGCTTTCAATCCTGACATCCAGACCACTTGTGAAGGTGTTGAACAGTGTTGAGCATAATTATTAATCCCTGGGGGATGCCACTTGTGACAGGCTGCCATCCTGAGTAAAAATCATTGATCCCCCCCTCCCGAGTGAGTCCTGTTAGGCAGTGTCCTACAGACCATCTCCAGTCTTGCCAGTTTGTCCAGGAGAAGACCGTGGGAGACTGTGAAATGCTTTGCTGTCCATGTAAAGAGACTGTGAAATGCTTTGCTGTCCATGTAAAGAGACTGTGAAATGCTTTGCTGTCCATGTAAACAATAGCCACTGGTCTCCCCAAGTCAACAGAAGGCAAAACTCTGTTGTGGAGGGTGACCAGGCTAGTATGGTGCCGCGTGCCGCTGGAGAGGAGAGAGGATACGGTCCACAGCCAAGGGGAGGTGAAAGCTGGAACAACTTTATTCGGGGGACATGAGACTCTTATAGGGTGTGGGGGAGGGGTTTCAGAACTGGGAGGAGTTGGGGTGGGACACGGCAAATATGGGGAAGGAGGGGAGGGAAGGAGAGGAGGGGGGAATACAATTATGGGAAAAAGGGGGAGTGGCTAGCTTTACATCATGATG
>JAWWMO010000083.1:142883369-142917793 GCA_035047845.1 Dendrocincla fuliginosa | reverse complement strand
TTGAGGTAGTTGTCCATTTTCTGGCATGGATTACTTGACTGCCAGCTCCATCCACTCGTGAAACTGTCCATCCTGGTTGTTTTGGCAGTCCCTGAAGCAGGGGTTCCCCAACAGTATGGTATAACTGGCCTTTGGTACATCTGAGGAGGCTGATCTTGCTGTACTGCAATAGACTGAATGAAAGGAGCCATGGTAGGATTCATCTCACACGACTTTAAGTATTGTTGAAGTCAGGTAAAAATTATCACTGAAGATTTTTCCTCCATGTGGTTCTATGGGAACAGTTATTTTCATCTTTCTTTATGTGGATGACTGTAAAAAGGTATATTTTCAGGATTCCAGGGATAAGTGAACTAGATTGGTAAGTGGAAGATGGTGTGGGAATGCTATCTTCCTATTGGATGAAAATTGAAAGAATATGCTTTCTTTAATAATTTACTGGATGCAGTTTTAAAGAAAACATTCTAAGTGTCATTTAGAAAATAATAAAATGACATCCTTTGGTTTGCAATGCTAAAAGTTATGGAATTCAGTGGGCAGAAAATCTCTCATTATTCAAACAGTGTAAGGGAAACACCTTGTTTTCTTAAATCTACTCATATGTGTCACTTTTTAATAAGGATGAATTTATCATAACCTGAATAAATGCAGACAGCTAGAAAAATCCAGGCATAAAATCTCTTGTGATTATCTCAATGTGACCAGTCAAAAAATATTTTAGTTCTCTTAGGTACTCCCAGGTAGTATGGAAATCTTAGTGCTTCCACCAAAGTTTTTAATCTTCTTTTGTCTACACATAAATGTTGATGATTTTTCTGAACTCCCAAAACAAGTCAACACAACAGCTGAACTAGACCATAGCTCCCAGAATCCTCTTCTAATTGCTCAGCTAGGAATGTAAAGAGTCTCTGAATAAGTCATTCGTTTAATAGCAAAATCTTGTTAATGGAATTGGGATATTTTTTTAGTTCTTTGATCATGTAAAAAACTTTTCCCTTTCCCAAAACATCCCTAGTCATTGGGCTCTGTCTGATCAAAATATGTCAATTCATATTATTTTTAAAAATTGCTGATGTCTTCTGTCACAGAGACTTATAAATTAAATGAGCCAAATAATATACTCAAACAAAATTTATTTTACAAAACCAGTTAAAGCTCTGTCAATATTGATGGATTACAGATTCAGGATGTCAAATGGAATTGCTACTACACAACTGACTTCAGAATTCGTAAGCTTTAGAAGGTTAACCCAGAATGTGCACCTAGTCATCTAGTAAGGTGAGGGCTCCCAACTTCCAGGAGTTGCCTTGGGCAGTGTCCTGACCCAAGGGGACAGTCAGGAGACATGGAAGGTTATTTGGTCAATAAAAAGTTGGCATGTATGCTTATTTCACTACAAAACAAGGATAATAAATCAGTGAAAGCTGTAAAGGCAAGATGGTAAGAAGTCAAGGAATACAAGGAATACGTAATGGAGGGAATTAATTCCTGACTTGAATGGTGTTGTCGATGGCTCAGTTGGGAAGTGTAGGTATTGTGCTTTCTAAGGTGTTTGTTGATTTTTCTTATGCTATATTGTGCATGATGTAACATCAATATTGTTTTTCTGTTTGCACAATTGGAACAATAACCATAAAAAGAAAAGTACTCTAGAGAGACTTTGAAATGGGAGTGTCCTTGTCAGTTACACGGATCCATCAACAAGCCTGTTGCACCTGGGATTCAGAATTGAAGCCATGTGAAGGCTAGAGCTGTCTTCCATCCAAAAGAAACAGGAAACTTGGACAGCTGAAATGTAATAATATGTAGCTAAAACTGCTATTCCTCTAGAAGTGCTTCCATGGAAAACTGATTGATGTCCCTGACTCTGCTCATCTCAGCAGCCAGGCCTCTCTCACTGAATAAGGAATTATGATTAGGCTCTTAGGCAATACAGATTCATATTTAATGACTTAAAAAAGCGTGGAACCACATTTTTTACTGGTTTGGGATTAGCTTGTCCCAGAGGGACCTTCAGAAATTATCGTGTGTTAGAAGACACAATTCAGCACCGAGTGTCTGGTGCAGAGCAGGTACATCCTTCTCTGGGGTTTCTCAGCCTTACTGATTTGCTTTGCAAGAAGGACGATAGAAACATAAAATACTGACCTTCTTTTCCCTCCATCTTACAGAGGATATTGTGTCCTTGTATATGTGTGCGCTGAGTTGTCGACACATTCCTAAATATACCAGGAGACTGCCTATTCTACTTGGACTTTCCCAAAAATGTATATAGATTGTCTACTTACCTCTTGCTCAGGAGCTATCTAAGGGCACCTGTAACAAACTTAACGTTATCATATGGACTGTCAAAATAGTGAAAGGACTCAATACTGCCATAAACTCATTTGAAAATATAGTTGCTTTGTGGATTAGCTAATATCAACTTGTTAATTTTTCCCCACAAAACATACATTCTACTGCATACAGTTAAAAACCCCTTCCCTTAGCTACAATAGATTTCCTGACAAGTTTATCTATGGTTGAATGTTACTGTTGGAGAAAATTTACCACAGAAAGATAAAGGTATCTTATGCTGGCACCAGTACTCCCTCCTGGACTCTTCCATCTGCTCAGGTTTCAGGGAACAGGTGCCAGGATGCATTTCAGACCTGGGATGTGCAGCTGAGTGAAAGAATGGCTTGTGGCAGCAGCAGCTTCCAAATTAAGAAGAAAATGTTTTAAAAACGCAGAGAAAAATAACCCTTAAACCCAGATTCAGGAAAGTGCACTGGAAACAGAATGATGGACAGATAATTAATCTGTAAAAAGCCTCTTGCAAAGGCAAAGGAAGAGGACACTACCACACAGGGGAATGACATCTCCCCTACTAATGGCTTGTGCTTATGTTGGGCAAATTAATATGTTGAAAGGAAACATTTTAAAAAGGAAAAAAAATACTCAAAGCAAAACTGATTTTTTTCAGTTAGAAAATCATTGCAAGGTTAAAATTCTGAGAGCCAATTAGGGGCTGGAACTATTTTGATACCAGTCCTCACAGGCTTAAAATAGCAGGTTGTTTCCTCCCCTAATAACCAGCTCTGTGTATCACACATGAGACTTTCAGGCAATGAAGGTTCCAAGCTGGAAATACTCTAAAGCTAACTTTTCAAAGTAGCATCCTGATCTTTTAAAGCACATTCCTAAAGAGTGATAAATCCTCCATTTATTAGCCCTTAGTATGAGTCCTGGAGGATCCCAACCTGCAGAAATAAGGTTTGTCTGAAAACTTGTAGAATTCACAGGATTCTTTCCTCACACTTCAAATCAAGAATCAGGTTCCATGGCGGCTTTTTGTTGTGTTTGTGGTTGGGTTTTTTCTTGTGTTTTTTTTTGGCCTGGTTTGTTTATTTTTTTATTTTTTTTTTTTTGCCCCCAAGTCTTGAAATACTAATGAAATTATGCAGGAATATTCTAAAGGAGAGTTCTCTGGATTTAAATTTATAATCAGCATGTGTAATTAGGTACTTTTCAAAGTCAGTTGTTATTTACTTAACATAATTACTCAATTACATAAAAATTAGATCTTTTTTGAATAATCAGATTCAAATAATATTCAGTGCTTTTTACTTTTATTAATGAGCTCATGAGTGATTTTTTTCCCCTTTCATTAATGAGATCATGGGTGATTTTTTTCTGTAAGCATTTCTACCAATCAGTTTTAATAGTAAATTAAATGTGTTAAATGGAAAGTATGGGAAATGTAGATTACAACATAGAAAATATAAATCATTTCAGGGAAAGCAGTTAAGACTGAAGCATTAAAAAGTCATGAATCCTTGTTTCTTTAGTTATAACAAATACTTGACTGTCATCATGGAATAGATTAATTCTATAGTGTTAAGAGAACGTCCACATGTGACATCATGGGCCATTGACTATCTAATGTGAATGTCAAAGTGTTTTATTACTTAAACATTCTGGACTTGATCCATAGTTCACTGAAATTTGTTGAAAGACTTTTATTGACATCTGTGAGATTTGAGTTGAACTCAATATTTTCACAATTTGAGTTTTTTTCCCCCTCCTCTTAATGAAGCTCCAAGTCAGCCAGAGCCAGTGAAATGTTCACCTGTCAGGAAGTACAGCTTTCCCAGTGCACTGAAGTCATACTGCTGTCATGGGATTGAAGAGGGAAAAACACGGTAAGGAAGGAAACACAATAGTTGTAGGACATCAGAGGAGGGCCAAGGAGTTGCTCAGAGGGCTGGAGCACCTCTCCTACCAAGATGGGCTGAGACAGCTGGGATTGTTCAGTGTGGAGAAAACTCCCAGGTGATCTTACTGCAGCCTTTCAGTACTCAAAGAAGGTTTATAAAAAGAGGAAGAATTACTTCTTGATGAGCAGACAGTGACACGACAAAGGGTAATTGTTTCAAACTAAAGGAGAAGAGATTTTGATTAGATGTTAGGAACAAATTCTTTACACAGAGGATGGTGAGGCACTGGAACAGGTTGCCCAGAGAAGTTGTGGATGACCCCTCCCTGGAAGTGTTCAAGGCCAGATTGGATGGGGCTTTGAGCAACCTGGTCTAGAGGGTGGCATCCCTGCCCATGGCAGGGATAATGAAACTAGATGATCTTTAAGGTCCCTTCCTGCCCTAACAATTCTGTGTCTATGATTCTCTGACACCTAAAGGCTCCCAGAGACTGAATTCAGATCCCTGCTATGCCTCAGCCTTACTGTATAACCTTAAGGAAATAATTTGTTGTCATATTAGCAGATCAGTTGTTTCTTCTTTTAAATTACCAATGTCATGAAACCAAGGTAGGAAAACCTTATCAAATCTGCTTTAGGTTTCAGTTTGCTAAAAATCTACAAGGTTACCTCCGTACAGAGTTTGTGGCTACATGCTTTATTTTCAAGAACAGAAAACACAGCATTCTCTGTATCCCCATCTCCAGATAAAATGGAATCTCATTATCTTCTGAATTGGTACACTGAAAATAATTACCCTGTAACTCTGTGAGTGGAGTATTTGGGGCCCTCATACTACAGTTGGTGGAGATACAGTGAGTACAGTCAGTGAAGTCAGGGATGTGATTTTTTGGACCAACTGTATGCAGCTGCTTTAAGATGAAAGGTCCACCATGTAAAGACTGAGAGTTTAAAGCCATCTGGTCCAATGTAAGTGCCTGCACTGGAAGCATCCACGTTTAACCTGAAGAACTCAATTTCTAAGATGCCCTAATGTTATGCTGCAACAAGTACTTGCAACACGGTCTTTTATTGTGCTTCTTTGTGTGGAACCCTTGTTTCCGAATCAGATTCTCAGGAGTACCCATAACTCTCACAGTTTACATTTCATTAATTTCAGAGCATATGGTGTTTATACAGCTTCATTCACATACATGCATCCATGATGGTCAAGATGAGTGGGTCAACTAGTCTTGGTTAACTGTTTGCATAAATCCAAATTTCAGATGCATATGAATGATGATTGCTGAGTGAAGAATATTCATCTCAGTATTTTTGCAGTGCACAGCAGTATCTTCAAATGATTTATCAATGTATCTTCTTAAGGACTTGTTTTGAAGAGAATCAGGAAGATTTCAGGTGACGTCTCAGGACAATTGTTATCTAGGTCTAAGGAGTGTGTTCAAGTTTACCATTCAGTACCACAAAAATATTCAGTTAAACTTGAGTTCAAAAACCCCAAGTCAGACTTTTCCTAAGTTAAGTGAACCTCAGGAGCGGGGCATTGAAGATTCTTTTATTAACCACTCAGGAAAGTTTTGCTCACAACTCTCAGCATGTCAGAAAACATTGTACTAGCTCATGTGCACTGGTGGCTGAATCACAAGGCTGAGGCCAGAAAAGTGAGCTCTCTTGCTGAACCATGGTGGTGGCCATGAAGTTCATGGTGTGTTTAGACAACAGCTCCTCAGTCAGGACCTTGTCCCTTGTTTATGTGGGAGCATGAACATGAACAGATTAAAATCCAGTGCTGTAAGAAAATAACTGGAAAAAGTTAATTTTTCAGACTGACTTCTGTACCCACATTGTGCTTCAGATGGAGTTCACATACATAAAATAGTAAAAGTACTAGCAAAATTATGCACACTGTGCTTTAGAGGAAATAACACAGCAAACAGGTCAGGACTGAACTTTAAAGGCTGGAGGGGCACAATTATTAGGTTTGATATGGAAATTTATTTCTGGATATTAAAAAGGAGAGTATTTTGTTACACGGCACATGTGCAGATCACTTTCTTTCCTTCATTTGACCCTTTCAGCAGAAACCCTTTCAGTGATGGCTGCTATAACCTTGCTTTAAAAACGCCATCCACCATTTGCTCTGCACCTGCAAGGAGAAGCTCTCTCCCTGGCAGAGTAGCTGAACTACAGCAGGGCTGCAGCATTCTTTAACTCATTGACAACATAATCGCACCAGGCCCTGTCGAGGTTTATTTATTGCTGATTATTATTCTGTCTCCCCATCTACTTTCACCTCACATGCCGTTCACTCCTGGTTGCCATGGGGATGCTACACAGTATTAGTCTAACTTTAGATTAGCCTTGTAACCTTGCATACTTTAAAATTCTTTAGGTTTCTTAGCAACTCGGCTGAGTAGCTACATCCCAGTTACTCTCCTAGACACTGGGAGAATGTGTTTACCATCCCTGAATATGCACAGTGCCTGTTAGCCTGTGACAAGGGAGAGGACAATGCCTCGCCTGCATGTGGGAATGCACACCCTTGCCCACAGATCTGCTGATGTTCACTGAAGTCACCTGAGCATAAAGGGACTTCTCACATAAATGTTTCCAGGCTGAAGTCCTGCAAGGATTTGCATTGCAACCGAGATTATTGGTTTTTTGGTGTTTTTATTTTTTTTTTCTTTAGCAGGAACAAAAGCAGAAGCTGAAGAAAATATGAATAAATGAAATATTAAGAATTTTGGAAAAAAAAAGAAAAACAACCTTGAAAAAATGGAGGTGTGACAAAAGATGACATGTATATCTGTTTCTATACCAAAGCAGTATTGTAGGACTGAACCTCAAAGAATCTTTCAGCTATTAATTATCTAACCAAGAAACCTGAAAAAGTTGTTAGATAGGACCCTGACTGCAAGCTATCCTTGATATAACTCCACAGAAGTCAAGAGAAGAATCAATTGTAACAATTCAGTGTCACAGAAGTTTCTCATGCAAAGGGAGGAAAGGAGGGGAAATCTCTAGGCAGCAGCATTCATCCATTCATCTCTTTTTGATACAAACCCCAGCACTCCTGAGTGTTAAAAAGACGTTTGGAATGGACAGAACTGCATCAGGAAAAACTGATGAAGTCCCCCAAGCAAGTCGTACCACACCAGTGAGTCTGGAGACCATCTCCCACTACTTTCTAACTACCCACTTACAGAGAGCAAGGAGGCTATGTCCATTTAGTTCAGGCTACTTAGGGATGCATGAAACCTCAGATATTTACAGAAGCAATTGGCAGTCACAGAATAATGGAGATTTAAAATGGAAACCACAAGGGAGTGTTGCCTATTTTAACTTTTTACATTGTGCAGACCTTTCTAAGGCAGACGCAACACGGCATACGCAACTCTGAGAAATATCAGAGTTTCTAAGGCAATTCAGACAAAACGTTCCTAAAGGAAAGCAACTGGGAATAAGCTTTGTGCATTCACATCTAGTGCATGCCCTAACTGTCATGTCTAATTTAGCTTCCTGTTACGTCTGCACTTTTCCTTTCCTTTCTAACCTATGTTCTGTTCTGCAATCTGAAAAAAGGAAACAAAATGCTGACAGAGCAACAGAACTGTTTATCACTCCAGACTTCTGTCTGAGAGGCTGCCACACTGGAGGATGCCTCAGGGAACAGATGCAAGTAGCGGTTCTGCTCCTCTCCTCCTCAGTGTTCGAGGAATAACTGGGACAATTTCTTTGGTACCATTTCTATAGCCTACACGCTGTGAACTTATCTGGGTTTCACACAGAACTCAAAGGTAGAATCAGGCCAGTTCTAGCTTCTCCCTCCTGGCTGTCATATAGCATTAGGTGGTAAGAAACTCTAATTTAAACAGAGATTGGAAAAAATACAATCCTGAATTTCACACCATGCTTCTCTCCCTTTTTTGGGGGGGTAATTAATTTCATATAGCTTCAATCACTGTCTCTGATCTTTGGACTACAGCAAGATGCTTATGTCTACATATCCCTTCTACCCCACCAAAAAGCCAACCCTGAGTATTCTGACAATCAGCTAATTGGTAAATGTCATCAGCAATGGTGAAACTCAGAGTGCCATTTCCTCTGACTAAAACAAAGTTCATTAAAAACAAGTTATGACCAGAGTAGCTGTCAGGAACTCACAGAAGTTGCACCAGATATGTGATTGCTCTGTAATTTTTGGAGAAAATGTTATCCTTTTATCAGAATCACACTTTTTTTAAAAAAAAAACAAACTGCTATACTGTTTTGGTGTCTCAATTATTAGTCTGGATGGCTTGGGAAAGCAGCTGTGAATCAAGGGGATTCTCAGAAGTCTCCTGAATTTATTAACAGTTTAGGATGACATTAAGTTTCAGTGCGCTGTGCATAATGTGAAGAGAGTTAGGTAATTTCTAAAATTATCCCTTACTTTTACATACACACTGAAATACTCCTAATGAAACCAGTGGGAGTTTTAGTTGAAAGTCTAGATTAAAGGAGAGGATCACATAAAGCTGGATGGGATCGTAATTGCTAATATCAAACCTGAATATTAAGCAATATATTACAGAATCATGGAGTGGTTTGAGCAGGAGTGGACCTTAAAGATCATCTAGTTCCAAGTTCCCTGCCACAGTCAGGGACACGTCTCACCAGACTGGGTTGCTCAAAGCCCTGTCTAATCTGGCCTTGAACACTTCCAAAGGATGGGGCATCCACAACTCTGGGCAACCTATTCCAGTGCTTCACCACCCTCTGAGTGAGGAATTTCTTCCTAACATCTCTTCTAATCCTGCCCTCTTTCAGTTAAAAGCAATTTGCTGTTGTTGTATCACTACACGTATTTTTCAAAAGTGCCTCTCCAGCTCTCTTGCAGCCCCTTTAGGCACTGGGAGGTGCTCTAAGGTCTCGCTGGAACCATCTCTTCTCTAGGCTGAACAGCCCAAGTCTCTCACTTTACCTTTACAGGTGCTCCATGTCCTTCCTGTACTGAGGACCCCAGAGCTGGATGCAGCCCTGCAGGTGGGGTCTCACCAGAACAGAGTAGAGGGGCAGAATCACCTCCCTCAACCTGCTGCCCACGCTGCTTTGGATGCAGCCCAGGACAAGTTTGGCTTTCTGGGCTGCAAGTGCACATTGCTGGGTCATTTTGAGCTTTCCATCCACCAACATCTCCAAGTCCTTCAGGGCTGCACTTGATCTGCTCTCCTCCCAGTCTGTACTTGTCCTTGGGATTGCCCCGACCCAGGTGCAGGACCTTGCACTTGGCCTTCATGAGGTGTGCACAGCCCCACCTCTCAAGGCTGCCCAAGTCCCTCTGGATGCCATCCCTTCCCTCCTGCCTGTTGACAGTACCACACAGCTGTAGTATATATATTCCCATACAGAAAGATAATTAGTTAAGTTACAGGAATGCAGACCAAAGAACAAACAAACAAACAAAACCCCAAAAACAAAACCGCAAAAGGTTGTGTTAGCCAAAAGGAGCTGTGCTTATGTAACTAACTGGGAATACATCTGAGACGTGTGAGAAATCATAACTATACCTCAGAATAGCAAAATTTTTTTCCTTATAAATCAAAGGAGAGAGGAATTATTATTAAAAGGTTGATTCAAATGCAATGCTATTCTCTTATGCTTGAAATAAATTTGAATGCTACCAAACAAGACTTTGAGCTTATCTAAACCCTTTTGCAACTGAGAGTGCTGTTAATATGACCCCAGCTGGCTTAAGCTTAAATTTGTTTGATGGTTGTCTCTGAATCCAAGAGATTGAGAACATCCATGTGTTCAAACAGTTTCTGTTTATCTGGAAAACCTTAGACAAAGCTGAAAAAGTATAACAAAGCCAAGTCAGAATTGTTTAATATCTGAGCTGTTTAATATTCAGTACTGACCCTCTGTCAGCTCTAGTGCTGCAGGGATGATGACCATTAGAATTGGTGAAAATTCAGAGCAAGCTCATGGCAATCATGACAATGGGAAGTGAAGCAGGTCCTACGTGTTCTGAAACTGTGTGGTTCCCAGTTTTACAATGCAAATGAACATCATCTGGACCATTTTCCATTTTAGAATATTTTTCCAAATGGATTAGGCCAAGGTAGACAGACATCACTTCAGAAAACAGCTTTCCACAGTAATATTTCCCCTTTGTTATAAGTGAAATAAATGAAAGTCCTGTTCTTTGAATTGTATTCCTACTGTCAAACACACAACTGGCTATTTATCTTCCCAGGAGACCACCTCCTTTTTACTGACTGCCATTCTATTTATATAGAGCCTGTTTGGTAAACGAAGGATTTATTCATTTCTCAGGAAAGGGTCAGCACTTCTCCTAGGCACAAATTCCACCTGCTGTCAGAGCCAGTATACAAGCTAATAGTCAAAGACAGATGGGGGATGATTTTCTTCAGGAAACCAATTCTGCCTCAGTAGAGAAAAAAAAGAATAGTTTATTAATGTCCAGGAGAATTAGTAGCTTGCTTTGACTCTTTTTTGAGGGGTTCTAACTCCTAGAAGGGATTTGTCTTGTAATATTTTTAGCTTGGAGTGTATTTCAGGTTTTGATACAAGTCCTGCAAGTCACGACTCTTGGGAGTATGTATAGACAGAAGTCCTTGGATAGTTACACCAGATACTAGTGGAGGAGTATAGCAGCTTGAACTTTACAAACTGAAAAGACACCCAACAAGATGGGTAAACACTGCCTAGGGCTCCATGGAGCCTTAAGTTCTCTGCTGTCAGTTCTTAAGCTTGAGGTCAACTCATGCAAGCTGGCACAGCACAGATGTGCTGTGGAAGTGCTGCCTGACTCCCCCGAGCTGCTGCTGGTGAGATGAAGCTCAAGTCATCCTGGCTGATGTGCTGGAACAGCCACCAAGTGCAGTGCCACAAATACAGACAGACCCTGGTTTCATCCATTCGTTTCACTGGATGCAAATCTTAATGAGATTTCCTGTTCTATCCTAGTGTGGATAGCCTTGCCTGAGTGAGTTTACCTTGAATGGGGTCATGAGAGGCAATGTCTTCTCTGTGCAATGAAAAACAATGCAGAGATGCCAGCACTACCTCTAGGCCAGTCAGCTGTATAAACTATTCAGCCTGTCTCTGTGTCTGAAGTAATTAATTCTGGTGAAGGACAGGACCTGCTGCTTTGTCTGTATCACCAGGCTGCACTGACTTGCTCTTAGACCTGAGCCAGTGTTTCCTCTGCTGGTTTTATATCCCTAAGTCTTCTAGGATAATATCTTTTATTAGGAGCCACCTTTATGACAATCCCAACACCCGCCTTTAACTTGAGCTGTAACAAATGGCTGTCCAACTGCACCTGCATCTCTGCAGCTGCAGTGATTTAGAACAAGGATTCACATCACACTTGGTCCTGAGAGACACCAGTTTTAGTGAGGGGTCAGAGGCTCCAGCATTTTATCAGGCGCAGTTTTAGTCAGAGGTGTGTATGCTCTCACACACAAAACAACTGTGCTACACTCAGGTGAATGGAGAGGAGACTCCTTTTTGACAGAGTGGCTGCACTCCACTGCTATCACATTCTAAAACTATTATTGAAATTCTGCATTAATTAGTCTCAATCAAACTTACAGTACAATTCTTATCAGGATGTCATTATATTTTTCATATTTTGCTTTGGATGTCACATCTATTGCACTCTCCACTATGCTCTGTAAACACTTTGTTCTTGCAGACAGGTCAGGACACCTTAATTGGATACAGTTTTCAACCATTCATTCTGACTTCCTTGAAATTCCTCCACTTAACTTAGTATCAAATTCCATGTTTGGCTTTACCATATATCAGCGCTCAAAAAGTAATGTCAAATTTCTCAGCTTTTATAAATCTATTTTGTTTTATCTGTTTTAGTCTATTAAATTATTGCTTGTTTATCTTCACCTCTCAAGGTTCAACTTCTATTTTATTGTTAATACTGGTGAATCTAAGCTATGTTTTTCTTTTGTTGTGGTGATGTCAATTTTAAATATGCCACTTCACATTTAATTTCTGGTTTCTGAACATGATCATGAAGATGCTAAAAGAAAATGCCTGATCTGCCATGCCAGCCTGTGTTCTGGGGCTGGTGTTTTGATTTTGGGTAGAATTTTTGCCGACTGATGGGTCAAAAAGACTTTGTATTGTTACACAAGGTAGACTGATTCTGAACCACGACTGATCATTGGAGTCTGGTCCAGTGTGGCCTTGAAACTGTATTTCTAAGCTACAGAATAATTATTTCAATGGGACATGTTGAGGATTCCAATGGCAAGATAATATATTTTTCTTATGGTGAGTATCTTGGAAATAGAGAACTACATAATGATAGAATGATAGAATAGTTTGGGGTGGAAGGGACCTTAAAGATCATCTGGTTCTAACACCCCTTCCATGGGCAGGGACATCTTCCACTAGACCAGGTTGCTCAAAGCCCCATCCAGCCTGGCCTGGGACGCTTCCAGGGAAGGGGCATCCACAGCTTCCTTGGGCAACCTGTTCCAGCACCTCACCACCCTCACAGGAAAGAATTTCTTCCTAATAATAATCCTGTGAATATGTGATGTGCCCCTTGTACTGTACTGTACTAATAGTGGCTAGCCCACAGAGCAGCTGAAGTTCTTGATGATATTTTTTAACTTAGTCACTGGTTCAGATATATATTATGCATATTTTCTAAAAAATTAGTTTTCTAATGTGAAGTCTACCCAAACTCACAGGATCAGCCATTTTAAAAGTTAGTACAAATACATTTTACAACTGCCTTTACCTCTGTAATGCAGCTGGGAACAACATGGTCTCCCTCTTGTTCCAGTTGAAACATCTCATTGTAGCTGATCATATAAGGAGTTTCAACAGAGTTGCCTAAATTTGGGCTTCCTGTGTCCCTTGGATTCTGTAGGCTGTCCCAGCTCCAAGAAAGCACGACTCACCTATAGGTCTTGTGGAAGTTCTAATTCCCATGTGGGTGTCTTGGCTATCTGAATATGGTTTAGATGTTGCCTGGTTTTTATTGCTTGATGAAAAACAGTATGTGCCTGTCTGTGGTTTAGAGTCTAGGATCCCGTGGAGATCCAGCTGCTAAAGCTGGTGGAGCCTACAGATCTGTTCAGGTCACCTTCAAATAGACTTTTGGTGCAGAATTGCATGTGTCTGCTGGCAGCTGGAATGCCTGAGGGTGCCAGGTACATCCACTGGGATATGGCAGATATGTTATTGAATCTTTAGGAGATCTGTGCTCTTCTGCAGCAACAGCTGGAGGCCAACCAACACAGCCTGCAACATCTCCAAGGCACTGAAATTTTTTACTCTGGCACTAAACCATTCATCTCCACTGAGACTACTCAAGCAGCACACAGGTAAATACCTGCAAAGGCACATAAGTTAATCTCAAACCAAACCCCATCCTTTGTGTCAGATGTAGGCAGTGGAAAACTATGACTCTGGCTCACCTCTTGTGTGGAACTGACAAAGGCCCAGTATCCTGGTGTTTTCCTCTGCAGGGCCAGGAGTTGGACTTGATCCTTGTGGGTCCCTTCCACCTCAGGACATTCTATGATAAGTCTTATTGAAACAAAAGAAACCCCAAAAACCCAACCAACCAACCAACCAACTCCCCTCCCCCAAAAAATCTTGGAAGAATTTCATAAGCATGTATACGAGTCTTGGATGACAGTGCTCCATGGTGCTGTGTTTTGTTTGAGGTGTGGGGTTGTTGATAACATGGGTAATGACTTGTTCTGAGGCAGGTCTACAGAGTCTGAGTCTTTTCCAGCTTCTATGAGCTAATACCTCAGGTTTAGTACTTGTGCACTGAATTATATGGCACAGCTCCAAATCTCATTGCCTGCAGCAGAAAAACAACTCAAATCGGAGATTTCACTTCAGTGCACTTGTGTACTTTCTATTATCGAGCAACTCTTGATGCATCAAGAAGTGTGTATGTGCTCTGTAACTAAAATCTTATTTAACAGAAGGGAGAACATATCATTTAGGTTTTACCTTGTCTTTTATTTGGCCTAGGTAGACAATCTACTTTTATTTGCCCACTTTTTTGTTCCCACTGGAAATCAAAACTGTTTTAAAAGACCCAACCTGCTAAAAGCAGACCAATTTTATCTGCAGTAATGCTAATTAAATGGCACCACAGCTTAGTTCAGCCCATTGCACTGAGTTCTGCCCAGAATTTCTGAGTAGCATTGTGCCAGTCCTTGCACTCAGCACATTGTTCAGACATGGGATGTTGGGATGCTTAGTCCACTCTCCATCTTCTCCATGGTATCCCTCAATCTGTGCTGAGGAAAGCACCCCAGGTGCCCCTGGCTGAGAACATAAGGCAGACACATGGTATGGGCAGAGCAGAGCTCTATTTCCCTTCTCCACTGCAGGGTGCAGATACCACATGGCTCAACAGGGACTCCTCAAACAACCATGACATCATCGCTTGCTTCACCTTATATTCCACACTGCCTCCTTTTCCCCTCTCAGGTGAATGGCCCACTGCTGTGCTACTCTTTTGCTATGAGACCTGGCTTTTCTGATTTAATGGCCATATGATAATCTTGGCCTTCACAAATGACTGAACACAGTACCGTCATTTTAATAGCTTTTGATATTTTTCACTCACTAGAGTTCCTAATACGTATTTCATACCTGTTACTCCTAGGTTGTCCATTGTTGTTTCATTAGTTTAACTCCACTTTGGCTCCGGCCATCTGCTTTTCCCCTTCCATTGCCTGCAGTGATGAACAAATTCTCACACTTTTGCCTTGCAAGATTAACCTCAGGACAAGTCCGGCCATCTGCATGCATGCTTTAACTTTGTTTTTTATATATTGCAGTTTCTTTCTTTAGCAATAATTAGGGAGAAAATAAATAAGGCAGAGGGAAATGATGCTATGTTTAACTGAAAAATCTACTGGTGTGTAAAAATAATTGATGATAGCACAGATTCAAAAATTAGATTTAAATGACAGAATGAATCAGAAGTTTCTGCTTCTGGTTTCCTTAAGAAGGCTTTTTTTCTCTTGTGTGAACCATTGCAACTTGTTGAACTTTTCAGCCCCTGTGGCAACACAGATGTTTCCTTTTCCAGTTCTGCCATCAGATAAATAATTTACATTGGCCAACTCATACTGAGATTATTGGTCACGACCAAAGCTTCTGGCTTTGGCTTCAGTTTGCTTTGCTGCCACTGAGACTTCATCCACCTTCATGCCAAGGTGTTGGCATAAGAAGTTGTAAATCTAGCCCAGATTATTTACATCTACCACTAAGCCTCCTGTTGACTGTTAACAATTCAGGATGCTTAGTGGTCCTGTTTGTGTTGGTGTCTGTGACCAAGTCTTTTTGGGATGATTTTCACAACTGTAAGAAGACATTACAAAAACTGATAGGGATCTTCCAGTTGGCCAAGACATTTCCCACAAGATACAATGAAGACAGAAAGCCTGGTCCCTCTGAGCCCTGGGTGAGATGGCCAGTTTGAACCAGGGGCAGAACGTCCTTTGTAGTTAATCTGTATCTAGTGACGATACCCTATGGCAATATTTGAACTTACAGCAGAATATGCCTAGAAACATTTCTAGGCACTGAAGCCAACTGGCATGTGTTTTAATAAACCCTTGGAGTCTCCAAAGCAGAGTGGTTCCATACACATTGTGTACTGGGAATAGTCCCTGGACTGCTTTAACTTTTAGACAATGCTCTGGAGCTTTAGGGAGACTGCTAATAGACACAGGCTAAAATTGCACCAGAGACTGTTCAAGCAGTCTCACAGTACAGTCTGTCACATTTCCATGACCAAGAACATTCCCCAGCTCTATCTAATTTACTGGTATAATCACTGCCTATGCAGCCTGTGCAGTAAAGTCAGCCTCCTGCAGCACAAAGCACTCTGAGCATATGGATATGCCTGTGCCAAGGCATGGCTGGAGATGGATCCACGAAAGCCAGATCTTGAGAGGTGCAACATGGCCAATGAACTCACTTGGATTCAGGTGACAATCTGATTTCATGTTTGACCTGTAATGCAGGCATTACTCTCAAGACTGGAAACACGGAGTAAAAACTTTATTCTGGATACTGAGCAAGGTAAACACTCTGTCATTACTCATAAATCTGGAACACATTTTGTAGGAATTGGGAGATTTCTGCTAGCACTGCGGAGCACTTAAAAGGTAACAAGCTGTCATGGTGCTTCATATATTTTTAAAAACTTAGATTCAAACTAGCAGGGAGCACTCTAGCAGGTTAGTGGTGAAGAAATAACTTTGCACAGTTGCATCTGTCATTAAATAAATGAGGTATCTGGGTATTATTTTGTCGGTGAATCTTAGTCTGTTCAATATATTGTTACTTCTGTGACTTGTGAATCCCAAATGGATTGATTCTGAGTTATAAAAATAATATATTTATCCAGGTCTTTGGGAGTGAAAACATCAAAAGCAGTAAAGACATTGAACTCAACTTTACTACTGTAAGGGGAAACATATTTGTAATTGAAAGAAGACCTGCAGAAAGGAACTGTTGAGCTCACTGATCTGATAACAGCAGATATTTAGCATGAAATTCTCTGTGACCAACAGAGAGCAGCTTGGGAAAATACAGTTCATTCCTCCATTTATTGTTCAGCTTCTTTTTCTGTCAATACAGCCCCCAGGCTAAATCTTTGCTGACAAGAGTAAGACCCCAAAAAAACCATTCCCGCAGACTCTCCTTGCCCTGCTGCCACCCACGTAGTAACCTGCTGTGTTCTAGGGAAAACACTAAAACTTTAATTACAGTCATTGCTCAGTTTACACTATAATGATATCAACACCAAACAGGAGCTGAAAGCAGGTCTACAACAGAGAAATCATAGGAGAATTGGTCTCTCAAAAGTCTGAAAAGCATTAAAGAGATGCTGGAATTTTGTGGTCAAGCCAAAATTTGGTTTTGCAGGAATATTTGGCTTCACAGAAAGGACAGCAGAAAATTAAACTTTATGAAATGTTTCATGGAAAGTTTGATTGCAAACTCACTAAGAAAACATCAGGGTAAGGATATCAAAATATCTAACTGTCATCCTTAAGGAGGAAAAATAGTTTTACCACAACTGCTGCAGGAGGGAAAGAAATTGTTTTCACAGCACT
Organism: Dendrocincla fuliginosa; assembly: GCA_035047845.1. Taxonomy (NCBI): domain Eukaryota; kingdom Metazoa; phylum Chordata; class Aves; order Passeriformes; family Dendrocolaptidae; genus Dendrocincla; species Dendrocincla fuliginosa. The sequence goes on along the minus strand of JAWWMO010000083.1, from coordinate 142,900,456 downwards.
GCCATAATTTCATTTAGGGGAGCATGAACGTGTCCTTCTGAAATAAAACTAAACACACCTAGAAATAAAAAGAATTATAACAGATCTCATGTTTCTCCTTTCCCACCTCTGTTTTGTCATTGACATTTTTTGCTTTTGTCTCAGATTACATAACTGAGGTTTGTCACTTAACCCTGTTCTCAAATAGCAGTACAAGAACTGGTAGTCCCCAGCCAGGACCCACAAACCTCTCTCTCAAATTCTTAATCACCAGGACATTCAATAGCAGCTGCATGTCTGTAAAAGTCTGCCAACAGTGTTCAATAGGGCTGTTTCTTAGGGCCCATGAGGGTACTTGGTCTCTTCTGGGCACTCCTGAGATACAGAAGCATTCATACTACTTATTTAAACTGAAGATAAAATATGGTTTTGTGGGTTTTAGGTCCAGAGTCACTGCATTATTAGGACATAGATTCACTATTTCTCTCTTATCTATGCTTAGCAGTTATACAGTGGCATAGACAACTTCAGCAAAAGACAATGGTTTTGCAATTATCAGGCTTGGAATTTTATATCCCCAGTTCATTGATCAGTTCCTGCATGGGCAAATAAAGTGCATGTTCCAGAGGATGACATTTGGACTACTTCTTTACTGTTACCATCCAGCACTGACAGCCCCAGAAGTCAGGATAACATATTATCCTGCCTCAGTGAATGCAGCAGCAAAAAGAATGGTTACACTGAGAGAGAGTGGACCAGGACAGAACACTTCTGGATTCCATTAAATCTGCCCCAAACTTTTCATGCGAGCAAGGGAAAATCACTTAACTCTGTGAGGTTTTAAAGTCTCCCTTCTTTGGGGAGACTTCTTCTCTTCATTTCCTTATGTCATGACTCTGTTCTCTGGGCTAGGACTCTCACCACCAGAGCCTCTCTCAGCTCAGAGAGGCTCTGCCATAAACAATCACAGTAAAACTCAGGGCACGGGTGAAGCAATCCCAGCTGAGAGTCCCAGGGATGTGGAAGATTTCCTGCATTCTCCTCCTTCTCTCTCAACAAGGGTCACACTTTCATATATGCACATTTCTCGGAGATGTCAAGGACCATCCAGAAAAGTGGTGATTAGCAATTGACACTAAAATGCTGTGCCCCCTGACAGACAACTCCAGCTTCCACCAGCCACTGACTGTAAGGGATGCGGTTTTCAGGGGCTGCCTGATCTCATTCATCATGTCATGCTGGAAGGGCATGTGGAGGGGTCACTAATACCTGTTGCCCCTTCTCAGAGTGGTCCTGTTAGGGGCTGAGAGAATATGCTGACTAATCTTAGCTAAGTCTGCATTAGTCTTTCCTTCCAGCTGATCTTCCTGTCTCTACAGCCATAAGCCCTTCTTTACATGTCGATTTATGTGACAACATGCAATATCATGGGAGCAGCGTGCACAGTTTCATCTGAGTTGTGCAGTAGCAGCTCACGAGATGAATGGGCAGTCAGTCCTCAGAAGGGCCAGCAGGCAGAGCAAGAGCTGCAAAGCAATGTTTTATGATTTCATCCTAGCTGGGAGCCGAGCCCTTCTGCTGCTGCCCTTGTACTTCCCGGACTGTGCTGTGTTATAGCTGGAATTGTATGCAGAGGAATAGATGTGACACAAAGCTGAATAAACATGGCCATGGACTGCATAGAAAGGCCAGACAGGGCCTCCTCTTGGCTTTGATTTATAATGAGCGGAAAAGCAGTGACCTGAGCAATTATCCATCTCTCTGACTGCACTGTGCTCTTTCTGCCACAGTGATTTTTTTGCTAGAAGACTCATAGTTATTTTTACATTTGTCTTTTTTGTACAAGCAGAGTATTGCAGTCTCTGCCGTGATGGGTTAAGCAGACAGCTGTGCCTTCCAGTAAAGCTGGCAACTATGACTTGCAAATATTTCTATTTATGCAGTTAAGCTGCACACTTCGAGGCTGAACAATGTAAATTTCTTATGTTTCTCCTACTGGGATTTGAGGGAATTTAAGCCATAAGTGATATCCAGGGTAGAAGTGAAGACAACTGTGAGGTTTTAAGATATTCCTAGATATCATAGGATGTTCATAGACGGAAGAACTGCTTCTTCTATCTGTAGTACAGAACACCTAATAGACAAATATTCTTCTTGTCCTTGCAAAAATCAGAAAATAAATAAATAAAAAATCATCAGTATCTGAGCTGGCTCTAATTTTAGTTGTGAATGTACAATAATTTATTCTAGACACTGTGGGCGCTAGACACAAATTGAAGGTTAATGCTTGATAGTATTCTAAGCACACTTGTGTGCCACTGAGCAGTGCTTGCATACATGAGAAATGCAAATCCCATCATCCAATTAAGCCATGCACTATGTTAGGTCTCACCTCATTGATGTCAACAGTAATTATGCTCATTTATGCCCATGGTGAATTGGGTCTCTAAAATCATAAGGTAAAATCCAGCTGTCATTACACAAGTAAATCTCCCATGGACAATAACATGGCACTTTAAAAGATATCAGAGTTTGGCCTGTAGAAAAAGAAAAGAGCCAAGTGATTCCTCACTCTTAATATACAAGGTGATTTTCCACAGTTCCATTGCTTCATTCATTCCTCTTTTCACCAGGGTTTGTGATGAAAGCTCCACTATTCCCTTGCTGTTAATCCACAGATCCTCACCCTCGCTGACAGGGAGGGTTCCCTCGTAGTCAGCTTCGTTTTTCTTTCGCTCGGTTTCCTTACATCTCTTCCACTCAGCTTTAACATCTTACTGAATGCAGCTTTGTAAAAAATTTCTCCACCTGAGTAAATGCAGAAAGGGGTTTAAAGAAACATTAATATGACGATAACATTCAAAATATAAATGAGGCATTGAAAGATTTTTATTTGAAACAGTTAACATTGATAAACATTGATCAAAAAAATCTCAGTTCCCAAAAGTTTCAGACCTCATCAGGAAGAAATAGCTGATTGGCATAGTCTGCAACTCTGTCTGACTGCTAATGAACCTGCTCCCACCAGGACTCCTCTGCGCCATTCTCAGCAGCAAATGTAGAAATCTCACTTCCAAAAGCTGATGTAGTGACATTGAGCAACACGTGAACTTTCAGATGTTCTGAAAGAATTCAGGCTGCCCCAGAAACCTGTGCCTATCCATTAGGGACATGTTTCACCTGAGGCACTGGCCTGACCTTGAGTGCTGTGCAGTTTTGGGAGCCAGAATTTAAGAAAGCTATAAAGCTATTAGAAAGTGTCCAAAGGTGGGCTACAATGACAAAGAAGGGCCTTGAGGGGAAGCCGTACAAAGAGCTGCTTGAGGGCACTTGGTGTGTTCAGCCTGGGAAAGAGGAGACTGAGGGAGACCCCAGTGCAGTTACACCTTCCTTGTGAGGAGAAGGGGCAGGCACTGATCTCTGCTCTGTGGGGACCAGTGACAGGACCCAAGGGAATGGCCTGAAGTTGTGTTGGGGAGGTTTAGGTTGGATATCAGGAAAAGGTTCTTCACCCAAACGGTGTTTGGGCACTGGAACAGGCTCCCCAGGGCAGTGGTCACAGGACCAAGCCTGGCAGAGCTGAAGAAGCATTTGGACAACACTCTCAGGCACATGGAGTAACTATTGGGCTGTTCTGTGCATGGTCAGGAGTTGCACTTCAATGATCCTTGTGGATCCCTTCCAACCCAGGATATTCTATGATTCTGATTCAAATTATAATTCATTGCATATATGTTGACACTTCCTCAGGATCCTATATAAGATCCTTTGCATTTGTTGAGCATCAAAAGGACCCGGTGTTTGGCCTTGTTGAACCTCACACTGTTGGTCTCAGGCACTGGATTTTCTTGGTGGCACTCAGTGCAACATAAAGAGTTTTAAGAAGATCTTGGCTTCCTTACTTTATGGTCCTGCCTGACTTCTCTTCATAATAAAAAAAACTTAAAGCAACATCACAAGATGGAAAAAAAAAAATAAAAGAAGTTATACAAATGGTTTGGTTCATTTTCCTTGGGAAAAAAAAAAATCTATGCCAAATAAAGAGAAAAAGTAACTACTCCCCTCATGTTAAATGGATGACACCACAAAAATGAAATGAACAGAAATATATGTACAAAGAATAGTTTCCCTGATTTTAAGAGAAAGCATTAAACCAGCATGTACAAAACATAGTTTATTAAAGAAATCAAAGAGGAATTGTGGTACAGTTTTAAGAAAAACTTAGCCTCATCTACATGAAATGGAATGGTTTTACTAATAAAAGTGTTGATAAGCTTTCAAAAAATGTGATTTTGGATGTTTTTGTATACATTTTGCTTTGACCATCCAAAAGTACAAACTGAGTTTCATCTCTGCTCTGCAAAAATGTAGTGGAGAATAAAGAAATAACCTAAGGATTTTGCTAAGGAATGAACTCAGGAACCTGATATTTTGTGTGCGACCTGTGCCTGTAGTGTCTATGAATATTGAACAACCAGTCAGTTTTTGGGGTTTTTTCCTTAAATTTTTGGGCAAGAATAAACTGATTTTCTTACTGTTTTCTTGGGTAAATGAATTCATTTTGCCTTGTTGAAAACAATAGAGACAAAACCTGGAAACTGCAAAAGCACCTCCCAGGATCACAAGAGTGATATAACCACTGATGACTGATTCTGGAAGAAAGAACAGGAGTTATACACAGCTAAATAGTCTTGCAATCACTTAGCTATCCCACAGATTTACTTAGACCTCTGATTATTGAAATATACATAAAAATAACGGAAGGTTTCAGTTTTATTTCCATGCAAGCATGAAAATTGGATCTCAGTGTAATTGCCTAATGCCCTAGTGCAAAAGTCTAAATAGCTCAATGTTCTAAAAAAAAATTATGATTAAATGCAATTTGTCTTCTGAACTATAATTTGTTACATATTGAATGAAAAACAGTTCTTCCTGAAAATGTTTTAAGCACATAGGCTCGTGATTTTGCAAATGTATAAAAAAATCAACAAAAATAAAAGAAATTAGCATTATATTGATAAATATTAGACTATAGAGAATGTAACATAGTGTATCTAAACACACATTTCTTTTGTCTTTGGATTCCAATAAGAATAATTGTTGAGTTCAACCAATCTGAAAATACCGAAAAATAATTGTAAAATTATTTTTAATAATAATTGAATAATATGGAAAAGCTGTCAGACAATAAATGTTGAATTACCACCCTCTCCCACTTCCAAGTCCTTTCACTTAATATAATTTGGACTCACCTGGTGAGTAAAAACTCATTTATTTCACAGCTATATCTGAGCTTCAGGCTTTGAGGATATTCATGTCAAACATTAGTTTGGAATGATACTGCTTTCTGCTGGGTATAAGGAAGCTCTGGCAGTGGAATTAATGCAAAGCATATTTGGCTCATTAGGTGGAAGCATGAATTATATATCTTCTATCAGTTAGCTGGTTTAATGAGCTACTTCATATGTCAAGGAACTGAAGAGTGTTCTGTATCTGCACATCTCTACATTCATGTTCAGGGTCAGAGGCCAGAGTGTTTTAAGTTGGCCTTTTCTCTTCCCTTCAGCCAACCTCTCAGAAATTCTATTTTTTAATTAAGGATAAAGCCATAGTTTTTTAGAATGCCAAAGGGCATGGAGATGTTTGTTTTAAATACTATGAGAGAAATTAACTTTTAGTGAAGGCCCAAGGCCTTGAAAAAATGTCAGTAATTTCTGAAGTCATAGGAGTCACTGATAAAAATCTCAAATACCATTTTAATTCTAGGGCATTTACATTTAACAAATGAGGATATGAGGTACTGAGAGGCTGAGGCCATGATGCCTACTTAAATTAAATAAATTTAGTAAAGAATTAGCTATTTGGGGGAGAAATAGTTTCACAATGTGAAAACTGAATCTTTTAATCATAAGATTAAAATTGGGAGAACTATATCTATTCTCAACTCACCATGGCAAACCATGGCCAAACTATTTTGAGGGGGGGTATTGTCTGACATACCTCCTTGAGGTGGCAGAATACTTTCACAAAATACATCAGAGCTCAAGTAACACACTTTGTGCATCTGGGGCAGCAATATGCAGTGGAATTGACCTTGTTGCAACCAGTGTTGTGACTAAGAACTAAATTAGTAATAGTGGGCATATTTTTTAAACTTCATTCATGGATTTCATATCTCCTGATAAAATGTATTTGTTCTTATGAATAAACTGAGAGTGAGAGGAAACCTTCTTTCTGCAGCTGCCTGTTGGGTTGTTACACTGAAGATGGAGCTATATTCTTGCAGGTGCACAGTGAGAGGCACAAGAGGCAAGGCAAAGATATTGTATTTTTCATTAGGTATAAGGGAAAAAAATGTTCATAAAGAGAATGCTCAGACACTGAAACAGTGCTGACCAGAGAGGCTGAGGAACTTCCATCTCGGGAGGCTCTGAGCCCATACAGACTGCCTGAAAACAAGGGTTTCTTTTTCTTCCTTTGTGGACTTCCCAAAAGCAGTCACTGAATTTCCAAGGAAAAGAAGATTGCAGATTGAAAACAACTGGAACAGACTGAAAGAGACTGGCTTTTCAGTTCTGTACCACAGCTTTTTCAACTGTAGCTGCTTCTCTCTAGATAACAAAGCTTTAAAGGTCTGATTTTTTTTTGTACTAGTATATTTAATTTACTGGAAAGTATTTAGTAAACCAGTCCGTAAACACAATACAAAAATTATATTTTATACCATCAATAAATGCATGACTTCTACAGAGGTATACCCAACAGGGATACAGGTTTATCTTTATTACTCCATAAAGAAAGTGTTAAAGCATTTCTGTCTTCAGCAGCTTCCGGTGGTGCCACATGGCTTCATGGAGTCTGATTCACAAATGCCTCCCTTGCTGTGTCCTCCCTGTGCTGCTGGTGGGAGCTGTGGATGCAGGAGACTTCAGCCACTCTGACATTCCACAAGTTCTCCAGATCCTGTTCAGACAAATCCCACCCTCTCAGCTGGCTGTAAATATTGCTTCAAAGTAAATGATGAATATTTTCAGAAGGAGGGACTGTTTTTCAGCTGTGTGTGTTACAGGATCCTAAAGGCATTCATGTGCTGAATGTTTAAAATTGCTCATAAGGATTTGTGGATCCAGTCTGAACAGACTTTTGCAACTTCAGCAAAACACAACAATATTTGAAAATGAAGTCTGAACTGACAAATTTTACCACTTATTTTTCTCAAGTAGGACCAAGATCTTACTGTGGGAATCCTTCCTCTTTGGGTGATCTTATCCATCAGTCTGACACCTCTGATTATTTCTTACAATATTACTGCTGCCTCCCTCCCCCCATCCCTGCTCTTCCTTCCTGTAACAAGAAGGGGAGCAGAAAGGGCTCCGTGGGACCGAGAACTGCACTACTTAAGTAAGTACTTAAGATTGCACTGCTCTGGCAATCACTGTGAGCAATGTTACTGGAAGAGAAGAATAAAGATTTTCTGGTATGTGTTTGAAAGCTGGTACTAGCAAAGAAATCACTGACTTTTTGAACATTACAATTCCCACCATATTTGAGGGTGAATCTGTTTTGGTAGATAACCTGATTAAAAAGGAAGAGTCCTCTATTCTGTTCTGAAGAAACCTCTTTTTTTTTTTTTTTTTTTGCTCAGTAAGGTTCTTCATAAGTCAAGGGCTGAACTAGCATATTAAAGATTAAGATGGATGATGGCACATCTTGATTAAAAACCTTTCTATGCAACAGTACAGTCTTCCCCTTCTGCTTGAGAGACTGAGAACGATGAGCCAATCAGCTGCCAAGTGGACACATCATCATTCTGTGGAGGTCAGATCCACCTCTGAATGTGTTTGAAATATGCTGCAGAAAACAACTTCGGGGAATTTTACTGAAAGCCATAAGTCTTTCATAAAGCTCCAGCTAACGCATGTCCTTTCCTTGCCCTTTTGTTTGACTGATAGACCTAGTTCAGTGTGATCTGAATGTTTAGTAGGTCTGCTCTCTAACACTCTAACAAAAAGACTCAATGGCTTTCTTGCTTTCATAGTATTTTATACTCTTAAATGTGTGACATGTAATGAAACATAGATATTTGAGATCAAGATACTAGAAAAAATGTTAAGCATTACCATGTTGAGTCTGCTGTCACAAAATACATTCGATTTAATTTTTTTTCTCCATGGTAATTTTCACCTAACCTTGTTTAGCTCGTGGCTGCAGATTTAACAGTCCTCAATTACCTCATCTTGCACTTGCTCCTATTGAACTTGATCCAATTTCTATTACACTGTTATACTAGATCATCTCATTTTATGAAAATCTCAACTTCACCGTGTCAACAATGTCTCTCATCTTGACCTTCTCAGCAAATTTCATTACCTATTCCCTTCTATTTACTAAATTATAAATGAAGATTTTGTGGAGGTGCTCCACGGTGTCGTTGATGCTCTGTTCAGACTCTTTTTAGCCTGATGCTTCAGCATGATCCTTTATCATCTTCCTTTCAGTTCTTAAGAGATCTAACATTTAGATCCCACTCCTTTCCAATGAAGCTAAATCTGTGATAATACATTGAAAGCTTTTTCACAGAAGTTACAGCTACCTCAAATGATACACATAATTTTATTAATACTTTAGATCTTCTTTGTAAGTTCTCCAGAAATCCTGAAATAGGTCTGTTTTGTTACAAGTGCAGAATACCAATATGGTGTTTCCTCACCCACCTTAAGATTCTGGGATCTCCCTATAGCCAATAGATTGGCATTGTGTGTAAAGAAAATTACCAAATCCTCCTTCAGGACAACACAAATAAATGTCTCCTCTGCCAAGGGAGCCTGTGTTGGTTTAGATGCCTACTGTTAGAGTTTCAAATTTAATATGATGATTTCCAACAGTTTCCCCATGAAAAAACCCTATTTATTTATTATTTCTTATTTTAAAAGTAATCTGGATTTAAATGTTATTGGCACTCATTGCTAAAAGAAAACCAACCCACATCCACAACCTGTGCATTGTACAGACCACTTGTTAAATTGTTTGTCTCTTGCTTTTTGTTCAATCATTGGCAGTTTAGACTGTAGGAACATAAGAATGCAACAGCTTATCTTTGAACATGGGATGAATTGAGAGAAAGAGCAGTGATTTGCTTGATTCAGTTAGCAGCATTTGCCATTAGGTATTTTGGGTGTTAGAGAGGTTATTTGCATGAATCAGAGAGGTAACATTGCAGGTATATAAACATTTATAGTTCTTTTTCCAAAGATCAGCAGACAGAGAGAATCCACACAACAGCTGTGCCCACCAGTGGATTTTCTAAAATTGGGTTAATAGTGCTAACAGAGGCCAAGCTGCGAGAGACTGAATGGGGAAGGCCCCAAGGAAATGGCAACAAGTAGAGGGTTAAGGCTCAGGATGCTGTTGAATGCCTATATCAAAATTTATCTAGCAGAAAAAATTGTACTTTTACTGGGAGTATTGTGTTGGCTTTATCATTTGGGGACCACCTTTCCAGATCCCTGTCTTCAAAGAAGTGAAGTGCTCTCTCTCCTCTAGCAGCCTAACAGAACAGGATGAGCCATTTGGGGCAAATGATAATGAAAAACAGATCCAGGGGAAGGCCCAGCATGTGTCTGTGTAGGCAGAAATTGTTCCCCTAATGCTCATGCAACCAGCAACAGGACTGTGGGTACAGATCCTCTGGTCTGTGCCAGGCCATGTAAGCTGTAGGAGGTGAACTTTGTGGTCAGAGAAACCCATAACCTGATGGCCTTCTTCCAGCAGCATTGTTCCTCCCTGTTATTGCCCCAGAGACTTTATAGGTGTCTTCTGCCCTGTGGGCTGTAGTCCCACTTGCCCGTGAGCCTTATTTAAACCCCCATCAGCAGGTTAGTGGTGTCCATCATGAAGTTGTGTTTCCCTTTCTTGGTGAGGTGGCTTCCACCTCTTCTCTGCAGAGAAGTGCTTGCTACTCTATCCTTAAAGTAGTGAAACTCCCACTCTCCCCCAGATGTATGTCTGAGATCCAGGATAGACCTCCACCTACCCTAAGGACTAGAAGAAGCTCTGTCACCTTGACTATGACAAGGTACTTGGATCTTCAGCTGCTGAAAGGGGCCTTGTCCTTTGTCTTTGCTGTTTGTTCTCTGTCCAGGAACAGAAAGGTCCTAGAAGTGACACTTAGATTTGAGGAGGATTTCCAGCAGAGGTAGGTCCTATTTTGTCCTGGTGCTCTTGGCCTTGGTGAAAACAGGACATTTGAGAAAGCACAGACTGGAGGAGATTGGGGTGTGCCAAGCACTAGCTGGATCTACTCCCTGAGGAAGTCACAGAGGCAGGAGAGCTACCACTTGTGTTGTCTCCCTCTGGGCATCTTGAAATAAAGAGCTGGAACTAGTCTCCAGGTATTTGCATATAAGGGAGAAATGGTTATTGTTTGAAAAAAAACCCCAAAAACCAAACCAAAACAACTAACAGAAACTGTAGAAAAGTTGGGGGACACAGACTGAAAAGGTTCTTTGCATAACCTACATGCCTCAGCTGCATTCTGCTGCCTGTGTTGAAATCTGGCAGCCAGAAGTTTTGATAAACTAGGGACATGTGTTTGCTTTGGGCTGAAGTTTAGGCCTATCCTTTGTATTGCAACTGCCATGTCATGAGGGTTTTGTACCTGATGCTAAGTATTTCCATACTTGGAGTCTCCAAATCCCCTAAGACAAAATTAATTAATTTTCGTGCGATGAAAAAGTCTTTGTGGTAGGAAAAAGTCTCTCGAGCAAGTCTGAGTTTCTCAGTTCTGACATGATCACTTTGGGGGCTGAAAGTTATTTAATGTTGTCTTAATTAATGAATCTGTTCTACCTGAATACAGGCCTCCAATTTTTACGATAAGACTCAAAACAGCAGCACATCAACCAATGTTCACTTGTTGCTGACAAATACGTTGAATGATGTGATTGGCCATGTGAAGTGATGCAGTTTCATGATGCTGATTTGCAGTAAATAATCTCCAAGTGCTTCCCAACACCAAGGTTAAAAACTGCTCTTTTATAAAACATGAATTCCACTACATTTGATTCATGTATTTAAGGAACTGTACAGCAGTGCAAAAAAATTAACACACATAGCTCTTAAAGAATTTCTACACAGAGCAAAACCCGTTGGAGAAATCCTGTCAAGGATTTCAGTGGAGGCTGAATACAAATATGTATTGAAAGTCTTAGATTACTTTTGTCTGGAATCTGAAAAGTGAAAGAAAAATTGATGGTTGTCTTTTGTTTCTGGTGTATGTAATTGTAACTCTGTCCCAGTAGCACCATTTTTTCATGTTTAAGAAGAATTTGGCAGTCTGGACTAAAGACTGGGAAATAATGCATGGGATGAGCCACTCAAAGCAGTTCTTAATCTTCCTGTCCTTGTTCAACATGACATTTGAAAATACTCAGAAGCCATTCACTGCCAATGGCATCCTACACTGGAATCTGAGTCAGTTGCTAGTATCTTTGGGTTTATATCTAATGGCATCCTGAATCAGGATCTAAGTCAGTTATCAGTATCTTTTATATACAAACACATGTAACATTACAGTCGGGCTAGAAACATCCTAGGTAAAATACTAACTGTGTCACTGAAACTACACAAGGGATGAATCTCACTTTAATGTGGTGATTACCTAACCAAATATAAGTCTAGGACTTGCACTTTACATTAAGTGCTATGAAAACCTTTCATTTAGAATTATTTAGTAAGTACACAGAATGTCTCATAGATGACACAAAATTGACAGATTAGTCAAATTCAGAGATGATTGAAAGAAACTAGAAAAATTCAAATAAGCTGTTTTAGCAATGAAGAAAATGCTGGCTGGAACCAACTGTTGCTAAATGCAAAGTAGTGCATAAAAACTGTAGTAGTAATAAAATTGAGGTGGTTATATACTACATTGACATGAAAATTCAGAAGACATCCTTTTTAACTTTCACTTTCAGGTCCAGAAAAAAAACAAATAAAATGAAAGATACAGATGAAAGCAAAGGATGAGAATATCTTGACTTTGCTACATAATAAGTGACCTCATTTTGAATGGATTATGCTGTTCCTCATTCATCTTAAGGAGAGTATTGTAGCACAGTGAGAGGACCTGAGAAGTGCCAACAAGGGTCCAATAATATGAAATAACTATCAAACTACAGAAGAAGTGAAAACAACAAGGTTATTTAATATGGAAGATAAATAAAAAATTAAGTCATAAGAAAAAAATCTACATATATTGTATAATCTCAAAAAGGTCAGACAAGGTATTATGCTTCCACTGTTTCATAACAAACAAATGTGAGGATGTTAAATGAAGTTGAAATGTGATGAACTGAAAATTACAAATTGAGAATAAGTGTTGTTTCCTGCTCTAATTATCCTATAGAACCCTTTGCTTCAGGAAGCTGTTGTAGGCTGCAAGTAAAGAGGATTTAGAAAAGGACTGGTAACAATTATATCTGTAAAACCCATCATTTATTACAATTACAGCACAGACTGAGAGGGAAGTAAATCTCTTGCTTCCAGCCTTGAGCTAATCTTTGAATGGTATTCTGATCCTTAGGTTATTATGACATACATTCGGCTGCTGCAAGTTTCTTATAACCTTCTCCAAACTTGTGTAGTTGGAAACAAGATATCAGAGCAATGCAATCTTACTACAATTCAGTATGGCATTTCTCGTGCTTCTAATGCCAGTAATGTCTAGGGAATCTGAAAACCAAATCTAGGAAATAAGTGGGCTTTTTCATTGCAATTCTCAGCAAAGCAAACTTTTTACACAGAGATTATAAGCCATCTAGATAGGACAGTATCCCAGTGTCCATATCTAGTTTCTGAAGCATTCAGAATAGTAGTGTTATGTTCATTTAAACTCTAGTCTACATCATTTACATCCAATCTGCAGCTGCTCAGCCAGTCAAAACCAAATCAGGATATGTAGTTTATTCTGTTAAAAGTCACAAAATATGTTGTTTGCACCCTGAGCACATTTAATTTTAGCACAGCAAAAGCCAGTGTAAGCAGATTCACATATATAATGACAATGTTTTTCTAGGTGGCTTTGATGGACTGTGCTGTTTCAACAAACTTGAGTATGTTTTGCAAAGCATTTTTCAGTCTATTCCCACCAATAAACAGACCCCCACATAATAAGTTTTCTTACAGTCTGAAACTAATTAAAATCTGTATATTTGTTGTCTTAATGTGTTGTTTCTCAAACTGTTTTCTCAGGGGAGGTGCTCCAGGTATATGATCATCTTCAAGACCCTCCTCTGGAACACTCCAGCATGTCCATGTCCTTTTTATGTTGTGAGCCCCAAAGCTGGATGCAGTACTTTAGGTGGGGTCTCATGAGATCAGAGAAGAGGGGGAGAATCCTCTCTGTTGGCCTGCTGCTCATGCTGCTATTGAAGTAGCCCAGGATATGTTTGGCTTTTTGGACTGCAAGAACACATTGCTGGATTTTGTTGACCTATTATCTGAGAGTTTTTTATAATTATGTTTTCCATATCCTCAGATTTGTTGAATTAAATAGTAATTCTTACTGCATTACAATGTTAAAATAAACGTATGAATTGGTACACTGTGTTTCTATCATTGCAGTGTAACATTCATCCATAAAATGTTCATTTCTTATATTTTTGTCAATTTTCCATTCATTTGCAAAATTTCAAGCCTATGTGATTAAAACAGCTGGATTATCTAATGCTCATTTGCAAGGCATTTTAGAGAGGACAGCTGATAGCAAAGGCATTGCAGTGTCGTAAGAGCATCTGAATTTGTCTTGCAGAGGGATTGAAGTCCCTCCAAGCCTGTGTGCTGCAGACGCCTGGCCTCTTCAGGTAACTCTTCATTTGCCTAGGAAATAATTAAAGAACAAATTCTTTTTGTCATTCTATTCAGTTACGATCCCTTTACTTTGTTTTTTTTTTGTTTTATAAATAAACTAAAATTGTGTTTGCCTTATGTTTTGGGTAGTCCAATCCATATTTGCCCGCCAGCACAGAGGATTAGCAGCTGTACTACTGGAGTAGAGTTGAATTAGACAATCATTGAATTAGACAATCATTGATCCAGATGGTTGGCTTACAAAGGAAATTAATAGAAACATTTCTCTGAATCAAATTATTTCCTGATAAGGCTGCTCAGTCAATAAGTGACTCTTGCAATATCAGTCTGTAATGACAAACATAACATTCACTTTTCCTTAAGCCCCTACACATCAGCCCATAAGAGACATACTTGAAATATCTTGCATAGTGATAACTGTAATTTGTTTTGCTTTAGGATTTAAAATGCTGTTTCTTTGAAGTGCAGGTCTAGTCTCACTAGTCAACTGGCAAAAGTGACAACCAAGGTTTTAATGAGATGACTCAGTGAGTTCCAGATTGTGCTCGTTGCATCATGAAATAAATATCCCTGTGCAAGTGGGATGTGTTACAACTCACACTCTGGTGCCCTATGCAATGTTGCTGCTAGAGATGGCCAGCTAGTTGTGGGAATTTTCCCATGCAGGAAGGTTTCTTGTTATAGTTCAAGAGTATAAATATTAACTTTGTTTCTTTGCCAATGGTATCTTGGGGTGCATTAGGAGGAGCACTGCCTGCAGGTTGAAGGTGATCCTGCTTCACTACTCAGCCCCAGTGAGGCCACATCTGGAGCGCTGTGTCCAGTTCTGGGCTCCTTGGTGCAAAAGAGACATGGAACTCTGGAAGCAGGTCCAGAGGAGAGAAACAAAAATGATTTAGTGTCTGCATCATCTTTGGTATGAGGAAAGCCTGAAGGAATGTGGCCTGTTCAGCCTTGAGAAGAGGGGACCTCATTAATGTCTGTCAGGATCTGCCGGAGGGATGCCAGAGGATGGACCAGGCTCTGCTCAGTGGTGCTGAGCAATAGGACAAGAAGTAATGGGCAGGACGCACAGGAAGTTCCACCTGAACATGAGGAAGAAATTCTTTACTGTGCAGGTGACCACAGCCTGAAATAGATAGCACAGAGGTGTTGTGGAGTCTCCCTCACTGAAGATATTCAAGAACTCTCTGGACAGAAACTTGTGCAATGACCCTGTTTGAGGTGGACAATTGGACCAGATGACCCACTAACCTGACCCATTCTCTGGTTCTGTGATTCTCTGACTCCTGCTGGAGACTATCCCTTCAGGATCTAGCTGTAAATTTTTCCGGTTATTCTCTCCTTTATTGTTAGTTAGAAAATATGACGACTTAAATGCATCCACAGACTCTCTGGATTCAGGTCACCTCTGATTCTTATACAGTGCTAAGTTCATTAAAATAAGGATAACCTTACTGTTCCAATAAGTCTTGTCATCAAATCACAGTAATACTTAAGTAGATTCATGATATCATAATCTTCATCTGAAAAGATATTTTAAAAGTAAAGGGCCAGTCAGATATTCATTTTTTTTTAAAATCATGGGTTAAAGCCAAGGCATCCGTCTGCTGGCCTGACAGGGAGCAGTGGGAGTGATGCTGCATTCCAGGAGCTAAGGTCTGAGATGCTGTCAAGAGGGTGCCATAGCTTGTCAAGAGCGCAGACTACTATCCCCTGCTACTCTTACGTGTGGGCACGAATGACATTGCCAGCCAGAACCCGGGCAGAATCAAGGAAGACTGTAAAGCCCTGGAGATACCACTGAAAATGGTGTCCAAGTTATCTTTTCTTCCATTGTACCAATTACAGTAAAGGGTGCAGACATATAATTCCAATCAAGCTCTGACTTTGTGACTGGTGCTGAGGTGAGTGTTTTGGCTGTGATGACAATGGGACATTCTTTGATGACTACAATCTGTTATGGAGGAGTGGGACCCACCTGACTAGAGGAGGTAAGGGAATCTTTGGCAGCAGTTGGGCCAGCTTTGTGAGGTGAGCTTTAAAATTAAGAACTCGGGGGCAGAGTCCAAAGTGAAAACCCTCACACCATCCTGTAATTTTAAAATTTCTGTAATTTTTTTTTTTTTAAAAAAGAGGGCAAATTGCCTATATCTTACTACACTTAGATTAATAGAGCAATTGTGATTACAGAATCATAGAGTGGTTGGGGTTAGAAGGGGCCTCTGGAGATCAGCCAGCCCAGCCCCTCTGCTCAAGCAGATTCACCTAGAGCAGGTTGCACAGGATCACATCCAGGCAGCTTTTGAGCACCTTCAGAGGAGAAGATTCCACAACGTCTCTGGGCAGCCTGTCCCAGTGCTTTGTCACCCTTGAACTAAAGAAGTTTTCCTCTCTCCTTGTTGGCTTCTCCACCATCTGCATCAAAAAGTTATTGATGTTTTGCCAGAACGCCCCTGGAGTGTGTGTGCCCTGCAGATACCAGGGTGGTTGAAATCCCCTGTGAGATCCAGGGACTGTGATGATCCAGTAGCCTCTCCCAGCTCTCTGTAGAAGGCTTCATCCACTTCCTTTTCCTGAAAGGGTGGCCTCTAGTAAACACCCACAACCGTTTCATCCGTGTTAGCCTGCCCCTTAATCCTTATCCGTAAATTCTCAACTAATTCTTCATATTCCCCCTAGACTTCAATATGTTCCAGTTTTTCTCTCACATAAAGAGCAAATCCACCACCTTGCCTTGACATTCTCTTTCCTAAAAGACACATAGCCATCCATGACAGCATTCCAGCCATGCGAGGTATCCCACCTGTAATTTCAATAAGATCATGGCCCTGCAACTGTACATAGATCTGTAATTCTTCCTGTTCATCCCACACACTGTGTGTGTTGGTAGAAAGACATTTCAGAGGGGTAATCAAGCCTGTAGGTTTCCAAGAAGAGATGCAAGAGAATCCACCACAGCTAAACACACCCTTGAGGTGCTTGGCCTTGTGGTTCTCATCTGGGGAGGCAGCTTAGGAACCTTTGTTGCTCCTCCTGTTGGTCTGGTTTATTCCCAGTTATATTCCCAGCCAACAAGGAGAGAGGAAAACTTCTTTAGTTCAAGGGTGACAAAGCACTGGGACAGGCTGCCCAGAGACATTGTGGAATCTTCTCTGAAGATGCTCAAAAGCTGCCTGGATGTGATCCTGTGCAACCTGCTCTAGGTGAATCTGCTTGAGCAGAGGGGCTGGGCTGGC
>JAWWMO010000083.1:142866594-142883269 GCA_035047845.1 Dendrocincla fuliginosa | reverse complement strand
TCTGTAATCACAATTGCTCTATTAATCTAAGTGTAGTAAGATATAGGCAATTTGCCCTCTTTTTTAAAAAAAAAAAATTACAGAAATCACAGTTCACTCAGTTTTTCAATTGGCTCCAGATCCATAATGATAAAGATTATCCAGATGGAAGTATATAATTGTTTCCATGACAACCGAGCCAGACAAGTAACTCATTTTCTTAGAGCTGTAGTGGTACCAAATTCAAGACTATTGAAAACCACTTGTTTCAATAAAGTAAGATTATACGACTTCGAGTACACACTAAAAATGGATTTGTAAGGTCCATTTCAGGCCTGCTTTGTTACTTTTTGCCATTTTTAGGATTTTTTTTTCCTTAAATATGTATAACCACAGCATAGAGACTGTCAGCTCTCTCCCTAAGTAAATCTCCTTCATTTATGTTGTGTATTTTCTGTTGCTTCATTTTGACATTTCCATTCATATACTAGCAACTGTTCCTTATATTTAATTTTCTTTGCACATAGTCCAAAGCTTTTGTTACTTATTTATGGACGAATTTATTGCTTAGTAAAACTCCAGTCTCTGTGATTTCACTTTACCATATCACTGTTTATTGATTCTGTATTTTAAAGTGCTGCAGTTTGGATTCTGTGGCTGGTACTCATTGCAGGAGTGCTGCTCAAGCCACAGCACTGGAGCTTTTTGAATGCTAGGCAGTGCTGTCTGTGCATTCTCCATCAAAATTTAAATTATGAATACCTGAAGAATACAGCCTTGCTAACACTCACATAACAGTTTGTCTTCTATAAAGCAACTTTTTGCAGAGTTAGGAGAAGGGTGCCCAGTTCTTTCACATTAAAGAGGTAAGTTGGAGTGCTGACAAAAGTCACTAATTGTTATAAAGAAGAAGATGGAAAGGGCATCTACAAGAAATGTGTTGAAATGCACTTTACTTCATAGAAAAATCTCAGTTGAAGTAAGATGCATTGCTGGGATTGGTACCTAAACTGCAAATGTAGTAATAATAATAGCATGAAAAAATCATAAAGAACAATATTAATGATGAATATTAGACAGGGTAAGTAGCTATTGAATCAGATTACCCAGCTATTTTGCTAACACAGAAGAACCCTTTAAAGTCTGCTTCACTTAAGATATTAGCTCAGGATTTAATAATCTCCTTGCTATGATTGCCAGTGGATGTTAGAATGAGAGAAAATGACAAAACCTAGCTCCAATCTGTAATAAACTGAATCTTGCGCATACCTCTGAGTATCGTACACATTGAATTTCATCAGCAGCACTGTAGTTCTACCTTTATCTCTGCGTTTTCTGAGTTTGACTTCTGGTGTTGTTGTGGGTTGAGTTTTGTTTGTCTTCCTTTTTTGTTTGCCCTTAAATAGTTACAGAAGAACAGACATTGAAACAGATACCATTGAAACAAGAATGAGTTAGCTGAGACCTTACCTCAGAGTGACTAATGATTTTATTTGGGGTTTTTGTGTTTTGTTTCTTTTCTCCTATTTTGAAATATATTAATCAACAGCCTATTTCATAAAAATGCTACATTTCTAAGTGGGCTTTTACATCTGCAAGGGAATAAAATCAAGAAGGGGATCTACAGAGAGATACCTGAATAAAGGTGTTTTGTTTTTTTTTTCCTTTTGCTGTTATTTTGGCTAGATTTCTTCAGTCTTACAACAAACTTTACATCTCAACTGAAATATTTGAGGTTTGTGAGTGATTACCCGAGAGGAGAGGAAGAGTGAGCCATGAGAACATCCAAAATAATGAAATTTACATTTTTGTGTTTTATATGATTAGTGCTAGTAGGATAACTACAAAATTTGCAGGTGCAGCTTTTCTGCCTGTGCTGAAACAGCTACTATTTCTTAAATCTTTTGGCTTTCATTAACTGTTGTGGGGGGTGACCTTGGCAAGCAGCAAGACACCAACCGAGTGATTCACTCCCTCCCCATTCTTAGCAGGACAGTGGGATAAATAGGGTAGAAAAGGTCACAGGTTAAGACAGAGACAGAAAGATCACTTATCAATTACCATCACAGGCAAAACAGACTTGACTTGGGGAAAGTCCAGAGTACCGTTTTGGGAGCCACAATATAGGAAAGATATAAAGCTATTACAGAGTGTCCAAAAGAGGATGATGAAGAGTGTGAAGGGCCTTGAGGGGGAACTGTATGAGGGGCATCTGAGGGCACTTGGTGTATTCAGCCTGGAGAAGAGGAGACTGAGGGGAGACCCCACTGCAGTTACACCTTCCTTGTGAGGGGCAGAGGAGGGGCAGGCACTGATCTCTGCTCTGTGGTGACCAGTGACAAGACCCAAGGGAATGGCAGGCAACTGTGTCAGGGGAGGTCTAGGTTGGATATTAGATAAAGGTTCTTCACCCGGAGGATGGTTGGGCACTGAACAGGCTCCCAAGGGCAGTGGTCACAGGACCAAGCCTGGCAGAACTGAAGAAACATTTGGACAATGCTCTTGGGCACATGGTGTGATTATTGAGCTGTTCTGTGCATGGCTAGGAGTTGGACTTCAATAATCCTTGTCAGTCTCTTCCGTCTCAGGATATTCTATGAAAGGTAATTAAATTTATTGTAATTTAAAATAGAATCAAGTAGTGAGAAACAAAGGGAAAACTAAAACACTTCCTTCCAGCCTCTTGTTCCCAGGCCCACCCCACTCCTCCCAGCTTGTCTCCCTGAGGGCACAGGGATGGGGATGGGGGCGGGGATGGGTGTGGGGATGGGATGGGGATGAGGATGGAGATGGGGATGGGGATGGGGGTGGGGATGAGGACGGGGATGGGGATGGGGATGAGGACGGGGATGAAGATGGGGATGGGGATGGCGATGGCGATGGGGACGGGGATGAAGACGAGGATGGGGATGCTCCTCTCCATCTTCTTGCCCCAGGTCGAGCCCTTTCTTGGGATGGAGCCCCTCAGGGATACCTGCTCCCACCAGGGCTCTCCATGGTCACAGCTCCTGCAGGGGATATTCCCCTTGCTGCAGGGGTCTCTTCTCCATTGGGGTCTCTCTGGGGCTGCTGGGGTGGAGGGAATCCCTTCTTAGAGCCTGACATCCCTCCTCCTCCTGCAGCCCTCAGGGTCCCTCTGTTGCCGCTCCCTCCTCGGCTCCCTCCTCCTCTCGCACTGTCACCTTTGACCCTTTCTGGAACATTTTTTTCCCCTGGCACCTTGAGTTTCGCTGAGGGGCTCAACTGTGCCATGGGACCTCAGTCCATGGGTGTGAGACCAAATCCCACCATCCTGAGAACAAGGAGCAGCAGCCGCTCGTTTCCTGCACAGCCATCAGAGCAGCGGTGCCATTGCCGGGGGCTGTGTGTCCTACACTGTTCCCTGGCTGTGCTCTGGGACATGGCCAAAGCCTGCAGGGCAGACAGGTTCTAAAAAAAAATCCCTAAAACCCAAATCTGTGTTCTTTGTTAGCTGAGAGGCAGGAGGTAATCAAGGCGTCTGACTTAGTTTGCATGAAAATAAACTTTCATAATGTATTTAATGTCAGTTTAATAATTTTATTGACTCAAATTAAAAAGAAATTCTTAATAAAAAGGGAATGGTGATAAAGGTAATCTGCTGGTTTGAGTAGGTTTTGATGTGGTTTTTTTTGTAGGCTATTCTTTTGTGTAAGAAAAGAATTGCAAGTTTCCAGGAACATTTTGTACTTCCATCCTTATTCCCACGTGGATTTTAAACGTCAATTGTGGATTAAAATAGTATCTTTCACATAAAATAAACTTCTGTCAGTTGCATGTGACTGCAAGTCTAGGTTTAGGACATCTATTCCTGTGACTGTGTAACACTAAACATTCTGTGGAGTTTAAGTAGTTTTGGCCAGTTTGCTCTGGAAACCCTCTCTGCCCATTCCTCTCTTCCAGCTGTGTCTCTCCTTGTGTCTTTTCTGAAACCGTAGGTCTTTGACAGCCAGCTCTACACTCCACAGCAGGCTGGAATCAAACTGCAGCCTCAGGAGTGCTACATAAAGAGGAAACTTTTTGTGGTTTTATATCCTACGCAGATCTGAGCTGTTTGGGTACAATAGTCCTGAGACTATGAGACACCCTCAGGTTTCTTCCAGGGCTGCCCTTGGACACCTGCCATCTGACCAGCAGTCTGGTCTCTGACCTCAAAAGAAACTGCAAATCTTTTTTAGTGCAATAATGAGCCTGTCTAACCGCCATGGCCTGTTCCTATATGTCATCTTTCCTATAGCCTGTTGCATTGGGATTTCTTAGCTGTAATTCCTTTCTAACATTCTTCCTTGCTTTCAAACTGTGGTTCTCATTAATCTCTGTTTATTTCATTAATCTCTCAGAAATTTCTTTTTGTTCCTTATGTTTGTATCATCTTTCATTTTGGAAAATCTTTCAAAATGCAATTTAATATCTTCTTGCTTTTTGTCAGATCAAATGAACTGAGTGTTATCCAAACTAATACTGTCTATTGTGACTCATAAGTTCTGCTGTGGCACTGTGAGGAATTACATTAATTGCTAGTGCTTGCTGTAAGAGTCACATTCTTGCACCCAGTTTGTGAAGATGCTCTTGATCCTCATTGAAATGTTCATCTTCCATTACACTGCATCTGATCACTTGAGATTATCTGTGACCGTGATGAGATGTGCTATATTAGCAAAGAGACAATAAGTACTTGCAGTTAATATTCAGTTTTTCATCATATAGATTGACTTGGAATAGGTTGGATTCCATTTCCAAATAGTTTAATGTGTACAGCTTGCTGTAACATTATTCAATTCAAGCAAGATGCAATATAAAAAATGAAATGTCATAAATAAAATATCAGCAGTGAGGAAAATGAGGGAAAAAAAATCCATTCACTGTATACACAGCTGTCTTGTATTCAGAGAAAAAGGGGAGAAGAGGCATAATAGTTAAAGTGAGGTGCATTTTGAAATAAATGTTTCCCTTCTGTTTACTGCAAATGCTACTATAAAGTAGCTGAAAATATTTATAGTCTCTATTTTGCCTTATTTCATCTACCTGTGATTCTACGAGAACTCTAAGTTAGCTAGTTGTTTCATTAGTGTAAATCACAGCCTGAATTTATAAATGCAAATATTTTCAGTTTCTGCATAAATACCTCATATTTCAAGCAACAGATGCATTAAAGACCACAATCTACTCAGAATTATTCAGTAAACCAGAAAGAAATATCATGTTCATCCCAAGACATTTCTTTATCATGTTATTTGTTGATTTTTATTCAGAGTGACACTTGAACTGTTCTTACAGCCTCATTATGAGGTAGGTATTTTCACCAGGAGCCTTCTCAGACCTTCTTGATATTCACAAAGCCACCAGCTGTGCTTGAAATGGGATGCCACCGTTGCTTTGGAGAGCCCCCACAATCATCATGGGTCCTCATGCTTTATCATTCCTCTATTCTCACTAAACAAACCTGATACGTAGCTATAGAGACTACCTCCTCAAGTGGTACTGCTGTCACAAGCTGTAATACAAGTCTGAACGTGTTTCTCCAGCAGGTCAATGTCTATGCTATGGGATTAGAAGGCAAATGCATCCCTCAGTGAGATATGCATGTACATGGGTATTAACTCCCGTGTTCTTATTTGCAGGAAACTTACATTATTGGAATTGCCAAGATATCTGCCATGTATGGTAAGAGTCTATAGCAATTTCCAGTGTCTCAGCTATTCTCAGTCATTTGCAGCTCTCCATTATGCAGGGAAGTCAGAGTGGTCTCATTTTCTCTTTTGCTGTTGATGTTCACCTTCTCAGAAATAAAAGCCACAACATGCTTGCTTCTTTCTTTAAAAAAAAGTCCCCTGAAGTGACGTAACAAACAAACCCCCTTGAACAAACTGAAACAACCTTACCTGATGTGACAACAACCACTTCATTTACTTTGCCAAGTCTGACTTAAAACGCCTTTTAACCAAAGGCTTCTTTGTCACCCTCTTAGCACAATTCCACAAAACATACCATTTCCCAGATGATGCGCCTGGAGAAAATGAGACAGGTGTCTGGAACCATTTCTTCCTAGCAAGCACAGAAAACAACATTAACATTCTATTTATTGCGCACATTATTCCATGTAAGCAACAAGATGATTTAAATGTTGGCTCTGAAAAGCAAAAGGCTGGATAGAAAAATAGTTTCACATTGAGAAGCCCAATGTTTTGGCCCTTATTTGTGAACAGACTTTAAAATACTTTACAAGTCTTAGAGAAAAATATTGTATTTTTCCCATTCATTCTCCCAAAGGATCTCTAGCTAAGTGATAATAAAATAATTTCTTCTCATGCATTTCTAACCAGTGCATTTAAAGTCATCTATCCCTAAGGGTCCTATTAAAAGTGGCTTTCTGGTGATGGAATTCATTCTGATGGAACTACAGGTTCAATCACGCCCTTTGCAACATTGCAGTAAAATAAGATTAGTGCTGCTGAATTCAATGCTGATATTCTATAACCAACTTATGTTGATAGAATATTTTTGTGCATTAGTACATCTGACATATATCTATACCATATGCCCATATACTTGTATGCCTGTATTCTACATTGATTCATTAGAATAGAGAGAAAGGCAAAGTAGCAAAAAATGCTAAGAACAAAAGGGCTAAAGATGTGAGTCATAAACAAGCATGTTTCAGAGGCAAATATTCATAGCTTCAGAAAAGCTGGGAGAGCAGCCTCTAGCTGAAAGTGTAAGTCCTGCCCAGTAACCATAATTCAGCTCATGATGATTTCCATCCCAACTTCCAAAGGGCTGTTAGTAAAACAGCTTAATTTTGGGGCTAGTCAATTAAATATTGTTAAATGTTACTTAAAAGAAAAGGTTGACATATTTTTTTCTGGTTGCTGTACAGATTTTATACTCAGGACTTGTGATGTTCAGTCTGGAAATCCATCTGATGGTAAAGACTGACATCAAAGAGCTTGAAGAAAAATGGCTAAGGAAAACAGGTCTATTGTCAGTCAAATTGAATCAGCTGACAGGGTTTTATTTCTTTAATGGATCATTTTCTCTAAGACCAAAGCTGAAAAAAAAGGTTTTTACAATACATTTTGACTTTGCATCTACTTCCAAATATCTCCCTATTCTTACTATACAAGTGGTGCAGAAAAATAAGACATCATGTAACCTGAGTGTCATTTGTTAAACCAGCCATAATACACTGATTGTTAGCTGTGCTTATAGGAAAGTACAAGAGAAGTGGGGGTAAGCTTTATTTCTAACCTTGCCATACATCCACAGTCATCCACAGTCTTATGGTCTTAGAACTCCTTTTTCCCAATATATTGAAACTGAAATTCTGAATAAGCCAAAGAAATGTTTTTTCAGCCATTTTTATTTAACCATAAATTTTAAGAGGTTTGAACATTTATTCAAGTACAATGCTGATCTTGCCCTCAAGAGTTATTAATAACATCAGAATGTTCTTTTACTTGGTTTTTCTGTGCAGACTTCTGCCTTCTGCTGAAGGTACTTTTTATATAATGAGCTCAAACTCAATCAGGATCTTGTGAATAGTCTAAGGAACATTTTATTTGGTGTGTTGGCATTTCACATTTCCTTTATTACCCTTTGTGAAATCTCTTTATCACAACAGGGAAATCTCTTTTGAATGTTAAAGAGTTCTTTTTTCTTTCAATGTTTTTATGTTGGAGAGGCAATGTCTTCTGGTTTTAGGCAGACTACATTTTTTTGAGATGGTATGGCATGAAACCATTAATTATGTCTATATTTGCACCACTTTTGAATGGTCTCTAAGACCTTTGTGTAGCTCTATGTTCATATGTCACAACAAAATTACTCTTTCAAATAGTTCTAGATGACTAGATTTGTCTAACCCATTTTTTAAACCTCTTAGTGAAGCATATTCCACAAATTCCATCCCTATGTTTCAATGTGTCTTAGAGTCAGAAAATTTTTCTAATAGGTATTGTGGCTCTTGTAAAAAAAGTGGTCCAGAGAGTGGGATTACAAGAAGGCTGGAGAGGGATTTTTCACAATGACATGTAGTGATAGGACAAGAGGGAATGGCTTTGAACTGAAGATGGGTAGGTTTAGATTAGATATCAGGAAAAAATTCTTTACTCTGGTGGTAAAGGGTGGTGAGGCACTGGCACACATTGCACCAAGAAGTTGTGCATGCCCCATCCCTGGAAGTGTTCAAGGCCAGGCTAAATGGGCCTTTGAGCAACCTGGTCTAGTGGAACCTGTCCCTGCCCATGGCAACAGGATGATTTTTAAGGTCTGTTCCAAAGTAAACCATTCTATGATTCTGTGAAATATTTATTGTCCTACTCTTCTGAATACATAGAATAATTTATCATTGTCTTCCTTATAGTAGAGGTTGGTGGATATTTATGTTTCTTCAAGCCCTTGATTACCTGGATTATCTTTTAATTAAAATGAAGTGTGTCATGTGGATGACAGGCAGTAAGAAAGCAAGGACAGATGTAGTTGCTAAAACTTGGAGAAGAGTTTCCAAATAGTATGTGTTGATATGAAAAGTATAGATATGTAGTACTGTAGGTATGTGTAGATATAAAAAATTCAAAAGTGAATAAAAGAAAATGGTGCTCTGACAGAGTAGAAACTAAGGAAAAGATAGAGGCATTCACTTTATTTGCAGTCATTCATCCAAGCTAAATCTTGTGTCAGATTTCCAAATCTTTACCTGTTTGAGGAGCCACATTTCTTATGTTCTGGTTATATTTATGTAGATTAGATAGTATAGACTAGATATGTAGTGGGTTAGAACTACTGAAAATGTCTGAGTAATTAGGAAAGGAAGCGAATATTGTGGCTGTCACAGGGGGAATTTTGTACAGGACATCAAACTGAAATCCAGGTTGATGAAACTGTGAGAGAAACTGGTGAAGTTCCCCAGAAAATAGGGCTTGATCTTATTAAAACTGCCAAACTTTCACTTCCTCGGAACCTTCTGGAAAGAGAAGTCTGTCCATCCAATTCTTGGAATACACTGTGAAGTTCTGTGTTTTGTGGTGGGGGTTTTTTGTCCTTTTTTTGTTTGTTTGTTTTGAGTAGGGAAACTTAAAATAACAAATACATGGAGGTTTTACCAGATCTTTTTCTAATAAAGAAGAAATAATGATTGAACAATGAAAAGATTAGGAGAGTCATTGAAATGACAGGTTTTGCAACACTAAGACTATTAAAGAAAGAACAATAACAAGAGATAAAACAGTAGAGTGCAAGAGAGCAGGCTTCAGTCCAGTCAGAGAATTGACAGATTAGGGTTTAGGGGAGACAAATGCACATAAAAGTGTTAAGGAGAACTGGCAGTTCCTTAAAAGAGATATATTATGGAGGATAATCAGTGCTGGTCAGAGTGCTTAGGGGAGTTGTACAAAACTCAAAGAAGAGCTAAATGAATGATCAGAGGTCTAACAAAGTCCTATAGGAGAAGGGAGAAAAATGGGGTGTAACCTAAAGGTAAGAGGGCTAAGGAGAAATACGATGTCTTTAAAAAATGGAGAGCTATAATGTATGTCTTGGGAAAACAGTGGTATCCTTATCAATTTAACCTTTAAGAAACAAAAAGATAGAGACAATCTGAATTAGTCAAAGTGAGGAGGGTGGATTCAGCTCTGCAGACCTGCATCTACTTCATTTCTCCATTTACTGGATGAACATGCCCAGGTCTCTAAACCTTCCCTCAAAAAGCACACCTCTCTTTCCTTTTCTGCACTGAGGTTTTCCAGTGCTACAGTTGGGGGTCTCATAAACATCAAGTCAAGGAGAATATACCCTTTTTCTTTTTTCACAAGCAACACAACTGTTAATGCCACACTGATGTACATACCCTCTTTGTGCACCAGTGCCGTGTTATTGGTTCACATCACATTTGCAAGGTAAGGTGTTGTGCAGTTTAATAATTTTGTTTCACTGGAAGGTCATCCTAATATTTCATCACTATGTGCTTGATTCCAGCACTTATTAATTGAAATGCCAGATACAGGAATAATAAACTACCTCCCAGTAAAATACTCTACAAGTGTTTTTCACCAATCACTTGTGCAAATACAATGATTTTATCTGGAACATTTTTTTCCCTTCTGTTTTATAGGAATATAAAGTAAGACAATGTCAAACCCTTAAAAATGCAAGTTTATAAGTTATTTGCAATGCAAATTATATAGACTATCTGCACCTCCTTCGCCTCCCTCCCACAACAACAAATTAGAATGGTTTGGTTTGATTTGTTTTGAAAACTCCATGCTGGCTGGCTCTTGCCACATTATTATTATTATAGCTTATGTAATAACGATGTGTTTAAGTCTCATTTCAACAGCCTGAGTGAGGCTGAGCCACCTGAACTTCTCTGTGAGATCCTTTTCTCTTTTTAGAGAAGATCAGATGTTTGTCGCTCCTCAGTTCTCACTACCACCCATCACTCATGTGGTATCAAAGATACCAGCAAGTGACTGGGTGACTACCCGGCTACTCCTGTAAGTACCACCGAGTGAAATTCAAATGAATTCCTGAGAGGTTTTTTCCTTAAATATTCCTGAATGCTTTTTCTCTGTTTCTTCATTCTGTTGAACCTCATTCTGACTTTTGGTCATATGCCACTTTTGTAATGAGGCCTTTCAGAGAAGGCAAACACCACTGTAGCCTACTGTGTGTCACTAGCTTTTTGCCAGGATTTTCTTTCCCATCTGATAATGAACTTCTGTTTTCCTTGTTGAGTTCTTTTTCCCTCTTACTTCAAAAGTACTTATACAGATTTTTCTTTCCTTCACTAAAAATAACTTATTATGTATATTTTTCTGGTTTTTTTTTCTTTTTCTTCTCACAGTATGTTATCCATTTATGTTCATTCTTAGTCACTTGTACAGCTTTTTAATACTGATCAAAGTAAGATTAATTTCAAATCCGTTGAGGGCTCTTCATTCAGCCATAACCACCTGTCACTATGCTTTGCTTCCTACCTGTCGTCTGTATTAGGGGAGTTTGTTTCTCATTGTATAATACAATCTCTAACAGGTGCCTGCTTTGAACTGGACTATCCTCCCCAGATATCCTCTGACTTTGTGCATACCAAGCAAACAAGTTCCTTCCCAGCCTTACTCTACAAACCCTTTTCACCTATTCCTTAGAGTAGTGAATGTTAGTCTTCATAGTCATTTTCTCACAAATTACCCCTTACCTTTGGATCCTGTCAGTTCCTTGTAATTAACTGGGAGGAAAGCTGAAATAGTCATTCTTCTAGCTGATTTCTCTAGCTCCTGGGGAAAAACAAAACAAAACACCAAAAAAACCAAACCAAACAAACAAAATCAAAAACCAAAATGGTACATTTCAAAAACTAGCTATTTTCACAGGAATATGAGGGCCTGGAGTTTATACTATGGGTTAACATCCTCTGCCAGGGATCTCCACAGTTCTGGGATTGTTTTAACTATTTTTGTATACTGAGAAAACCCAAGTCACTCCTGGAATTGCAAAGAACCTGATGTTCTTATGTACTGCCATGAATCTCACCAGTTACCTCAGAACAAATTTGTAGCCCCTGACCATGATACCTACGTTTTTCATTGGAGCTACTCCAGCATTCAAATTACATCCAACTTTGTCAAAGCTCTTAGTTGCTTGAGATGTTGTTCAGAGCATGTCAGTGCATGTGAGAGAGAGAAAGGGGGAATAAAATGATAGAGATATTTTCCTTTTTTAGTGGTATTGTTACTGATCTCTCAGTCTTCCACGTGCAGCAAATGCCACATATTCATCTGGGAAGAAATGGTTCTCTTAATTTCAGACCTAACATCTACTCATTCTTGACTGAAGACCTGCTCAGTGACTAGACAACAGTTTTGTTGCCATGTGAGACAGAAGATGAGGTAGGGCTGTCCTTTACTTATACAACAGGGAAGCTTTTTCACCTGCTTCTTGCAACTATTATAGTTGCAACAGATTGGACTCTGCTGTATTAAAATGCAAAACGTTTTCCTTTTCTGAGTCAAAGAGTATGGAAGTGACACCTATATTATTCACATGGTTTCAACAGCTGCATTATTCTAGGTATTACCCTAGAAGATTAAAAAAACCCAGAATGATGGTCTAAAGATCAAATCAGGAAGCAATTTTAGAGCCCCTCTAAAGTCATGCTTTGAATTTTAATTCCTAAATAGGAAAATGGATCAGATATGAGACTTTTTAGTCCAAAAATCTTGTGATTGAAAAGGAACACAGTTTGAAAGAATGAAGGCAAAGCATTTCTGAATAGTTATGATTCAGGCATGGAAAGGAAATGCAGTTAATTTGGTAGTATTTATGATGCTTCATATGACATTAATAAATATGACTGGAGGTTTTTATTTTCTGGCAGGAACAGTAATAGTTGCAAGTAATTCAGGTTTATAGTACAGCATTGTGTTTTAGAGAAATAGGAAAGAGACCATAACTTGCTGTGTGTGAATGTTGGTGCGTGTGGTTTAGGAAGCATGAATTGGACAGTTTTGGCCTCTTAGTGAGATGCCAACCCATCCCTTTAAGTGATTGTTCCCATGCTCCTTGCCTTAGATGGCACATACAGCTGTACAACATCAGAAAGGCCTTGAGCTGTAAGTTTTATATCATGTTGTTCAATCACCTCCTGGACTTCTGCACCCCCAACTTTCAACATGGTCATACAAAGGAAGTGATTTAGGGACCAAAAAAAATTAAGGTGGATATTTAATGGCAAAGACCATATTCAAATGGGTGAGAACTGTTGTTTCAGCATTGGAAAAGAGAAATAATTCATTTCAGTGAAGAAGTTGGTGAAAAGGAACATAGGAGGTTGCTCACAATCTTGGTTGCAACGTGAATTCTCTGAAAGCAGGGAGGGATCAGGTGCTCATGGACCAAATAGAAAGTTGTTCAAACTCAAGCTGCAGGCAGTGAAAAAAAAGGCAATATCTGTGACTGGGCCAGATGACTCTTTTAAGAGGCTGTTGAGCAGAGTGCAGTGCTGTTCAACCTGTTTCACAGAGCAGGAGCAGGGGCCTTGCAGAATGCTGTCCCATTCACCATCACTACCTCTGGTCAGGTCAGAAAGCAGCAGCACTAGTGTTTGTAGATAAAATCAGAGTCATGGAATCATATGGGTTGGAAGGGACCTTAAAACTCATCTAGTTTCAACTCTCCTGCTATGGCCAGGGACACTTTCCACTAGAACAGGTTGCTTAAAATCCCATCCAACCTGGCCTTGAACACCTCCAGGGATGAGGCATCCACAGCTTCTCAGTGCAAGCTGTTCCAGTGCCTCACCACGCTCACAGTAAAGAATTTCATCCTGGTATCCGATCTAAATCTACCCTCCTTTATATTAAACCATTCTCCCTTGTCTGTCCCTGCATTCCCTTGTAAAAAGTCCTTCTGCAGCTTTCTTGCAAGCTCCCTCTAGGTGCTGGCACTCTGCTATGAGGTCTCCCTGAAGCCTTTTCTTCTCCAGGCTGAACAGCTGGGCTGTGGTTTCTTGGCATGTGTATGTAGACTGTGACTGACTCAGCAGCAGTGGAGTTACCTCCTCCAACACCCACAGGGAGTATCTGAGCTCTGAGCTGACTCCCAGCAGTCAGTCCCTCTTGATGGCACTACCTGCAAGGCCAGAAAACGCCTGGGCTGCTCCTCCCTTTCTCCACACCACCTCTCTGCTTCCTTGGGCTCCTTGGGCTTGCAATCTCTCACTCCTGGGCAGGCACACAGCAATAGCTCACAGTCCTCTTGATACCTGCCTTGTTGGCTGGCAGTCAGATGAGGGTGGTCTCCATTTGACCCATCTCTGCCCAAATTAAATAAGTCAAAAAGCATGTGGCTTTTCAGCCCCTACCTGGACTTCCAGTTTTACATATCTGACCCTCAAGGGTCTATTTTTCTTAAAAAGTGAAGGGCAAATTGACTTTTCCCAAAACTACTTTTCCTGAACGTGTTGTGTTCAGTAAACAAAACATCCAAAATAATTTACAACAACTGTTGGATATATTTACTGTGGGCTTCTGAATTCTTCAGCAAATTTTACCTTCCCAGTGATGCAAGTGCTATCTTGTCCTTCTCTTTGTCACCATGTTAGTGTTGTTTAGCTGAATTATATTCAGTACAATCATGAATGACAGCCTTTAGCTATGCAAAAACAAACTGTCATCCAGAAAGAAAGTTCTCATTGCTCTGAGCCAGATTTTGAAACTACTTACCGAGTGTATTTTCTGATTCACTCAAGTGGCTGCGCAGTTATACCCTTGGTGAAACTTAATTTTCATAAACATCTCCAAGAATAGTAAATTATTCATTATCAAGACCTTTTCATTAACCACTCTCTTATTATCAGCTCCTCTCTCCGCTTCAATGAGAGAAAAATAGGAGTTTATTACCGCAAGTATGAGAAAAGAATAATTGTTTGACACATAAATTCCATTTAATTCTATAAATACTAAGCATCATTCATAAGCTATTATTAGAAACTTTAGCTCGAGATTCAGGGCTATATGTTCAGCTCTAGTGATTTACAGTTTCCCTCCCAGTTTTACTCATGATAGCAACTGTTAATTTCACCTAAATGAACAGTATTAAACCAAACCAAAACAAATCAAATCAGAAAAAAACATGACTGTTCTCTCTCTCTGAACTATTATAAATCAGGAACAAGCACTAGGATTGCCATCACCTGAATTAGTCCACATGGACACCACCTTCCTGAAAATGGGCAGTCAAGGTGGAAGCTTGTAACATCCAGCAGCACAGAACATGATATTCATGAGCAAGAGGTTGATCTGTCAGGTGAACTGAAGAAGCAGAGAGAAATACAAAAATCCTTCAAAATTAAATAATTTTGCTTTTCTTCTTTTAAACAAAAAAAAAAAAAGGAAACACAAGCAATCAGTTGTGAAAAAATTAAAGGATGTCTTAATTTCTAAACATTTTTATATACTTCAAAAGATAAAGCCAAGCTGCATTGTAAGAATATTTCAAAATAAAAAGTCAAACCGCTTCCACCAAAATATGTAGAAATAAAAGGTTTTTGTTTTTGGCTTTTTTAAAGGAAATACTGTTTTTCTTGTAAGAATTTCCTGCCAAATTTGAATGGAATTCCTATTTATTCTCTGTGACTAAAACTTCCTTTTCCAACAAATATGCTATTCTTGACAACCTCTGTTCTTGTTTCCCTGCTTCATATTTCTGTCAAAATTAATGATCATGTCCTACATTTTGGTGGCCCCCCTGGATTATGGGCCTTTTCTAATGAGCTGCTCTGATTTATACCAGGATGATGATCAACAGCTTGGGGCAGAACATCATCAGAAATCCCTTGGAAATTTGCAAATTGTCAGGCAGATGAAGAGGGCTGCTTGTAGGTTGTATTTATGACTCCTATATCATTTTTAGGAACTGACAAACCCTCAAAGTCATTATGTCTCTTCCATGTTTATGCAGAAATGTAAGTAATTACTGCTTTACAAATGTGTGTCTGCTATACCACTTCATATTAAAACAACGCTTGTGCATTTTCAATACTCATCTCATTATTCTCTCTTTCAGCAATAGATTGATTTCCCCTGAAGGAAATATCCACTCTGTGTGGGAAAAAAAAAAAAAAAAAAAAAAAAAAAAAAACCAGCAATTTTTGTTGTAGATTAGGGATCTATTTCATTAAAAAATTGAATTAAAAATTGAATAATCTTTCCATATTGTTATCAAAAAAGCAAAAAAAAAATAAAAAAATCCCCCAAAATAAAAAAAATAAGACTCTTGGATCCAGATTGGTCTAGAAGTTTTAGCTGCATTCACTTTTTTTTGATGGTTTGAATGTGAATGAGACCCCTGAATATCTTTGCTGAGCAAGTCTTCATAAAAGTTCAGAAGATTTTTAGCTTTTAAGGAATGGACATTCAAATAAAAACAAAAGGTGGAAAATAGGAACACAGCTTGATTTTCAGAAGTGGGAACTGGTGAAGTACTTCTGATCTCATAGGATGGATTAAGGTAAAGACCGTTGAGAGGAGGAACTTCTCTTTCAAAGATCAGCTGTGTCTTTTTGCCATACTTACAACATTAAAAAGTAATAACTAAATTAAAAATCTTTCTCCTAGATAAAAGTCATTTGAAAGTCATTTGACACATGCAGTTTCCATCTCATGGTTAGCAGAGCTGCTAATAGCAATTTCAGGGGATTCTGAAAAATCCAGAAGAAGTAATTCCAAGCACAGAGCCTAATTAGTGCCCTCATTAGGATATCCAAACAAGAACACCTACTGATTGTATCTTGTCTTTGAATCAGATCTCAAATAGCTGCTTACATCAGCCAAAAGAAGAAAACAATTTCAGACTTAAAAATGAAAGTTTAATAGTCTCCTTTTGATGACAAGAAAGTACCACAGTAACCACACTCAGCTGGTGTTCTCTATGTGCATAGAAAGAGTAGATTTGAAGAATCCAGTCTGTACTAACTGAGAAATTACATTCAGCTACTGATAACTCCTAATGTGTCACCCTGGTGCTATGCATTGACTTTCCACTGCAAATATGCAGAGGTAAGTGAGTGAATATGGTCTGGGGATGGGCATCACCATGAATGGACTGTGTCTAAACTATATTGCTGCCCTGCTGGAATTTCTGGTAATATCTTGGGGTTTTTTTTCGGGGGGGGGGGGGGGGGGGG
>JAWWMO010000083.1:142800870-142861231 GCA_035047845.1 Dendrocincla fuliginosa | reverse complement strand
GATTACAAATGTCACTCAACAGCAGCAACAACAGAAACCATTGCATCGTTTGGATGGTACAGATTACTGCTATTGGAATTCAGCACAAAACCCTTCACGGTACGATCAGTGCATTGTACATCATGGAAATGAAAAACACTGCTATGCTTCAGTAGATTTGCTTTTGGAAAGAGTTCTGTTTATGAAGCAGAAAATTGCCCAGAAGAAATACCAGGAACAGTGAGTAGATGACTTTTAAAGTTTTATTCCTCACATTTTCCCAGGTTTAACAGACTCAAAAGTATCTTCTTAAACAGGAGAGAAACATAATTGTCCTCACTACTGAAATTAGCGGTCTTTGCTGAATATCAAGGGAGCGGTGTGGCCATTGGTCACCCAACTGGCATCTTGTCAATTGAACAACACAAATGCCACTTTCTGGTCCTTTCATCAAGAAGAACAAGCTGATCTATGATCTTTTTGTCTGTCTATATTTTCCCCAGTGATAACAATGATTAGAAAGAGATGCATGGTTCTAAGGTTGATTGGGTGTGATTCTATGGCCACTGCAATGTAATAGATCCACCATATGCACAGCAAGCCTGAAGCTAAAGCTCTGCAGGCTGTCTTTTCTCGCCAAACC
Organism: Dendrocincla fuliginosa; assembly: GCA_035047845.1. Lineage (NCBI taxonomy): Eukaryota > Metazoa > Chordata > Aves > Passeriformes > Dendrocolaptidae > Dendrocincla > Dendrocincla fuliginosa. Next base: position 142,860,609 of record JAWWMO010000083.1, on the reverse strand, counting down.
CAGTGTGTAGAAAAAGGGGTAGAGATAAAGGAGACAGGTAAGGAACCGCATTCCTCAAAAGGTTTATTTCAATATTCACCCTAGACCTTACTGCAAAAATGTCTTAAAAGCCACTATCAGACAATTAGTATTTTCTCCCATTTTATTGACCTTGTGTTAGTTTGCACAGCTGCTGAAAAAATCTTTCAAAAGTAACTCAAAGTGTGTTTAAGACATGATTATGCACTCTGGTGCTTGAGCACACAGGAAGGATCCTCACCTTCATAATTGTGTTTTCAGCTGCTGAGGTGCAGTTTTGTTATTCCTCCTTTGCTAACACTTTATGCTTGAAGTGCAGAAAGCCCCTCACTGAGATCCCAAGTATTAACATGCCACGTGCAACAAAGATGAGCATCTGGAGCCAAGGAGGTGTTTTCCCTACAGTGACAATGGACAATTTTGCACTATAGGGGGATTCAGCTCACATATTTCAGTCATTTGAATCCCTTCCTGTGTAAACACCTGGTGTTACTGTGGATGCTCTAAAGAATTTGAGACATGGACAGGGCTGGCTGTTATGCCAGAGCCTTTCTATGGATGTGGTAGGAAACCAAATGGGATAACACGGGGTGTCTAAAATGAAAGCAGAATCTAGAATTTTAGCACCTAAGTCACTCTGGTTTTCTGCATTTGGACTATTCATCTTCAACTCTGTCCCTTCATTCCCATTTAATCCATTTACAGGTATGCATTTAAGTTGTTGACTTTGGTACAGCTAAAGGTCCAGGGGACTGTAGCATCCCAGAGTTTGTCAGTGACGTTGCTAATACTCAAGATCTTTGGATGCTGTGCTAGTCTGCAACTTCTTTTGGGACCTTTAAGTCTTTTTTTGTTCTCAGTAAACACTCCACAGGAGACTGTGGAGAAGATCACTGAGTTCTGCTCAAAATAGTTTAGCTTAACTTTTTAAGACTTCAGTACAGCTTAGATGCTAATTTTATCCCATCAGAGGTAAACAGCACTATCTCCTCCTGTGTTGAAGTGCCACAGGGATATTTTTCTATCTCTGTAGCTGAAAAGGAATTATATTTCTCACTCTTTATATCAGTCATTGTGGCTTCTTTGCTATTTGACTTTACTTTTAGTACATAAATTTTCCAAATCTCTTATCTTTTAATTCTTCATTATATTCTAGTTCTAGCTGCTTGTGATTAACATCAAAAGAAGAAAAGATGACAGAGAACGTCTAAGTGAGTATAACAGTGTTAAATCTATAGTAAAGTGTGGGTTCCAGTCTCTTTTTAATGAGTAAAATAAAAAAAAAATGAAATATTATTTTTTATTTCCTGCATGTTTAACCTTTAAAATTCCAAATGCTTTGTAAAGGAAACAGAATAATAATCCATAAACTACCAGAAACACCAGTTTCAGATGGTTGACATACTCTTGCATCAAATGAGTTTTTTTGTCTGAAAGGTTGTGCTCCCTGAAACCTAATTACACCTCCTTAAAATCAGCATCACTGAGGCCGCAAACAACGTGATTAACAATATCGATAGAAGACCAGAGTGTAGAAAATGTCTTTATTGGTGTCAGCTAAATTGCTACATACTGTGAATGAAACCACTCCTGCCTTATAGTGGCAGAAAAATATCGGATTCTCAAAGATCCCAGGAAGAAACTTTCTGTTGGTATGCGGAAGACCCAAGAGAGTTGTGTTTCCACAGCAACCACAGATGTTCTCTGTGGGTTTTAAGCCATTCATCCCTTGCCTCAGGACTGTCTCGTATCCACTTGCATAGCCCCAGGTACCAGGATACAGCACTCCAAGTTCTAGAGATAAACAGATATGGCATTCAGGAAAACTGGCATTATTCTTGTCTTGTTCCTAACAAATTTGCAAGCTACTGATGGTCTTGCAGCCTGGCAGTCACAGAGCTTGACCCTCGCAGGATGCTTAGAAGAGAGTCAATGGACATCAGCAAAAGAAAGAGCCTGCAAAGGCACCCACAGAAATTGGGTGAGGCACTGAAATGACTGAGGGCTTTTCCCTTCATGGACAAGCAATATGGAAATCAACACCTTGCACACCCTAAATAATAAAAATAAAATCATTGGCACAGAGGAAAACAAAATTTCAGATTGTGCCTTCAAGAAAGGCAGGATTTGGTCCTTTGGAATATTTTTAATTTATGTACTTGCTTTAAAAAGCACATAGCCTGTAAAGGTGTTAATTCAATATAACACATTCTGTCTCATGAGATTTATTTAAGTGAAAATGTCATGCTGGCTATGTTCAAAATAAGAATCAACTATAACTTCAATTTTTTAAAATTTGTTAGATGAATATAATTTTATCTCAGCTACAGGTCTCTGTAAAATATGCTGTTAGATTTCTGTATTTTTGTCACAGGCCATTAGGGCCTATGCACAGACCTACCTTCTTGTCATTGCACAGAGAAAAGATGTGCACAGTAGAGCTAAAGAGAGAATCTAAATATAACTCATGAATGCTTTGAATTTCAAAATGAAGAGTATTCGTGCTCTGGCCCAAAAGGAAGGGTGAGATTATGATCATGAAAAAACCCACTGGGGTGTCTCCTTGACTCACCAGAAAACCAAAAGAAGTAAGATTTCTTTTCCCTGAATAATTTATACTGTTTAGATAGAAGCTGCAAGGAGCTGATGAAGATTGACATCCAATAGCTCAGACTTTGGACATTCAATGAGAAATCTCACCATTCAGGAACAGTCACCTTTCATTCCCCACATAGTTAATGGAAAGAAGATGGTAATTCATCCATCCTAAAATGTCCGGGTGTGCCTATTTTAAGCTGAAAATACGTCAAAAGTTTATTGCTACCTTGCTGTGGGTGGCCTGGACTTTTTGACAAATCATAGGAGAGAAAGGATTTTGCAAATTAGTCATGCATTCTGTTTTGCTTTAATTTATCTCATGTATCTAGGTTGCAAAAGTAAACTAAAAGTATTGACTCCCTGTCACAGTCAGTGGAAAAGAGAGATGAACTCAAATACTCTTCTTATACAAGAGTTTATGTTTGGTATTGCAAACCAACTGGAAAACCAGAAAGATATCACTTCCCTTATTATTTACTTGTTCTTATTAGCTCCATCAAAGAGAGGATAATGATTTTTTAATGACAAGGAGAAAAATATTTACCTGTGATTTTGGAAGAAAATTTTATGACAGAAGAAGGAAATAAAAATGCAATAAACCAAACACATAAAGATACCAAACACTCACAAATCCACCACCTCCATCATCAGAAGACCAAGAAGGCTCCTACCTTATGTCCTGTGCACGTCTAATCAAGGTCCCTCTTTTCTGCAATGGAAAATGTAGACTAGGCTTGGGTTTCTTTCTGTACAAAGTGAACTCACGCATGTGAATAACTTCAGTCCACAGATCTGGGGTCGACCATGGAGGAACCTGAGACCCATCCACACAGCTACAAGTTACCATGTGGTAGCCAGTAACCCCCAAGAGTTCCACACAAACTGTCCCTACCATCTGCATACCGTAAAGCATAGAGTGTTTCTCCACCCCTATAACAAATCTGACACCCAAATCCTACCACACACTGCTGCAGGGAAAGAACAGGATAATGTCAGGTCTGCAGATGCATGTCAACTATAAATGGCAGAGAATTTCAGGAAGTGGTTCATGGTCTGAGCATGGAGGAAAACAAAGAATTATAAGGTCCTTCTAATTCTGGTTACAGGAAAGTTTTTTCTAACCTCAAGCTGAGAGTGCTGTTTAACCAGGAACATGTGAGTGAGAACACCACTGGCAGGATGTTGGAAAGGGTCTGGCTGTCACTGATGCACCAAACTACTCTGCCTGGGGGACCTTTTCTGCCGGTAGAGAATCTCTGAGATTTCAGAAGAAAACCAATTTTCTGTCTCCCAAAAGCAAAGTTAGACAACAAACAAGAAAATAATATTTCTTTCCACTGCCTAGAGGCAACAGTAGATCCAGGAAGTATTCAGTGAACTAATTAAATACTGCTATGGTCAGAGCATGACCAACTCACCGTGTTTCCTTTCATTCCCCTTTTTGGAAGCCAAACAAATTATCTTATCCTGATATTGCATGGTTTACTTTCAAGCTCCTATCTCATCCTTTTCCTATCTTACAATCTCCCCTTGAACAAATCACACTTCAAGTTTCTGTGATTTAATCTCTTCTAGTGAAATAATTTAAATTTGTAATCTCCATGACTATCTGAGACCTTCTTACAGAGCTTCCCTTGCTGTTAGAGTCCTTCTAATTTTCAGTTTATAAGGTTCTATTTCTGGAACATAGTTCTTTGACTTTGTATTACTTCCTATTATTAACCCCCAAATGTAAGCATCTCCCTCTCAGTCCTCATTTTTTCCAGGTTGCCCAAATTGTCCTCTCTTAATCCATTTTAAAGTAAATTCCTAATTTCTCTAACTACTCATCCCTGTCCACTTTGTGAATCTCTTTTTTATTAAAGGTGAGAAAAAGTACAGCTTTGAAAATGACAGATAAGCTTTAGGCAAACTCAACTCACAGAATTAATTGAACCATAGATGAGAGGTGAGACACATCAGACCAGAATAAATGAAAGAGTTGATGGATACACTCAGAATTAAACTTCAACATATTATGGTCTGTGCAATCTGTAACCCCCTATAAAAGAATTATTTCACCAAGACTCATCTGAAGAGTTTCTGCTAGGAAACACATTCTAGGGAGGCAGAAATATTGATAGATTCTAGCAGTAAATTTCCATGACATCCCACAGGACTCTGTAGTTGTTCCAGGTGTCAGCCAAACTTCAGACATCCTCTCCCTTGGCCTCTGTGGATTATCATGTGAGAGCTGAAGCTGCTGACATTTATCACTTTTGGTTACCTTTGCTATCAAGTTGCTTCTTCTTTTGCTAGCCCCTTAAAAAGAAGAAAGAATTAGCTATTGGTGTAGTAGCTACCCATGTGCATCTTTATATTTGATGCTTTTGAATATTTCCTACAATTACCAGCTGAAAAAGTTTGCTGTTTTGAGACAGCTTAGCTGAAAGGAGTGTCAAGAGCTGATGCTTACACTCCTTGTTGCAACAGATTGCAAAGATTGCCGTTGTCAGCTTAGCAGGGAAATTATTACAATGTGATGTTAATTAGATGGGTGGAAAATTTGCCATTACACCCACAAAAGACCAGAAGTTTATTTGCCACAGAAATCCATCACTGATGTCCAAAATTCTGCATGATACAGTGCACCTGTTGATTCTGTGCTGGGTGAGGCAGCACGCTCAGCAGCACATGCTCAGTGTATCTTAAGGCTTTGACAGGACAGAAGAGCTCACCACAGGCACTCTTTTGCTATATTTTTTGAAAGTGTCTTCTCCATGTTGTGTACCTATCCAATTTCCTCACAAATTTTAATAGATAGCTTCTAGTGACACCAAGCAAGTGTTTAGTGAAGGTTTGTCATATGTTTGTGTTTCAGCAGATAAAGTTTCTGCTCCCTGTCACATTCACAAGCCAGTGCTGGCAAAAATATAAAGAGAGTTCAAAGGTGAACAAGTTTTCTATTTAAGTCAAAGCAACAAAAGAAATCCCTAAGACAGTACTTGTACTTCTTACTCTCAGGATCTTGTGCCTGCCTTCTGGACACTAATAGCCATGTTGACAAAGATAATTAGCATGGTAAGTACTTCTAAAAGTTTCCAATTCACACACCAATTTCCCTGTCTTTATAGGGAAATTGATGCATATGACAGCAATACCATGTACCTTTGCTGCACAGGAAGATAGTATGACCCATCTTTGTTCAAAGAAGTGAAAGCTTTTCCTACAGAAAACCTATTGTAAAAGCAACAGCCTTGCACAGTTGTTTCACACAGTGAAACCAAATTGTTCCTTCTCCCACAGGTTACTATTCTGTTCCACCTGTGCAGAATAGAAAGTGCTGCTCTAGCCATTAGAGAAGAAAAGGTCATGGAGTGGGTAACACTACCCTCTGAAAGTCTGAAGGCTGACAGCAAAGAAAGCCAGTTTCCTATTGTTTCTGAAAATGCCACACACTCAGAGGGTTACTGTTCACATTGGAAGAGGGAGAATGAATAACTGAAATAAAAGAAACAAGGGAGATTTCTCCAACACAAACTACAGGGGAATATTCTATGTATCAAAAGCTAGTTGAAATAAGGGTGACTGTCCACTTGCAGTGTAGCACCAATAATATGCAGCATTCCTGGAGCATCCTTCACAAATTCATTGCAAGTTACTGAGCAGAACTATTATAGAGGCAAGAATTAAATGCTGCAGAAAAGTGTATGTGTGATCTGGTATATTTTCTATTTAGAGAAAGCTTTTTTTAATAAAAACTCCTGAATGTTGCAGGTGGTAGTCGGGGGCTGCTTCCTGCTGTCAAGAAATACATTTCTATTACGAAAGCTCACATTGATTTGATTTAAATGGGATGTAGAAAGAAACATGGCATTTGATGATAAGCTAAAAGCTGCTACTCCAAGTAGCTCAATGGATTTGCTGAATAAAAATAAAGTTAAAAAAACCCTACTTGCCATATTTGGCCCTACATTTATATCCTCACTTTATCATATGCTTTTTGTGCACTTCATTGGAAGGGAGGTTTTGGTCTACTTAGTCATTGATCTTACTTTAACTGCTTCTTAGCATTGTGGTGGATCTCTGCCCAGGAGCTACTCTAAAACACAACAAATCAACCAGCAGTTTGTTATCTGTGTGCATTTAGACAGACCATGATCAATCTGGGATGCAATGGAGGAGTTACCAGTGATAAATGTGTAATGCAAAGCAGTCCAGCATTAGTGGCAAGTGAGAAAAGGAGAGAAACAGAGGACAGACTCCTATCACAGTAGACCAAAATCATAATCCAAGATTCTAGATAATATTTTTACTACTCCATCTTATCTGAACATAGGTAATTTTCTTAGATGACAGGGATGCATATTGTTTTATAATTAGTTTTCTGGAACTAAATAGCTCCGTTCCTCAGTTATGTGGCTAATGAAGTTAATTACCGCTTTCCATTTGAACCCAGATGAGGGTGGCAGAAACAGTTTGAACCCAAGATCTGATACTGAGCCTCTCCCACTCATACTCCTGACCAGTGTAGTCTTTAGAGGAATGACAGGTTTTGTAAATAACATGAAAGGCATTGTAGGTATCTGTCCTGTTCACAGTTTATGTCTCTGTGACCAATAAAAAATGGTCAAACTCAACAGCTGTACTCAGATTACTATGAATAAATTGTTGAATAAATGTGTCTCCATGAGTCTACTGGAAAGACTAATGAAAGCAAAAAGAGTCTCTCCACTCAGGCCAGTAGCAATTCTGTTTTACACAGATCCTCAAAAATACCTTTATCAAAAAAGAGACCTTGAAAAATTTGAGCAGTTTCTCACATAGGGACAAGTCATTTGAGAGATATGTCACTGTTAATTCATTTTTAAGCACGTTCAGAGATTCATTTTGTTATTGTAATTGAAATGGAATTTAGATTATAATGTAAAATTTTGCTTGCCTCATCTGCAGTGGATCCAGCTTTGGATGCCCTCCTGGCGTTGTTTGTGAGCCTTACCTGGACACAGGTAGGAGGCAGGTTCCAAGGACCACAGGGAAGGAATGAAGTTGTGACCTTAGTGTTTTTTGGTGGCCAACAGTTGGTGCCTCTGTGTTCTGGCAGTATCATGGGCAATTATAGCTGCAGTGATGAGTGAGATAGATCCCTGTGCCTATCAACAGGCAGCACAGGCGCCTGCCCCTGTTTTGTAGGGATGGACATGGATTCAGATCCTTTCAGAAGTGTAGAAGAAAGTAGCTACAGATTTAAAAAAAAAACAAACAAAAAAACCCAAACAAACAAACAAAAAAAAAAACACAAAAAAATCCCACAACAACGACAACAAAACAAAAAAAAACAAACACAAAAAAAGCACCATAACAAAAAGACTCTGCAACAGCAAAGAGCACATAATGACACTGCCTCCTAATGTGTTCCTTTCCTATTCATCCTGAGAAATACTGAAGTCCTTCAGCTATTTTCAGAGAAAGAACTGGTTTTTGAAGTATGGAGAAAAAAGAAATTAGATGCAAGACTTGTGGTGACTGCCTAGGTCTGAGGAGTATTTGTCTGTTGTTTGTGTTACATTTTGCAGTGAATACTGCCCTTGTCTCACCCTCCTGTTCCCTACCAGTTTGTTGCTGTTGCCTGAATCACAGTCAGTAAATACTTGTAGGAATAAGTTTCACCCTCAAAAAAGAATGTGTGGTGAAATTCCTTTGTGTTTCTAAAGGCCTTTGAAGTCCCCAAAACGAAAATTCCAGTGAAGCACAACATTGCCTTCTCCTTGGGGCAAGGTAAAAATTGGGGTCATCTGCAGCTGAGGGAGAATCCTGCAGCTTTGAAACAGGGAAGAAACACAAACACCAAAGAGAGGGTATGCACTCAGCTCCGCAAAGTTGTCATTCAGCTCCTGTGGTTCCTGATTTTTGTTAAGTGGAACAAATTGACATGATGAAGTTCATTCTGGGTCAGCATCTTTCTGTGTTCTCTCTCGTTTATGTCCCAGGTTTTATGTCTAGGGCTGCTTGGAAACCAATTGTGCAGCCTGTGTAAATTATGGCACTTGGACTATAAATTGAGAGTTTGGGCTCTTAGCTTTAACAAGCAGATCTTGGATCTCTTTCAAAGATGTGATCTGCATCCTTGGCAGCTATTTATCCTCATGCATTAACACTTCCACAGAGAAGTGGCCTAATGGAGTGACACTAGAAGCATATTCCATTATATCTGCATATATTAAATATAACATCGAAACCCTCACATACCAATGAGTGCTTCTGTAGGTTCTAGAAGTGTTTGGGCTGTCTGGTGTAAGGATGTCAGTCTGTTTCTACTGGTTACATGTGAGGAGTATGAGCCCTTTTACAACTGGGACCTCACACCAGCTAATTGCAAGTAACCTGCTTGTCCTTCATCTGTGTACTGTTCCAGCAGCACTGGTTAGTTACAACTTTTTTTAGTGATCTCACAATCAGATAAGAGAAAAAAAATATTGCTTATGGGAGTTCTTATGAGCAGTTCTGGAAAACATCAATTCAATTATGTCTCTGTGGTTTAGACCCAAGTTCTCCTTGCTGTATAATTGATGTAATTTTGCTTTAGAACTCTATTGTTAACTTTATGATTCACTTGTAGAGCCTGGGCTGCAGTACAAAATTTAATGTTATATGCATTATAAAATGCTTTAAACAGTAAGAGAAAAGAACAGATTATCTTTCTTAAACCATATCTTCTTAAACTACAATTCTTATTTCTCATTTACACTAAAGCCCTTTTGTATTCCTCTGACATGAATTGTGTATGAATTATATTTATATAATTCTTAGTATAGATAAATACAAATACTCAAGTTTTCCTTCTTCCCTGGGCTTGACTTAGAGACATTCATGCTGTAATTGGACCAATTATTTTTATAGAGAGGAATAAAGATAGCCAGACCCTATAACTTATCTGCTTTTAATCTTAAAAAGCTCATCAGAATGCACAGTAATTATAATACAGTACAGTGTGATATGCCCAGTACATTTTTGACTGATAAAATGTCAAAGATTTAGTTTGCACAAGAGCACTGAGCACCATATGTTTTCATCTCATTGTCTATAGAACTGTGCTGAAAAATAACAGTATTTCTCTTCTGTTTGGGCAGATAAACAGAAAGTTACATTCTTTTCTAGCTCGGACTTCCAGTCCCAGTCCCATCCAGAAGTAAACAGATACATAAAAGTGAATCAGCTCTGTTACAGATCTCAGGCAGGGTTTCTCCTCGTTAGAAAAGAGATGGGAAGCAGATATCTATTAATACAAATATTACCTCTTTGTTTCAGTAGCTTTTAGCTGTTGCAACTTTGGAAGTGCTTGTCAGAGTGCAGAAGTGGGTATATATGAAATAATGGAGTATTTACCATGTGTATTTCTTACTTTGATGAAGGAAGATTAATTGTTTAGAGAGGGTGCTTGTCATCCGACTGAAACACAACAAAATTACATGAACTCTGATAAGTCCCTCCACAGTTTCACCATGTTCATTTTAGAGCTAAGTTGAAATGCCTGACCTGCTGGTGGTGGCTGTCACCACAGAGACACCTCAGTGGGCTCCAGAAGAAAATACCCTGTTAATTCAGACTTGATAGTCAAAATACAGATTTAAAAAAAATTCATTTCCCTCAGTAATAATCAGCTCATTTTTTCTAGAACATGGACAATTTACACATGGTCTGTTGACAAGCTATTGCACTCATATTTTTGGAGAAGTCCAAGAGATGAAGAGAAAGATCTTCTATTAAAAATTCATGTGCTGTGTTCAGTGGAGTTGGAGAAAGAAGGGTAAAGCTGGAGGAAACTGCAGTGTCCAAGACTGCAAGAGAAAACAGAGAGGAGAGACTCGTTTGTTGTCTGGACACTGACAAACCCATGTCTCTTACTAAACATGGAGTCATATATAGAGCGGGGTTTTTTTAAAAAAATAAGGATAGTTTAGCATTTCTATTAAGAATAGGAGAACTTTTGACAATAGAATGACTACAGTTAAGACATTTCCCAATTATCTCTAATGTCTTAATTTTTCCCTATGTTTTGCCTTTGGCAGCTCCACTGAAGACCTCACTGATGCTTTGGAGAAGCACATACAAAAGACCATGGAGAAGGATTTTGAGCTTAGGTTTAGGTAGGGTAATGGGAAGGTTGATGCTCTATGGAAAACTGCCAGGAAGGCGACCTAAGCTTACACAGTGTTCTAGTGGCACTAGTAACAGTGACAGTGTGGAAGAACATGATTTCCAGAGAATTGACTCCATTCACAGCAATGCACTGGGCACAGAGCAGTGCTTGGCCAGACTGTGACATGCACATTGTGACAACTTTTGGGGCAGGATCAAAGACATTGATAACTGTAAAAAATAATTTCAGACTGTAGTCAGTTGATTAGATGTTAAATATATAAAGGGATTAGTGGTAGACCAAAAATTTGTTGTTCTGTGTGTTCTAATTCCAGTGAATATATTTTGACAATTTTGGAATGAAGCATTGTTTTAGTCATGGAGCACAATAATTTTGGAGTAAAGTTGTTGAATACATGCCTACCATTTTGGGTGATTGATCCTTACTTTTGCTAGTCTTTTCTTACTCAGCAAGTACTTACTATATAATATCTTTTTTCAGATGACTGGAAAAAAGGAAAAATGAAAACTTGCATCTGCCTGTGTAAGCAGATTAGAATTTCCATTAAACTTTTTAAGCAAAAAAAGCATTAAGCCCTTATCTATTAATTGTTTCCATTCTTAACTTACTTATATTCTTTAACTGTACTTTTTAGCAAAATTGTGCTTACAGTCAAATAAAGCTAATTATTTTTTATAGGAAGAATCCTCATTGATAATATAAAATGCAATCATATAGTCCTGAATGCAAATGCAGTTTTCTCAGAGAAATTTGTTCACAGTCAGGTTTTATGTCCTCTTGGTGTAGTTCACATTTTAGAAGTGTTTCATAAAGCAAGATTTGCATACATCTGTAATGGGTGTATCATCACAACTTTTTTCTAAGATGCTAATTTTTAGCAAAGTACTTAGGCATCTTTACAAAACATGGTAAAACAAAAGACAAATGATTTGATGAGGAATATAGGGACTTCTGGCTAGTAGGTGACATTATGAAATAATAGCGAATTAGCTTTAGAAAACATATTAAATCTTGAAATGTCCCAAATAACAAAGCTTACCTATTTTTATTTCCAATAAGTGTTTCCCCTTTTAGCTATTTCCCTCAGTGTTATATTTACTGCCATTCTATTCTTGGACCAGTGGAAGGTCAATTGCATTGCTTTAATTTCAGTATGCAAATTAAATCTGGAATTGTGTGAAAAGCAAGTTCAGGTCTCTTTCATATTCAAACAATAGCATCTAAACATTAATCATCTCTCTGTGCTTTTATTACCAAACTCAATTACATGATACTGAATTCAATAGGCCTGAAAAGAAATTTAGATAGCTTTCAATGAACATACTCTGTAACAGTAAGATGTCATTATAATTTAAAATGCATGGTATAGTATGATAGATGTTGTTGTACACTTATATCCAATTTACCAAAACTTTGCCTGTTCACACAATACAAAAATTATATAGGAGCAATGTCAAAAGAGCTGTCACATTGAACTGTATTTTTTAAAAGCTGCTATTGAAAATGGATGAGCTTTAATAAGACATGTTGGTTTGGGGTTTTTTTACACTAACAGGTCATGAAGTGAATGGGCAACTCTACTGTGACATTTTCAATTAACGAGAAAACACATGCTAACAGTTTATGATGCCTGATCATTTAGTTTGGAAGGTGACAAAAAGTACATCTGGGATGAATTCAAATGACAAAAAACCAGACAGAAAAGAGACTTATGTCATGTGCACCATCCTCTGAGTGCCCAATCCCAAGGCCAATGAAGATTATGGGAGGATTTTTGATAATTTTCATAGAGAATGGATTATCAGATCCACAGGTTGTGTCAGTTAATCAGGTCTCTTCCTACTTCCTAATGTAAAACTAAACTCCTCAAGATTACTTCCAAATCACAGTAAATCAAATTATATGATACTTCTAAAAACAGAATTAAGCAGAGTATGAACCTTTAATTAAAATTATAATGTAAGAAATAGACACAGTTAGGTAAGGAGAAATGTTAGAGTTATTTAACAACACATCCTGGACTAAGACTTGCATATCCTGTAACCTCTGTGAAGAATCCAAAAAGAGAAATATCCATGTGTGTGCTGGAACTGCTAAGTCCATATGAAATCTCCATATGAAACGAGTCTCATGGCTCGTTTCAGGGTCCATTTGAAGTTTCCTTAGTAGATGGAATGTGTTCTTCAGCATCTTCATAAATGACTTGGATGCAGGACAGCAAGTTTGCAGATGGTACAAAGCTGGCAGGAGCTGTTGACTCCCTTGAAGGCAGGAAGGCCCTGCAGAGAGACCTGGACAAATCAGAGGGCTGGGCAATTACCAACCATGTGAAGTTCAACAAGGACAAGTGTCAGATTCTGCATCTGGGATGGGGCAACCTAGGATGTAAGGACAGACTGGGGAATGAGGTGCTGGAAAGCAGTGCCATGGAAAGGGACCTGGGGGTCCTGGTCAGTGGCAAGTTGAATAGGAATCAGCAGTGCCCTGGCAGCCAGGAGGGCCAACCCTGTCCTGGGGGGTCATCAGACAAAGCATCCCCAGCTGGTCAAGATTGGGGATTGTCCCGCTCTGCTCTGCACTGGGGTGGCCTCACCATGAATATTGTGTGCAGTTTTGGTCACTGCAATGTAAGAAAGATATTAAGCCATTAGAGAGCATCCAAAGGAGGCAACAAAGATGGTGAAAGGCCTTGAGGGGAAGCCATATGGGAAGCATCTGAGGTCACTTGGTGTGCTCATCCTGCAGAAGAGGAGACTGAGGGGAGACCCCATTGCATTTACAACTTTCTCGTGAGGGGCAGAGGAGGGGCAGGCACTGATCTCTGCTCTGTTGGGACCAGTGGCAGGACCTGAGGGAATGGCCTGAAGTTGTGTCAGGGGAGGTTTATGTCAGATATCAAAAAAAGATTCTTCACCCAGAGGGTGGTTGGGCACTGGGACAGGCTCCCAAGGGCAGTGGTCACAGCACCAAGCCTGACAGAGTTCAAGAGGTGTTTGAATAATACTTTCAGGCACATGGTGTGAGTCTTGGGGATGGTTCTGCCCAGGGCCAGAAGTAGGACTTTGATGATTCTTGTGTGTCCTTTCCATCTTGGCATATTCTATGATTCTATGATTTATAAGATCTTTTCTCTCCCTCATTGTAAGTTTTTGGGGCCTAATATTGATACTAAGAGTACTCAGTTAAAGCATTTAGCAAGCTTCTGTTTTCAGTCTGGTGACTTATTTTCATAAAAGTCACAAGCATTTAAGATTTCTATGTCTCTGTTAATGTTATTAAAGTTGGCTAAGTAGTTCGAATGTTTGGGGATAACAGATGGGTATTCACATATCCAGGGACTTAGAAATTCTTAGTCTAAGTTTTAGAAAAAAAAAGACTAATGGTGATCCCCAAAGTACTTAAAATTTAATAGAGAATGGAAATTTTATCTTTAGTAAAATCTTCCTTAGTGTTGAAGTTATGAGATTGTTTGTTTGGGGTTTTTTTGTTTGTGTTTGTTGTTTGTATTTTTTTAGGATGTTTTTGTACAGACATTTTCATCAGTTCCCATACACTAGTGACTTGCACTGTGCAACATCATTTTTGCTGCTTGGCTTAGCATTAATGTTAGGAAAATGCAAAAAAACCCAAAAAAACAAACCCCAAAACCAGCTTTTTGTTTCTGCTCTTTGTATACACTCTTGTGGGTCAAACTGACTGTTAAGTAATTTTTCAACTCGCAGATTTCACAATTTCCACCAAATTTCAATTGGTTATATGTATCTCAAGTGCAGTACCCAAATGTGGTTCACATAACCCAACTACTTCTCCCTTCCAATGCGTGGCATCGCTTTGGAAGAGGTTTGCTGGTTTTTTTTTAACTTCATCACTAATCTGTGCTTTTTATAAGTGAACTGGAATAGATCCTACTAGAGGACAAAGTATTTTTAGAATTTTTCAGAATTTCTCACAGTCCATGCATCCCCTGGTAGCCCTTTGGTAATCCCAGCTACCCATTATCCACAGGAAAGCAGACAAGCATCAAAATGTCCATCTCTGATTTTAGTCTATCATGTTTAACCACTCTGAAGACATGAGTTAGCAGAAGACATAGAAAAGAAGCATAGTAATGGAGTAGAAATTGAAATAGAATATGAAGTTCAGTTTCTCCCTTCTTTGTTTCAAATCTGGGAGTGATGGCTTTTGATTTCTGAGTCCACGGTTTATTTCTCCTTTTCTCATCTTGCTGTGCCCTACAGTCTTGGCTCACTTGTGATCTTCTAAACCTGACAAACTTCCAGATCATATCAGATTAAAGTCTTCATTGATTTCACACTCCCACTAGAAAGCATTTAGTGTCTATTATCAATCATCCTCCGTGGATGAAAACCAGTTTTGTTTATAGGATTTCTTAATGTGTAGCCATTACAACTTACCAGAGCAAAGGCACTTAGTCAAATGCCATGCTTGGCTGGTATATTATTTCTACATTATTAAGGGGGAAGAAAAATGCCCACACAGACCAAAGAGGAACCACTGCAAATAAACAAACTTTAATGCCATGTTGTGTTCCTAAGGAACTAAGACTTCTAAATCCTAGGGGAGAGATACAAAATTGACCTCTGTAGCAAGATCTGACATGAAGTACAACAGGTGTAGACTCTAAGACTATTTCAGGGGAAAATAGGGTGACACGTTATTGCGCTCACGTAATTTTGGCCAACCTGTGTACTTTCAATGGTTGTGAAGAGTAGCATTTTGTCTTCTACATCTCTATCTTGGAAAGTGATCTTGGCAACAGTCAGGCCAAAAATGGCCTTGGCCATTTTCTCAGCCATACCCAGACACAGGTGGCAGGGAAGGGAGCAGCTGCTGTGACAACAGCAAATGCTCACACAGACATGTGCTCATGTTCCCCAAGAAACAGCAGGAAAAGCCAAACCAGTGTGACTCTGACCTGGAGTCCTCAGACCAGAGAGCCAGCAAGTACAAAGTGTGGCGCCCTGTGGGTCAATGAGGTAATAGTTCAGTGAACTAGTGAACAGAACTGGTTCTAAGTTAATAAAAAGCTAAGTGGCAACATGAGGATGATATGACCCCCACCTACTAGGCACAAGTTTCTGATAAGCAGTCTGACCACTCAGAAATCTAAGGTCAGTGAAGAGGTATCAGCATTTATCCTTCAGCAAACAACTAAAATGGGTTAGATGTGCCCAAGAATGCTAATTTCTTACATTGACTCTGAAGTGGTCCCTGTGTGACTAGCTCAGGTGGACTTGCATTACAAACACTTGTAATCAGGCAAAATGAATCTGACATCAAATGTCTCACTGCAAGAATCTGTAACAATCACAGATGATGCTTTCTGTAATTGCAAAAAACCCTGGAGCTCCTTGGGCAGTGTGTTAGGTGCACATCAAAAGGAGGAGCAAAGTCACAGCTGGAGAGAGGTCTTGTACTAATAGCCCACATGAATGCTCTATGATTGTCATTTGTCAAGACAATAAGCTCTTTGCTGAAGCAATCTATCAGCTGAACTGCCACATTATCATGAGAAACTCAGGACATAACAAAGTAAAGCAAGCATCACTCATATCAGGCTGCATTAGAGAAAGAATATTCTCATTTTCATCTCTGGAAACAAAAAAAATATTACCTCCTAACCCTGGATATTTATGGTTTGTTTTCAAAAAAATCTTTTTTCTTCTTTCCATACAAATTTATGATAACTAGAAGTAGATTCCATCTGGCAGGTTTTCTTCTATAACAATACAGTAAGCTACTTTTTGGAGGGTCTGAAGGTCAAACCTTACCTTTGCTTTATGCAATGCTATTGTTTTCCTTTCTTTGATTCTTCTATGCTTTATTCTACATAAAATATTTTCTGACATGAAGGGCATCTCTGGCACTTTATATTTGCAACAAACCAACCTCATGTGCTTGCTTGGTTGTCACCTTATGTAAGGGGTTCTCTTCACATGTGCTGGCAACCTGAGCACTGGGAGAGTAGGGAACTATGGAATTGGAAATCTTTTGAAAGTTTCATAATATATGGGAAAGAAAAGTGAAATTATTTCACCTATAAATAGTGGTGTTAAGTAAACAAAGATAGATCTAGAATTTGCCTTTAGGATGAACCATAAGGAGAGAGGACTGTGTAAATACTTTTGAAAGCACTATAAAAGGAAAAATCATTTCCATAGACATGGAAATAATGCTTTTTGGAGTCATTCAAGCAATTCAATCCCTAATGTACTCAAAGAGATGATTAAAAGGAGACCTGAGCACTATGCATAAGTACCTCAGAGTGAAGAGGTTTCTGATGCTACACAAGTCTAGCATTCGAAAATAGCAAGAAGAAATTCCAAGTGAGATGAAATGAGGCAAGAAATCAGGAATAGAGGGGGGCTTTGTGTGTCTTTAATTGATTGGTTTTTGTAATTAACCTTTGGAAATGTTTATTCAGGAAAGGGGTCAGCTCTCTGTCACTCTGGATTCTTCAATTCAGGATTGGAAATCTGCCTGCAAGAAACACCAAATTGTAATACAACTTAACAGACATGTTAACTAGAGAAGTTATTGCATCTCTATTACACAGAAAGTTAGACTAAAATGTATTAGTAAGAATGGGTACAAATAAAGACCCTGCAACATGAAAAAACCTTATAACTTTTAACCTACTTGTGAATGAGATTATACAACTTGATTAACTGCAACATTGGATCCCACTGTGGATGTGCCTGGGAGGGACACCCTGTAGTGTTTGATGAGGTTATTTCCAATGTTGTGTCCTTATGAATGTGTCATCTCATTACATTTCAGAAGTTAAATATCCATGAAACTGGAAACATTGCTTTCTCTTAGATCATCCAAAGACTGTTGATAGCAAACACCCATGAACAAGGTAATGTGGTGTTGAAAAGGAAATGGCAATTTCCATCCATCTTTATTCTTGATCATATCCTCTTTCTCAAGGCCAGTTAAACTTTTCATAAGAGCTGGTTTTACTTTCACTCTTGTCCCCTGAATGTGGGAAACACAAACCCTTATCAGTCTTCTGTAATGCTGGAGGACTTTACATCACCTGTTACTTTGTTGAAGGGTTACCACAGCTCTGTGAATTCTCCGTTAATTCACTTCCCCACAAATTCTCCCGTGGGTATTTTGAAGGGAAGTGGTACCTAGCAGCAGATGCAATGCAGACACGTCCATGGAGTTTGAAGCTGACAGCAGGAAAAAGAATTTTAGAGCAAAGTAGTAAATGAGGCAATGGAGAGGAAATCATCCACTTTCTGAAGTAGGATTGACATTGACCTCACTCATGTTGGTTTGGATTTCTCGAACTGTTTCTGACACAGTTTGCTTAGTCTTGATCAGCAAATCCTTTTTTAAAAGTCAGGAAAAAAGTCAATCACTGGAAAGTTCTTCCTTGAAATGGAAGGATTTTTCCATTGTTTCCAGTTTGATGTCTGGTTTAAATATTACTCCCTTGAAAATATCCACAGAGCTTTTCCCCCACAAGCCTCCTCTTCCCAGGGTTTCTCTAATCGTGGTGCTAAATTCTTTCCTCTGATCTGAGCACCTGGCTCTACCTGACATTTAAGTGAGATGCACGCCCACGTATGAAGGCAGACTTTGGCTCTTTGAATCCAGATCTGCCTTTGTTTTATTTACAGAGAACAGGGGAAAAAAAACAATTCAGAGGAATGGTTTATGAACTACTGTCATCTATTTTGTGCTAACTAAGCTGGCGAGTTCTTGTTTGACACAGGCAAAACTTACACAAAATGAAATTTACTTACATAAAATAGTCAAGGCATACCTGCTTTCCTGGGTAGGAGCTTTTAATTTTTTTAGCCATATTTTTTTTTTGTTCTTTTAAACAGTTAAAAGTTCTATTAACTTTTGTGTTTAGTGTGTTATGCAAAATTCCTTTAAAGGTATTAGTTTAAATTGGAAGACTATCATGGGGTTTATGGAAATTATATTTTATCTAGTGTAAAACTAGTCTTCTAAATGAACCACATTATTTATAGGGTACCTTACTGATAGATTCACAAATGCACCTGGCTATTCTTAGTGTTGCTTTTCCACTTGAAACTCCTGTTTTGTTGTTGTAATCTCATTTTTGGACTCACATCCAGATAGCAATATACTAATCCATTCTCACTGCAACCATCTCTCTCTAAGCTACTGGATATAGTGATTTAATTCTAGCATAGCTTGAACACTTACTTTCTGCTTTTATTTTTGAAATATGTGGACCCATTCTCATCTAATTTACTTGAAGGAATTCCAACATTTTTTCTTATCACATAAATATTTATAATAGGTGCAGTGAAATAGTCTCCAGAAAATACAAATCCAGACATTAATAGAAAAATTTTACACTGATGACAGAAAAATTTGCTGGTTTATTTTAAGTGGTGAAGAATAAATTCTAATGTTTTATTCATAAATGGGATTTCTGAGAACTTCTTGTTTAACCCTTCTGTTTCCAGATAAGCTGTAGAATTGGGAGCCAACTCTGCAAACTAAGCACAGCCTGCAGGACGTTGAGAGCTCTGAACTATGGTTGACTAAGTGGAAATAAGTTTTAGAAGTGGAAGGAGTTCATTTCTGCCCTCAGATGGATCCTCTGAGAGCCCCTTGAAATCAGTGCAGACAATCAGACTTCAGACTTTAACACTGCATGGACTCCCTTGCTTCATAAGATATTTTGCATAACTTGAAATGAATCAAGAGACCAAAGACTGATGCCTAAGCAAAATGTGTACTTAGATGAAAGGAGCACTTTAGGAAGACTGTCATGACCCGCTAATTATGTAATGTCCTTACTATTTGTGAACCTCAGTGCCATGAAAGGGAAGGATAGTAAGTACAGCAAGGTTGGGGGATCAGGCCATGTTTTGAAAGGTTGTAATTCAGAAACTATTCTCTCCACAAAGAAAAAGCTACTCCAAACCACATCACCCAGCTTCTCTCAGCTGAGTCCATGCCTCAGAGGCAGTGCCTGTTTGCAAGCACAGGAATGTTCACTGTGCCTCGTTGTCAAGCTATAGAAAAGCAGGGAAAGTCCTGCTTCTTCCCTCACCTGCAGTGTGCGAGTAACCACCTTCCCACATCTACTTCATAATTTTAACATAAGAACAGTGGTCCAAAGGCCATTTCCTTCAGTCTGACATGAGACAAAGCTCTGACCAGGAGAAAAAGCATGGCCCAAGTTGCAGGGAAGTCACGTTACTTTCTGGTAACAGTGAAGACAGCTGTGGGCATCCCTGTCAGAACCTATTACTTTCTGCTTGGCTTGGCCACCAGTCACCTGTGTTTCCCTGGATTCATTTTTAGCTGTTCTACTCCCACTCCTGCAATTGATGGTCAAATGCTCATGAGAGCAGCCATAGCTGAGTGCCTTTCTTTCTGAAAGAAGCAACCAAAAAATTGCATAAGTGAATGTGTACTTTTTATAGCTGTTGGATTTTTTTCTCTCTACAAGAGCTAAACCTCTCAGTCAGCCACAAAATATCCACCCCCCTGCTGCTGGTTTCCTCAGCTGTACACATTGCTGACACAGGGGTCCCTCCTGTCTTGTTGCTAGCAATGTTGTATTTGTTCATTTTTAAAGTGGGCTTCTTGTGTTCATTTCAAGCTATGCTGGTAAAGGCATCAGGCAAACACATGAAAACTTATTTTTCTATGTTCTAGGTATGTAAGGTACTTTTACATCTGACAGATCTAGTTGTGATCTTCTCTATGTAGTCTTAGCCTTATTTATGTAAAATATAATTAAATACCAATACATAAAATATGAATAAAACTATATACAACTTGTATGTAAGTGTATACAAAGTATGTGTGTATATTTGTAGATATACACACAAGTCTTTACAGTTACATCTGGAACATTTGCTTTCATGGTCTCAGTAAGTTTCCCATTTGCTATAACAGTGATGAATTCACAAAGCCAGAACTTCTCCCTCTGAGAGGCACAACAGCCAAGACAACAAACCAGGAGCAATTTTGTATGAGGTCAAGAAAGACATTCAACAATGTACTATTATTTCTGAGAAGGCCATTTCTACTGAGGAAATTTTATCCTAAAGTGGAAATGTCAGCTAAGGAGCCTGTAGAGAACCAAAGGCAGAAAATTATAGATCTCCAGCCCTTATCTAAATGCTGTGTCTCTTCCTGGGTAGCCTGGCCCAGTCTCAGGATCTTAAACACCAAAAGCAGAGAATTTAATTTTAGATTGGGTTCTAAATATCAAGGCAGAAGCTCAGTTAACAACATATCACAGCTCTATAATCAAAGTCAGCTTTTCAAATGTCTATTGCAGCCTATCCATGTTGTCTTCAAAATATCCCTTCCCCAAGATGCCATTGTGTATACTAGGGAAAAAAATACAGCAAAATAAAAGCAGACAATTAACCTCTACCCTAAGTTTAGCTGTCTCTGTAGCTTCCTCCTGGACTTATACCATCCTCCTCAACCACCCCAAGTAGTCAGCAGCATTCTTTAAGGGGAATGGGGGTCTTGCCTCTGCTGATACAGTAATACAACACAATGAGCTGACCTCTTGTGAAGTGAAAATTAGGGGGAAAAAAGAAGAACACCAAACTTCAACAGAAGGAGAAACATTTAAAAATAGATGTTTTATCCTTGGCAGCTCAGTTATCTGCAGCACTGGCACTCTGCATTGTCACCAGTTAACAAACATGAATCCTCATATTTATAAACCTTTCTATGTACAAAATCCCATTTCCATCAGATCCATCCCCAGTGCATATTACTGGGGAGAGGAGGTGTTATCACACTGCCTTGTCGCTTCTAAAGGTCAATGGGCTTGCAGTTCCTTTTGAGGCTCAGTGAACCGATGCTTTTTTTTGGAAGTTGTGACTGAATCACTGCCTTCATTTCAGTAGAGATGAGGGCTAAATGGAGGGAATCCAAATTGCATGGAGATCACTACATGGGAAAACAGCTGAACACAGAGTGGTCATTGCTCCTGGTGTTCAGAAAAATTTGACAAGCATCACAAAAGTGATGAGGGAAACTGAAGAGGGAAACACTTCTATGTGGACTGCAGCTTTAGGGCTTAAAGGAGTACAAAAAGTCTCTGACTAAAGCATGGAGAAGGCTTACATTTAAAAATTATTTTGATATGCAGGGCTGAATCAAATCAGCCCCTGCCATATTTTAAGGACAATTATATGTCTCAGCTTCTGTAGTTTCTAACACTTTAGGTTCCAGTTATCATTTAGATAGTGCTTTTAGATGTATTTAAATGTGCCCCTATCCCCTTTCATACAAGTCTTTCATGTAGTCTGTGCAGAGAGGGCTGAATGCTAGACTTTGCCCTGAATTTGGGGTCTGACTGTTAAAAAGCTAATTTGGAATTTGGGATGATTTTGACATATAGAAGACAAATCCCTGCGCTAAGGACCTCATAGTGCAGGGCCAGCACAGAATTGTTTTGGTGCAATCCATGAAAGAAAATGGAGTGGTCTTTTCCCACCTGGAGAAAAACTAGGAGGCTTCAAATCTACTGGGAAAAAGCACCAGGTAGGTATAAGTGTGCAACTCCACAACAGATGTTGGTGAAGTGGGCTGGTCTCAGCCTGTTGATTACCATAGTCAGCTGCCATGGAATTCCTGATATTCTGTTAAGATTGTCCTCTGTAAAAAAAGACAAAAAAGTTATAACACTTTTACATCGCTCCTGGCTTTCTCTGTAGACGCATGAGAGAAACTTGGAAGATGTAGCCCTGAGACTATAAACTAAACTTAAATTGCAGCTTTCCCAATGGAACTTCCACAGTTTATTTCCACTGGTCATATGCCCATGCTTTCCAAGCACAGCCACTCAGGTGCTAAATCACTGACAGCTCAGCTTTCACTGCAGCTCCGGAAGATGTCTTTTCATTTGTTAGCTCTTGGCTTTCAGTACTGCTGCATTCAATTTCTTTTTTGTGCAAGCATCGCATACCCCCATCTGTTACTACCTCTCCTCTCTTCACAGTATGCTTAATATGATAGACATTGTCCAAACATGTATGAATACCTCGATTTTGTCCTTTAGGGCTTCTTCAAGCAAAATGCCAAACAGTAATACAGTCAGATTTTGGAGAATAAGCAGTCTCTTCACCCATTTTAAAATTGCTGCCTCCCACACTTAGAGGTTTGATACAGAGCTCTTCAGCAGTGGGAAGAGATGAATAGCCTGACAAACATATTCTTTTGTATGGAAACATCATCTGTATGATGTTTCAGGAGGTTTCTTTCCTGAAAGACCCCAAAATCCCAAGAGAATACCAAAGGCAGAGTTTTGCTAATGCTGCAGTGTTGTTACCTCTGAAGTTGACAACAGTAGTCACACGTAGATATGCAGGAAAACTTTCTGTTCAAATGCTGAGCTCAGTTAGGGCTGTGAGACACAAACTGTAATTTCTGAGGTTGCTCTGAGTCAGGATAGTAAGGTTTCAGCTCACATCTTAAGAAAAGTTACGTTCAGAGCTGATATACAGAGAAGCAGAGGCTCTAATCCTTGCACCAAGGCACAAGCTACACTTCAGAGATGTCCATTTACCTTTGGTCCTGCTGGGGAGGGGACCATACGTCTCTGTACCTCTGGCAATGAGATTCCAGTAGAAGTATGACAATTAGCTGATGGTGGAATTTTGCAAGTCTGTGTTTAACCCTCTTATCATCCCAGTCTCTTTATCTCCCTCTTGAACAGAGACTTCAGGAGGTCCCTGCATTCCCAAAAAATTGGCAGCATGTCCCTGGCCTGCCTTGTGCCTTTGCAAGTCTCATTACCCTTTGGAAACAGCTTGCTCGCAATTTGCTTTTCTTCAGTGCAATCAGTGCAGCCAGATGGACACGGCTTTCAAATTTACCTTTTCAAATCTCAGCTTCATATTTTTCGTTTGATGTTTCTTGTCAGGTTTTCCAGTTGTCCTTGCCTCTCTCAGCTCACCACAGCTCCCTCTCTCTGGGCTGTGCTTTCCCTGGGCTTGTAACTCCCTGAGCATCCTAACGTGAAAAGGCATTTCAGTCACAGGGTGGCTGTCACTGGAGCTCTAATTCACATTGCTGCCAAAACCAGTATGTGTCATGCTTGGCAGCTGTGTCAGAGCTGGACAGCCACTAGAAAAACTCACAGAAATGTTCTGACAAAGAAGCTGGATGCTTCAGGAAGTTATAGTTGCTTTTGTACTCAAGCAAGGCTGAGGAACAGGTGATGAACAGTGTCCACAAAGAGCTGCAAGAGCCTGGTCTAAAGATCTGCAAACTCCTGCATGGTTCAAATAGAGCTGAAAGTCTCACAGGCTCCAGGTGTAGCCAAATCTAACAACTGATCCTGATTCAGGCTTTTTGCTTTCTTACTGTCTTTGGAACACATTGGTTAGAGGAACAGTCCTCAAAGGAGCAGTTCTTTTTGTTACTTCTTTATTAAATTGGATCCAAGCTCAGCAGATTCCTTACAGACACTTGAAGGAAATCACTGCTGAAAAGTTAGTTGAACATCAGTGCAAGAAGAAAATGGACGATACTTCAACCTGCTTATAAGACATCAGGCAAGGGATTCTGATGCCCTCTCACTTATTCACAGTTGCTGAGTACAGAGTGTTGCATAAAGTATCTGTAAGACTGTTCCCAAATATATACATATGTATCAAAATATATTACGTATTTATATAATGTACTTGTTAAGGAGAATGTTTCCACAGCCTGTCGTGATTCTTGCTTTATCCCATTTTCTTCTGCACAGTCAGTTACCACAGTCCATGTTTAAAAGTAGCTCTCCAGGATTTGAAAAAGCAAGGTAATATTCTCCAGAATATTACCTTCATCAAGCTCAGCAAATCTTCTGGGAAAATGAAATAAATGATTAACCTTGCTTTTACAAATCAGTACTACATACATTGAAAGCTGTTCCAGAACTGGTTGCCTAGTCTAACAAATATGTTAATATACAAGCAGTCCAAGTAAAATAAAGCAAATCCTTCTTAAAAAGAAGAACCTGAATTATAATCAGCAGAAGTGGCTTAACTGCTTTCCACAACAGCTCAGAATGAAAAACTTCCAAATTTTCTGATCCTCCACCTACACACACCTAATATCACCAAGGAGAATGTGAGAACTTGCTAAAACAGGCTCTCGTGATGCTGAACTCACCATAGTAAATTGCTGAAAGCACAAACATGAGCAAATTCCTATTTACCAAAGTCTAGCTTTCCTATCTTACATGGTCTTAGTGGCAGATTTTTTTCCTTCTCTTAGATATGTCATTCTGTGCTACAACCTCCACAGCAGAGAGTGCATTTGGAGCACGAATCTGGATTGTCAAACTGAAGCATGAAGGGAAGTTATTTTATTCTTGCCTCCTTCTTCAGATTTTCCCCTCTGTGCTGAACACAATCTGTGGAATTTGAAACTGGGACTGAGCATGTGGGCTGGAAATGGGAATATCCTAAATTGCTTTGTATGTTTCCAATTCATTATTATTGATTACTCCAACTGCATTTCCACAGAGATGTAGCAATACTGTCAGCAGAGTTGTCAAATCCTTCCAACCTCTTCTGTTTGTTTCTGTGCCTGCCTGTGAAGGCCCTGGTAAAAAATGTGTGCTATTATTTGATAAAAGAATTTTCTAGAGATCATAAAGCTCACCAGCATCTTTACTAGGGTGTGGGTATGAATGGGATCATCATACCTGAAATGTATTCAATAGATTCAGATGAAGTCTATGAAAGTAGATGATGTGAAGCACTAATTGATCTGCGTGCAAAGAAGGACAGCATCAGCTTCTAATATTTCTTGATTCCCTTCACTGCTAAGTGTTCCCTGAGTGAAATCTTAGGGTTGGTAAACATAACTTTCTTCTGGTGAAGATGATAGAAAGCTTTATGTTCTCCAGGGATTCTTTTTCACCAAAGAAATTATTTGGATATCAGGTTTTTGCATTTGCACAAAAAAAAAAAAAAAAAGAAAAAAAGGTAAAGATTTTATTTTTCCTTCCTCCCTTTAGGAGTAGGTTTTATTCAGCTCCTACTAAACTTGGTAAAAATCATAGGAAACCACAAACAAAACAAAACAAAAAGCCCCCAAACAAACAAAAAACCCCAAACCAATTAAAAAAGTAGCTGTGGGAGAGGAATTGATTCCTAAACTTTAAATGAAAGGGCATAGAAAGGACCAAAGAAAAAACTGTGACCTTTTCTAATTCTCACTTCTGTTACATATGTTACATATATTGAAAATTTAATGTGAAACCCAGGGGTCTGAAACCAACTGTAGCCCAATATGAGGCAGTGCATACAGAAAGAAATCTCCACTCTGTACAATCCAGTATCAGGTAACCAGTATGGGAATGTTTCATACTGCCACTTAGGGATAGAAATGCTCGACTGTGTTAAAATAATTGCTGAGTTTGTTCCTGCTGACTCCTTTCAGGTCCCCTAAAGTAACCTCTGCTCAAACACACTTGAGGCAAAGAGATTATACAGTAAGCTTTTCCCTTTTAAAGTCTAACACTGTAAATAACATAGTCCACTCTAATTAGCTTTTGTAAACATGCATCCAGCAGGCAAGGAAGCAAGAGGAATAACCAGTGAGCAATGTAGTGATCTGCTGCTTCAGGCAGAACGTTTGGAAGTATTTGCCTGAATGATGGCATTACAGTAATCCTGCACAGTACAAACTGCAATTGCCCCTTTCCTCAGTACCGCAACCAAGTGACAAATCCTCCAGGTGACTCACTGGCAGCAAGATGCATACTCATGCACCAAGTCTGCTTTTGGATAGAGAGACTCAGTGTGGACTTTCCAGCATGACATTATCAAGCTGTGAAAATATTTCTAAGCAAATATTTAGACTTCTTGCTTGATGATCAGCCCAGTGTTTCTCAGGCAGAAACATGCTTTCTCTGTCTTTTTTCCCCCCCCCTTAGGAATCTCAGTCCAACGCATCTGGCCCTCTTAGTTTTAGCTTTGCCAGTGAGGTAGATAGTCATCAAACTCAGGTTTCAAACAGAGACAATTCTCTTGCCCAAGTTCTTGAGTATTTGGTCTTGAGAGGAAAAACCACAGATATCTCTTCATTTATGAGCTCATAAACTCATTTCCACAATGCAAAACCTTCTATAATTATTTTAGATTTCATGATCAAATAGAATTCAAGTTTTTCCAGTGCCAAACTACCTCCAAGAATGCCCTCCTGTTTGGGGAGATACCTGAGGGTCTGATGCAACATATCTTCCCTTCTAAAGTAAATTCCATTTTTGTGATTCATTTTTATGAAAAAATAAAACAAAGTTCTTTTACAGCTTCCAGGGTTTTCATTGTCTCCTTATTTCACAGCATTTGGTACTCCAAGTCAGAACTGCTGCCCAAAGCACCTTGTAGAGGAAAAAAAAGCATCCTGGCCAAAGGCCAAAAAGGACTGTAGTTTGTCCCTAGTTTGGTGATGCTGGAGCCAAGGTTGTAACAGCCCATCCCAAACAAACTGAACTGACTGAAGAAGGATAGGGAGACAAAATTCAGGAGGTCAGCAGAAGATGTGTAGGAAGGAAACTCATTTATTTTTTTATGATTTTAAATTAAATAAAGGTATTCTAACTGCCATTTGGGTCTGTATTGGAGGCCTTCCTCTTTTATGTCAAAGAAAAAGGAAAAATTCTCTGCTTGCTCATTACTATCTTTGTTTCCAAAAGGAGATCGTTGAGTCTAGTTTGCTAATAATTAGAAATATTTTCTTTTCTTAATTTTCAGACATGTTAACATTTTAGTAGAGTTCTTATTGCAGTTTCTAAGGTAACTGCATTTCCAATTCCTTTATGATATCTCAGATCATCAGCTCTCTTGAGGCAGGATCCAACAGTGCAGCCTCTCTTAACTGGTCCTTAGCTAAACTCCCCTCCAACTCTTTGTAAATGCTCTGCCACTTTTTTCCAATCTTTCCAGCTCTCCCAAAGATATGAATTTATCCAAACCAAAATAATTTCATAGGAAATGTGTCTCAAAATAACAGCTACTCAATGGACCTACTTGATGGTCACCTGTTTTCCAACACTTTTAGGGTTCTGAAGCCTTTGTTCATGTTAGACATAGTGACTTTTTAGAGGACATCTCTGTCTCCAGTCAGGACTGTTATTTTTGTAAATGGTTGAAGATTCTTCTGGTTTGCCTTTGGGCCTTAGCAGTCTGCATGGTAGCTCCCTTGGAGAATGAGCTTCAAATATCTTCCACTTGAGGTTCTTTCAAAATTGAAAACAGTATTAATTACCCCTCTACATCTTTTTCATCTTAAAGGAGACATCTCATGTTTTATTTATCTGGGAACACAGCAACAGACAAAATCTTGAATTTCGTTAGGAAACATTTCTAACATTTATAAAGTTAATGCAATCTTCTTTAAATACTCTACAGCTTGAAAGCATCTGTCACAAGTCTTTTTTGGCTTCCTTCATCTTTTTAGCATCAACAGAGTCTGCCACACCCCCAAAGCCATCTGTGTACCCTCG
Organism: Dendrocincla fuliginosa; assembly: GCA_035047845.1. Taxonomy (NCBI): domain Eukaryota; kingdom Metazoa; phylum Chordata; class Aves; order Passeriformes; family Dendrocolaptidae; genus Dendrocincla; species Dendrocincla fuliginosa. The sequence continues at coordinate 142,832,350 of JAWWMO010000083.1, read as the reverse complement.
TGTAAAACTCCTGCAAGGGCTTTTGTTTCTCTTGACCACCTACATCCCACAAATGGAAAGCATCACTTTTATTTTTCTCTCTTAAAACCCCCACAGTATCACACCCCCCCCCCCCCTCCAATCGTGGAGGAAGAGAGTCAACAAGCCCATTTGGTCACAGCCTGCAGAGCAGAGGTGCCTTCCCAGCATCCATGTGCAGTGGAAATGGTGGAGGGTGGGGAGCTCAAGGGCATCAGTGCCCTTGCACTTAAAGAAGTTTATGAATAGACTACAACAGCCTGTAGGACAAGTGAGTTCATGCCACTACCCAGAATTAGACCTGGAACCAAATCACTCCATCAGGATGTCATTCCATGTCTCTTGTTTGGTATATTAGCATTAAACTGGAGTAACCCTGAAAAGTAAAACTATCGTCTCCTTCAGATGGCAGTTTAATTTCTCTCTGCTAGAGGTATGATCAAGAGTGATTCATTTGTTTTTGCTGAATCTCTGTTTTATTCTACTGTGACTTTTTTCTTTTTATTCAGAAAATATTTCTAATCTGCCTTGTCACTCAGAACTTGAACCAAAACTTTCTCTGAAATTTTTAAAGGTTGCAAATCCAATTTTGTTATAAATTTTTGTGGATTATTTCTGTACTTCAAGAACACACTCAGCAGCAAATCTATAATTCTAAAATCCATGAAAACTTCTGTGCTTGGGAAGGTCCCATGCAAATTTATACTCATGAAATTTAGTGCCAGTGAGAACAAGAAGTATGTTTGGCCCTTGCCATGGTTCAAAGCCTGCTGAAGTCAGACAGGCCTTTCCCACTAACATCAATAGCTCTTTTCATTGCAATTTTTAGATAAGGTTGAGGTAAATTACTAAAAAAATGGATTTCTTAGACAAGTTTTTTCCAGTTTTCACCATTATTGACTGGATTTTAAATGGAGGGATTATAGCCGGGAAGAAAAGAGGACGGCTGAAATTATTTTAAAAATTGGTATGACTGTCATTGAGATATTTATTCTCTGGCTCTTTGGGGTGGGGGATTAAGACATGGTTTAGAAGTGACCAGAACCAAGCAAACCAGCCCTCCATTTGAGCTCAGGCTGTGAAGCCTTGCGGCAGCAGTGTTGCTTCAGAGCTGGTCCTCCCTGGAGCATGGCAGCTGCTCAGCAGAGAAGCAGCCACTAGAGAGCATGACGAGACCACTAACCTCCCTGTGTTTGCTCTAGAGCGGGACTGGAACCAGGTCTCCTGAGGTAGAAAGCCGGTGCTCTAAGGCATCTTCATGACTGAGCTCTATAAGCAAAGACAAAAAGCCAACACAACGGTAAATCTTCAAAGGAAAAATAAAAGAGCATTGACCGTCAAGCTGAGTGTATTAAATGAAAGACAGCATGAAACTGTCTCATCTCTATTGGGCCTTTCATATGAAAATTATATATAACTCTGCATAATACTTGTATTTCAACTCAATGGAAAGTCTTCGGTATGGAGTACATATAAATATTTATGTGTTGCTGGTAAACCTCTGAACATCATTGCTTTATGGTTATTTCTTCTGTGTAAAGCAGCCTTCAAGGCTACAGAGAAAGGGGTATAAATGGAAGAAGTAAGGCAAGTTTAGTAGATTTGGAGAACAAAAGCAAAGCTAAATAATGAGTAACCTATACAAAGGAATTATTTAAATCATTCTATAGATGTTTACAATGGTAAAAGGAGAAAAGAGAGATCTTTTGAATGCCATAAAGAGCCCTAGAGTTTTTATCTTAAGCTCTGTGATCACTTATAAATCAATATTGGGAAACTATCTGAAATGAGTTGGGGTTTGCAATTTACTTCCTACTGTGGCAGTGATTCCTACTATGAAACAGGAGAAATTGTAAATTTGATGCATTATTCAAGGATGGAACAGAGTAGGAAGAAAAGAAAGAAATTTTCTTCACACTGTGAGAAGAGCTGTCTTTTCCAGCAGTGAAGATGCTGACTGCATGATGCTGATATGCTGAGGTTTTCTATGGGCTAGAAACTTGGCTGTTTTTATTCAGGCGAAAAAATAGCTTCAAGGGTGGCTCTGCTCTGAGTTTCCCACAAGGGAACACCCACCAGTGGGCACTGGAATGGCCTCAAGTCTGTCTCTCATCAGAGCTAGTGTCTCCACAGTATGTCAGTATTTCATGGCTCTGTTCCAACAAACAGCTTCAAGTGGAAAATGAAGTATAAAAGTGCAGAAAAACAAAAAAGCTCAGCTCAAAACCCCAACCCCCTCCCTAGACTGTCTTCTCCCCCCCTCCCACACCAACTAGAAATGGATAAAATTGATTCCAAGTAAGAATCCATAGCGAAAGAGGTGCATTTCCAAAGAACAGCAAGCTATTGCTGTGTTCAGTCTGGGTAGTAGACAACTCTTGCCCTCTTCTAAAAAAGAGGGAGGGGATATTTCAATAATATTGCCTAGCAACTAGTTTCTCCTCTGATCTCTCACCTATTCCAAATATCCATGTGCTGTTTTTGTAAAATAGTAAGTTTAAAACCTTTGGTTCTCTATTATATAACAAGCTTCCTACTCCATTCCAGAAGCTGGGGACCAGGGCACAGTGGTATGCTTTGTCAATTTTCTCTGTTAATTCCTTGGCATGGCTCAGCTTCTCCCCCGTAGGAAATTTTTAGGCTTTTCCCCAAATCACCAGCATCCAAGCTAAAGAGAGAGTAATCACTTGGTCTGTCTTTATTTGTATTGAATGGAAAAGATTGGAACTGGATCAACATAAAGGATATCAAGTCAGGAGACAAGATTCTTATTGACAGGTACAATGAACTTTATTTCTGTTCAGAACAATAAATTATAATCCAGTATAAAAGAGTTTTAACTATTAAGCACAATTACAAGGGCAGGACCATCGCAGCCAATCAAACAAAAGATAAAACACTCATGGCTTCATGCCACATGATGTTTTAGAAATCCCTTCTGGAATTTTCATAAGGGACTACATTTATAGAGTGATTTTTTTGTTGTTTTGTTTGTTTGTTTGTGGGTTGTTTTTTTTTTTTTTTTTGTTCTAAATATAGTATGCTAGTTGTTGAGCCAGGCAAATTCTGGCTGCCAGGAAAAAGAACACTCTCCAAAGCACCACAACGAGCAGAGACATCTTCAACTAGATCAGGTTACTCAGAGCCCTGTCCAACCTGACCATGACTAGTTCCAGGGATGGGATATCTACCATCCCTCTGGACAACCTCTGCCAATGTCCCTTCAACCTCATCATAAAAAAAATGTCTTCCTTATAGCTAGTCTATATCTATTCTCATTTAATTTAAAACCATTACCCCTTGTCCTGTTCCTGCAGGGCCTGCTAAAAATTTTGTCTCCATCTTTATCTTAGTCCCCCTTCAGATACTAAAAGGATGCAATAAGGTCTCCTTGGAGTCTTGCCCAGGCTGAACAAACCCAAGTCTCTCAGCCTGTCTTCACAGGAGATGGTGATCCAGCCTTCTGACCATCTTTGGGGCTCTCCTCTAAACATGGTCCATGTCTTTGCCGTGCTGGGGACCCCAGAGCTGGATGCAACACTCCAGGTGGGGTCTCATAGGAGGAGAGCAGAGCAGAGCAGGGGAATCTCCTCTCTCAACCTGCTGCCCACACTGCTTTTGATGCAGCCCAGGACAAGTTTGGCTTTCTGGGCTGCAAGTGCACATTGCCAAGTCATATCCAGCATTTCATCCACCAGCACCATGAAGTCCTTCTCCTCAGGACTCCTCTCAATCCCATCATTCCCTTCCTTTTCTGGCTAGAAGTGTTTATTATTGTCCTTTGTATCCCTTGCTGAGTTTGGCTCCAGCTGTACCTTGGCCTGCCTAGCCCAACCCTACACAAACAGATAACATCCCTATACTCTTCCCAGCATATGAGTCCCTTATTCCACTGCCTGTGCATTTGCTTCTTGCCCTTTAGTTTGTCCAGCAGGTCTCAACTCAGCTAGGATCTTTTTCTGTCCTTGCCCTATTTCTTACAGCTGGGGATCAAGAGCTCTTATGCTCTATGGAAACTGTCCGTAAAGATCTGCCAGAATTGTTCTGCTCCCTTTTCCCAAGGGCAGTTTTCCAGGAGACATAATTAACTAACACCTTGAACAGCTGAAACTTTGTTTTCCTGAAATTCAGGGTCCTGACTTTACACTTCATCTGACCTATATCCCTGAGGACTGAACTCCGTGAATGCATTTTCACTGCAGCCCGGGTTGTCTCCAGTCATGACATCATGGATTAGCTCACCTGTGTTTGTGACCAACAGCTCAGGTATCACATTCCCTCTGGTAAGCCTGTCTATTACCTGGCTTAGGAATTTTTCCTCACTGCACTCTAGGAGCCTCCTGGCTTGCCTACAGCTTGCTCTGCTACTTTCACAGCAGTTTTTGGGGTTGCTGAAGTCCTCGAGCAGGACAAGAGCCTGTGAGCATGATGCCTTCTGAAGCAAGAAGGGTTTGTTAGGGGCTCCCTCTAGTAGAAATCAACCACTAGGTTCCCTGTCTTACCTTGGTCTTTAATTTTTGCCACAACCTGCTTGTGGCTATTCAAAGCCTATTCACACACAGATGGTTTGTGGAAAGACTGTGGCTCTCTGCCAGCATGTGCCTTTCTAACCAGATTACAGTTCTGGGGTTGGAGCCCACAGTGAGAGGTGGCACTGTCCTGCAGAGTTGGATGCTGCAGCAGTGTTAGTAGATGTAAATGGCACAGGCTGTAGGTGTCATAGACTTGCTCATGACATCAGTTAGCATCTGCTATAAATCCCATGAACAGTGTTGCTATAGTGAGAATGCAATGTGATGCCTTGGATGGCAGAGATGACAATCATCCTGAGTAACAGGCTGGTACTGTCATGGAAGGAGACAATAGATTAGAACCTCAATGTCATGAACATTTAGGAGAGCCCAGCTGCATCATATGAGTAGAGCAATTTGAGCTTTCCTTACTGTAGGACCTGGAAGGTTTGTCATTTCCTGGCACCCCATCAGTGAAAGCCTTGGATGTCACATTGTGTGAGCGAGCTACACCTGAGACACCAGCCAGGACGTTTGCAACAGCATTCCTGGACCTCGTTTGCTTTCTTGGAAGTGTAGATACAATAAAATCTGGTTTTGAATGAATCAGTAGTACTTCATGTTCACCTGACATTGGTAAACATAAACAAAACAGGCGAGGGAGATCTCCAAAAAAAAAAGAGAAAAGGGAAAGGAAATCCTGACATCTGAAGAAGTCTGCATTGGAGGCATGAAGAGGTGCAAAATAATGACCAGAATGCTTTATAAGTCGTCCCATTAGAATTGGGTTCAACCTTATGAAACAAAGTTTGAAGAAAAAGAGCAAGCATTTAAGGCTTTATAACTCCTTTATGCTTCCAGTGGGACCTCAGTTGCCACAGTACAAATCATTTCCAGTAAAGAATGAAGGAGAAATGTGAGCTGCAAACATGCTGTTCCCCATTTCAGTTGTTCTCAGAGAGATCCTCTTTTACCTCACAGGAGTTAGCTGCCATTAAAAGAAAGAGAGATTAAAGAAAAATAAAGAAAGTAAAGAAGCATTATTCTATGTAGAGGATTGTGTGAACCCGTGCTTGAAAGAGAAGGCCACTCTGGAGAGAGCACAAGTGGTTCTCCAACATGCAAAGGTGGGAGTGTAAGTGTGTGTGAATGTTTGTGTCATTGAGAGAGAGTGAGGAAGCAAGGAAAGGAAAAAAAGATCATTAAAATATACAAACATTCACAGCTATGAATTTTAATTCTGTTCCCCTTGCAAGAATGGTTCAAGGTTTGAAAGATTCACTGGGTCTGTTTGCTGCCTTTTTCTACCAGCTGTTCAGATACCATGGAACTGAAAATCTAAAAAAGCAATGTTTCAGAATGAATGGATTTTTGAAAAGTGATACTGAGGAATTTTGTGGAGATTATTTGATAGCTTTTTTTGATACAAAACATTGCATAATACACTAAAAATGTGAATTTTTGTATGTTTGTCCTGTTGTCATTTTGGGTGGTGTCAATTTCGATTGACACATTTAGCTCATCACACTGAGCTGAAATACGGTGTCAACTCAGTATTAGTCTGCAGCCCCCTGAACATCTACCTCCATGAAATTTGGAGGTCACTGCCTCTCATTCTGGATTTGTACTGTAGGTCAGAGTCTTGGCCTGAATGGAATTCAGAATGCACTAAAGTACACTGACCTATTTTGTTTGAACCCTGGGGCGGTAAGACTAGCATATCCTGGGACTGTTGTCCATCTGGAGAATCAAATACACAGGAGAGATTAGAAGCCTGAAGCATTCAAACTGAAACTCCTGTGAGGCTCTCCAGCTGTAAAGGAAGCTGATCAATGTTGGACCATGCTGGAACAACATGTTTTCACATTTCCAAAGCATATTTTAATGGTATGTTCTTTAACACACACACGCGCACACACACACGCACACACACACACACATGCACGTCTGTTCATTGCTACTGGCTCAATTAAGGCTGAAAACAAATGTGTAATATTTTAAATGTATCCTTTAACCAGTTCTAGTTGGGTTGGATAATATGAAATGTGTTATAATTGTATTTTCACTTTGCTTGTGTATAATTTTTGATAAATTCCAGAAATACCTGAATTGGTTGGAAGAGTGGGTTAACAGGATCTGTAGAAAGTTCAACAAAGGCAAGGGGAAAACATAATCCAAGACTGAAGCACAGGCTGGGGTCTGCCTGGCTGGGGAGCAGCTCTGTGGAAAGGGAGCTGGGCGTCCTGGTGGACAACAGGCTCTGCAGGGTGAGCAGTGTGCAACTGGGGCAGAGAAAGCCAACAGGATGCTGGGCTGCATTGACCAGGGCATCCCCAGCATGGACCAAGAAGTCATTATCTCACTCTACTCAGCACTTGCCATAGTATTGTCTCATCTGCAATACTGTGTTCACGTTTAGTTCACAATATACAAAAAAAATGTGGACGAGCTGGAGAGAATCCAAAGAGAGGCCACAATGACGAGCAAAGGAGGAGGAAGCCTGACATATGGGGAAAGGCTGAGAGAACTGGGCCTGTTCAACTTTGAGAAAAGAAGGCTTAAGGGAGACATTTTCATCATGTTCCAGTAGTTAAAAGATGGCAACACAGAAGATCAGACTCCCCTTTTACAAGGAGTCACATGAAAAAGATGAGGGGTAATGGGTACAAGTAACTCCTGGGGACATCCTGATTAGACACAAGATGAAAAATTTTTGCAATGAGAATAATGTCCCCAGAGAAGCGGTGGATTGCGCAACATTGGACAGTTTTAAGATTTTTCTGGACAGGGTTCTGGGCTATCTTGTTTAGACTGTGCTTTTGCCAAGAAAGACTGGACTAGATGATCCTTGATGACCATTCCAACCTGATATTCTGTGAGTCTGTGATTATACGAAATGGGGCTATCAAAAATACCAAATGAGTGTGGGCAGAAGTCCTGATGACACTAACGAGCATTATTTGTTGATCAGTGCAATTCAGGGAGAAAACATCTGCCTTCCGCTCTTCTGTGAAGAACTTTGGAGAAAAGTTGCACCTACAAAGATGATGGAGAAGAAAATGGCAATAACTAGAAATTCAATATAGCTTTGAGGCTCTTGGAACTTAAAAGTTTTGCTTCATTACCAGTTTTTCATTGCTATGAAGCTTTACCAGCCAGGCAAAATCAGAAGAGAAGTCTATAATCTTTCATAAATCTTCAATTAATGTTTAATTAATGCTGAGTAGGTACACTCAGATGCTTCTGAGTAATTTCTAAGCAAACTGGAATATTACAGTCTATTTGTTCAATGTCACATGAAGACATACCATTGAAATGTCTAGATACTCATTAATTTAGCACAGGATATGGTCTTCCTCCATCTTCCATCATTACCATTGCTCAGTTCTTAACCCTGTTGCATTGTGGTGGTTCAAATCTGGCAGTATGATTAAGAAGTAGGAGTATACACCTTGCAGCTAATATTTTCTTATTCTTCTCCTTTCATTTATTCTCTGCCTTGATTAAATTGGAAGCCTGACTCAAAAGCTTTCCAAATATATCTTCTATAGAGGAATGTGGGTTGTTTCTGTGGGACAGTTTTACTGCTCCTTTCATTTCAATTGTTCTAAGCAGAGATAACACCTTTGTGGATATTTTATATTTTTATAGGGGGCATTGATCCTGATTGTCCAATCAGTGAAAGTTCATGTACAATGCAAGCCAAGGTCCAATGAAGAGGTGATTGTTGGCTATGTTTCATTACTGTTATGGCATGCTGTGAAATAAATTTGATGGCAACTGATTTTGGTTTATGACACATGTTTGTTGCTGAGGACAAACAAGCTAATGCAGTGAAAATAAGCCTTGGCCTGGCCTTGCCTCTGTACTCATGCCACATTCCTTGGCTTCTGGCAAACCTGAGGCACCAGACTCCCCTCAGTTGACTATGCAGACCTGGATATATCAGAGCTGAACGTTGGGGCTTTCATTACAGATGATAAAGATTCAGTCAATATTGTCAGTGCAATTAAGGAATGAATTGGTCTGACCTCACATCTACTTTAAGATTAGACAAAATTTTTTTTCAAGACGTCTTTATTTTTGATTTTTTTTTTTAATTTATTTAAAACATGTTGGCCATTGATTGTAAAGGGTGATTACAGTGAGGATGTGCTCAGAGACCCATACTCATATTTTTTGACAAATTTTTACAAGGTGAATCTCACACGAATAGAGGAAGCTTCAGATGCTGTGACATAGGTAGCAATGGAAGCCATTGAGTAATAGTCATTGCACCCCCCACTGCCCTTTGCATGTTTCCTTTTATTAAACCACCACCAAATCACAATATTTTCTAATTGACCAATTACTCAAACCTCAAGAATCACTTGCAATGGTCCACTATTGGCCAAATTAAGCCTTCCCTCAGGGATTTCCTTCCAGAGACAAAAATGAACTATCAAAGATGTAAAAGGAATCAATAGCAAACAGCATGGCTGCACTTAACCTCCTCTCTCAGCAACACACACAGACATTCACAAACAAATATTCTCTCACTAATTCTCTTTGTAATGACAACAAAAATAAAAATCTAGCACAAAGAATACCTCCTGCCTTTTTCAATAGCGCATCAAATCATCTAGATTTACTGATATACTGACTAGATAAAGTAGATGTTTGTTTGATAACAAAAAAATTGAACTGCACATCAAACAGAATTATAATGCTCCAGTCCACACACTTTCTCTCATCACAGTCAATACAGCACACACTGTGAATGTACTAAGAAAGCCTGATGCATTGATCATTGTCAGTCTGACAAAGAAACCTCATTCTGTTGACATTAAAGTAAAATACAGATACTGTAAGATAGATTGCAATTATTAGGAAATTAATTTTGGATTTTCTTTTCCAAAATATTGTTAACTACATATTACATGCTGACTTGCATTATTATTTAAACAGTAACCACAGGTGAAATATCCAGCCAAAAGATTAGGTGTGAGTCACACATTTTTTTCCAAACTTTTAAAACCAAACCAAAGCAACAAGTTTTAAAATAAACAACCAGTTTTCATTTGAATTTTGAAGTCAATTTATAGTGATAACCAAATGCAATAGCATCTGGTAGAAGCAAACAGACATCATGATTAGGCACCGATGGATATCAAGATTTGTGAATCTTTCTAGAACCTTGTACATCTTCATGGTGTTTTATCAAAGGGTTGATTGGAATTCCCTGGGTGCCTCTTCAGTAAATATGTTGCCCATGTTGACACAGGAGAAAACCAGAGTTAATCCTTGTTTGTTGAGATGCACCAATGCCTGTTAAATAGACATCTCTTTTGTAAGTGTTAAGTGATCAGCTTATATATGGGTGAAGATTGATTGGGACAGGGAGGGAGGAAAGGGGGAAGCAGTACTGATCCATCATTATTTTCTCTCATTGCTGCCAGCCCCAAAGAAATCATGATAGAATCATCACGAACTCATGGAATAACAGGCTGGAAGGGTACCTTAACAAGTGACAGAACAACAGGAAATGGCCTCAAGTTGTTCCAGGGGATGTTTAGATTGGATTTTCAGAACAATTCTTCATGGAAAGAGTTGTCAAGCATTGGAATGGGCTGCCCAGGGAAGTGGTTGGTCACCATTCCTGGAGGTATAAAAGACATATAGATGCGGTGCTTGGGGACATGGTTTAGTGGTGGCTTGTCAGTACTGGGTTAATAGTTGGACTTGATGATCTTGCAGGTGTTTTACAACCTAAACAATTCTATGATTTAAAAAGAAAGGAAGAAAAAAAGGCAATTACAAAACATTCATTTCTTATAGTTCTATCGAAGAACTGTGGATCCACCTCTGGAAAAAGTTTTGATTTTATTTCCTGAACAGCTGTACACAGCCTTTGCACCACCAGTTGCTGATTTAAAACTTGCTTTCTATGTGTATAGAGAGTGGAAAGAGGACTGTATTTGTGATATGGCACATCTGAAAATACAATATACACAAGGAATGACAATTGAAAATCCATGCTGAAAATGGTTAATACCTGCAAAGATAGCCCTGTTTATAGGAAAAACTTTTGTTGATTTGACTGAGACTACAAATCACAAAATGATAGTTTCAAAGAGAACTCAGGAAATCATCTGATTAAACCTACTGAAAGCAGGACCAGCCTCACAGTTAGTTACATTAAACCTCAGAGCTTCAAAGGACAAGGTTCATGGCCTTGTCCAGCTGAGGTTTGAAATATCTCCAAGGATGGAGGGTCACAGTTTCTCTGGGTTCCTATTCCAGAGTTGAGCACCATCACTGTGGGGATTTTTCCCTTACTTTAAAGGAAATTTTCCTATCCTGTACTTCATACCCATTGCTTCCTTTTTTTATAATCCACAAAAATTAAAGCAATACCAGTTTATGCATGTCAGGTAATCATCAGCCAGCTTTGTTGGCCATTATCTATCTGAAGAAATCTGATTACAAATAGCACATTTTACCACTCAAATTATAATCTTTCATAAAAGTGAGCTATAAATACATATTCAGATGTTTTGCATATTTCTTTTCTAGGTATATCCCACATAGCCACTTTTTAGCTGAAGTTAAATCTATTTCTATAACACAAGTTGATTTGCCTCAAAGAATTCAAGTTCCATAATTAAAAGCAATCGTTAATCTTCATGAATGTATCCAACATGCCAAAAAAGTAGCATCTAATTTAATTTTTTCATGGGCCTGACTGATCCCATGACTCTGCAAAGAAATCTTACTGAAATGAATTTAGGCAGAATGGCAGATTATAATTTATTGCTCTGCCATTCATTTAGGTTTCTCACTTTTGTAGGTGCATTGTCTCTCAGTTTTGTAGATGTATTTTCTGGATCATAAAAACATAACTGGTACAATACTTTAAAAACTCATTTGGCCTTCAAGTTTTTTTCTTTTGTTTACCAAATTTGATACACCACTTTCTTCTGTTCTGGTGATGTTTTTTATTCAAATCTGTGCTCGTTCAGCTACAGACCTGGGGTTTAAATGAAACAGGAGCAATTATGCTAGACAGAGGGCCATTTAAAAGGCATTTTGAGAAGCTTCTTTTGAAAAATGCATAATGGCCTACATAAATCATTTTCCTCTCTGAAACATATTTAACATTAAAGAGTAAATCTTAGCTGTATTGAAAATCTCATAACAGGAGTGAAGAAAATATTCAAAACTATGGCAGGACTTAATACCTGAGGTAACAGAGAATAAAGTAAACAAGGACATGAGACAATTAGCTAAAAATTCTGACAAGGTAAGGGAGAAGAGATCTGCTGTGGAGCAACAGAGCACAGTGGTCCTTATGTAGCTGCTGGTAGCTGGAAGCACTTTGGCAAATGTATTTCCTTCATGTTTTCATCTTGCATTTGCCATAAACTGGTCATGTACTTTTGTGACTTTCAGCTGATGTCAGAAAGATGATTTCATCTTTCTGCTTTGTTCATTTGAAGATGTAACAACAGATTCATAAGAAGGTGTTGATTGAAGGTCTGTGACAGGAATGCTCATGTCTGTGAACCAGGGAATAATCAAGGAACTAAGCAAGAAAACAAGACCAGCCAGCAGAATTTCTGTGCAGCACAAGCCATTTGATGCATTTTTCTTACATACACATTTTCTATTTGTGTATATATACACACATCCCTACCCCACAGAACCCAGCCATTTTTATACAGTGACAAGAAAAGACTAGGTCTCTATGAACAGGCTTCTCAGTGATCTTCTAGAAAAATCATGAGTAACTATTGTCATGAACTTGAGATTTTTCAGTTACACATTTTTATAGGGTGCCATGTTGCTTCTTATTGCTAATCACCATCTCAAATGGATTCCTGATATTTCTCATTAGGCATTCTTATTAGGCAAAAAGTTCCTCAAAGAAGAACTGCTGTGTTTTAACCTCTTTTGTCACACTTATTTCCAAGGACAAATGGGCACTTAGCCATCCACTGGCTGTGAAAAACACTTAATGGAAAGACACCAAACTAATTTTCTTTCACAGAGAGCACTTCCTGCAGCCAATTTATTTTATTTTGCTGCCTGTAATAATAATTAATAATTTTTTAAACAATCTCTTTTTTCTTTTTTTTTTTTTTTTAATTAACAGGGCCACTTGAGAAAGAAATGTGACACCAAACTTTTACATAACAGAAATAGATGGGATATCATGCCATAAAATTAGGATGCCAAAAAACATACAATCCCAAAATGTACACAAGCATAATAAGACTATGCACAATATAGCTGAGAATAAGTAATTGAAATGTGACTTCCATGCCTAATATTAATTACCCAAAATAACTTTGAGTACCAACACCAGTAAGCACACACAGGATCAAATTAACACCTGCAGGTTCAAGGCTCCACCAGGTTTTTTTTTTACCATTATTTAAAGAAAGCAAGCAATGCAATATTATTGCCTGTTCTTTCAGATGAAATGTCTCTTCGTACATTAAAAATCTTCCTCACTAAGACTGCAGTGTTAGGATCACCAGTTGGCTGGCCAGTGAAAACAATGTGGTATGGAAATGCCACAGTATATTTTAATGGACTATTGTTTCACAGGTATCTATCAATCCAGTCATCACAACACTTCACAAATGCAGGGTAGTCCCCTCTCCCATGAACCTCAGTTTAATTCAGACACCTTGTTATCAAAGGAAAATTATCTTTCAGTTCTCTGAACCTCAGTCAAAAGAAAAGGAAATCTCTAATAATGCTCCTACAACTTCTACACCAAGGGTGATTGCACCGAGACTTGGAGAACCACAATTAACCATCTTAGCTCAACTGTGAAGAATTCCAGTGAGTAAGGTTTGGTCCACAGGCTGATAGCCATTTGGAAAGTCATTGCTGTAACATTGTGTTCAATTCCCATTTAATATGCAAGTTTATTATTTAAAAAAATTATCTGCAATAATAAAAAAATTTTAGCAAGCAAAAAGCCTCTGCTTCTCTTCAGCACTTTGAAATGCACACAGTATTAATAAACTCAGCATCATCTGCTGCACTAGGTGTTACTTTGTACATTTTATGGAGGGGAATCAATATCAAAATGTTGTGTCAGGGTCTTCATCCTGAATTTTGTGTTGCTCTGGCAACACAATGGGACTCCATTTGATTCAACCACCTGACTCAATCAGGCTTGTCCCTCATGGGTAGGATGCAAGACAGCAATGAAATTTGTTCACCAGACTGCAGGGGCTGAACCAGTCTCAAAACTGGAAATTTGACTTTACTGTTTTGAGCTCAAGATTTCATGATTAGGCCTCAAAACACATGTACTCTACTGTTTTTACCTCTGGTTGATTTTAACCTAGTAGGACAGTGGTAAGATTTGTAAAGTAGCACTCAGCACCACACAGGACTTCAGTGTTTCCAGTTGAGTTTTTCCTTCTACAAAGAGTGCACGAAATCCTAACATGAGTGTGTGATGGTGTAGCAGGTCACTGAGCAGTGCTCAGAGCAAGCAATGGACTTTCTATTCTGAAAAAGCAAGCTCTTGCAAAATAAACTTTCTGCTGTCTTCTTCCCATTAAAATAAAAGCAAACTGCTAACATATTTCCCACTAACAGGTCTGAGTTTGTGAGTGTCATCTTCTAAGAAACATCTGCTTTAATGAATTTCTATGCAGTGTTGAAGCTTTGGTTCTACGCCATATTATTTGGCACAAGTGTAGGCACATTTTTTAGCCCTAATAACACTGGGGAAGGTCATATTTTAAAGCTTGACAGTAGTTACTGTTTCATAAAACAAATCACTCGACTGGTTCAATTAATAAACATTTTGTTGCTCACCAAATTTCTAGTGCCACCTCTTTGAGTCCTGAAAGGATCATCATATGACAGCAGTGCCTACTAAGTCCCATATGCTCAAATGCATGACAGAGCTGCTCCTCCACAGAACCAAATGCCAGTCGAAGCTTCTGTTCCAAGCCACTGAAAAATGCTAAAATATGCCAATGAGAATTTGCTCCCTTGTGCTCCCCATTGGTCTAGGTCTGCTCATCCACACTTCTACTTACATTTTGAATTCCTTAAAAATGACATATTTGTGACTTGTGCCTAGGAAATGTGTTGCCTAAGGGACTCCAGAGCAAAAAACCCCACAGTCTCCTAGGTTTTTTAATGGTACAACTAGCGATATTAGGGCAGAGCTAAGAACAGAAGTATGTTCTCCAGGCCTCTTCAGGATCCCATCAAGGTGGACGTTGCCTTTTACATTTTGCTTGCCTGCCAAGGGACCTATTTGATGTGCAGGCAGAGTTAGCCACATCTCAAGTCATGCCTGGCACAAGACATTCAAATGTTTTTGGGGTTTTTTTTGTCCTTCTTTGTGTGGAGTATGGACATTACCAAAGGAACTGGACTTTTACAGTTACTCCCCTTCTGAAATCACTGTGAGCACCTTTGCATGTGTTGTGGTTTCACCCCACACAGCTGCTCACTCACTGCCTCACCAGAGGGATGTGGGAAAGAATCAGAAGGATACAAGCTGGAAAACTCATGGGTTGAGAGAAGGACAGTTTAACAGGGAAAACAAAAGCCGCACACACAAGCGAAGCAGAACCAAAGAATTAATTCACTGTTTCCCGTGAGCAGGCAGGTGTTCAGCCATCTCCGGGAGAGCAGGACGCCATCGTATGTAATGGGGACTTGGGAAGACAAACACCATCAGTACAAATGCCGCTCCCTTTACTCCTCCTTGTCCACAATTTACATACTGAGCATGTTGTCATATGGTATGGAACATCCCTTTGGTCAGTTTGGGTCACCGGTCCTGACTCTGTCTCCTCCCAGCTTCCCCTGGATGCCAAAATAGCACAGAAAAACTGCTCAAAGACAGAATTTTGTCTTCAAGCAGCAAAGGTACTTATTGTACACAGCGTTGGAGAGCTCCCGATTCGCATTGGGCAAAACAGCTCTAAAGTTCCAGTGTAAAGTTAGGGGTTTTATACAGTTTTTCGGGGGAAGGGGGTGGAGGGTTTACAACATTTTACATACATACATATTCATCAGGTCTAGGCATCTAATTATAATATTTATAGTAGGCAGGGTTTGGGCGGAGCCTGGGGTGAAATCATCTTTTGGGGAGGTTTTTGGTGGTCATTCCTGTTCCTTTGGCCTCAAAGGGGTCGTTTTCTCTCCTCTTCCTCGGTTGAACTTTTCACCTTTTCTCTACATGTCCAGGCTTGCACAGAAAACCTTGGACTCATCCTGACTCGGTGCCTTCTTATCTATGGATGCCTACTCTCTGTGTTCTCTCTCTTGTAACACAATGGGAGGCATTCCTTTGGTCAGTTAATCTTTGGGAACCTGTCTTCTCAGTTTAAAACAGCATATATCTTAGGGCAAGGTACCAAGTCTCTTTCTAAATTGGCCTTTTTCTTTTTATGTCCTTGCCCTGTTTCACCTTGCACCCCCAAACTCCTTGCCACCATGGCAGTACAGAAAGCAGAAAAGTCCTTGGCTCTGTGTAATCCCTGCTCAGCAATAACAAAAAACGTCTCTATTCTCATTGTGTTCAGCACAAATGCAAAACAGTCGCATACTAGGCACTGTGTAGAAAATTAACACTACACCAGCCAAACCCAGCATGCTAACACTCCAGATAGTTCTCACTTACCATCTGAATGACTTGATCTCCCATAATATCTATCCACCTTGTAATCTGAATGTAAAGCCTAAGCTGCCACAGAAAGTAGAAGTTTAAGACAATATTTTCAGCTTTTGAACTGTTCCAAATAAGTTAACATAAATTTGGAGCAAAATGAAATAAAAAACTGTTGCCATGCAGATTGCCCAGGTTTGGCTTTCCTGCTACCATTCCTTGTTGAAAGAACCACAAAAGATGCAATTGACAGTCTCTTTCTGAAGGGCACTTTATTGTGGAAATGAAACAGTGAAATGATTGCAATTAGTGTTTTAAATCAGCATGACAGAGAGAGTAGTCATATGAACGGACAGCAAGCCACTTATTCAAGTGCTCATATGTCAGTTTTACAAAAACTGTAGAGGAAATGGAGCTTCCTAATAAAATTGGTCTGGGAATTCTTTTTTTTTTTTTTTTTTAAAAAAAGATCCTACTGAATGCAGAATCATTTGCTGTAAGTGCTATTATTGTTAATGAAAGGAAGAGGGCTGTTAATTTCATGCATATTTTATTTGGAATTCACTCCATCCATGAAGTAATTTCACATAACAGTAGGTGGAATGCAAACAGGCTAAATTGACAGTATGTGCATGGTGAGGAAGACCAATTAAATCCAGAAGAGAATATTTTGCAAAAATAACACTTTGGCAGTTTAAGGGAAGCCTTCCTGTTCCATTTCAAGTGGAAATACACACAATCTAAATTGTTTTAACTAATATGAAAAACTAATCCTCATGGTAAAAATACAAGGAGGTTGGACTCTGCAGCTCCTTCTATTATTTTTGTAATGACATCAAACCCAAGGAAAAAGCTCTGCCCGCAGTGCTGGTGTGCAGAAAGCTTTGCCTACTGTCACTGTGGGTTCCTGTGCACATGGAGGAAGACCCAACTACAGCAGAATAACACTAGTGTGTTTACATCAGCCAGCTGTAGTAACCCTCCTGCCTGTTTAAGGAGCATCCAACTCTGTTCTCAGCTGTAGTAACCCATCTGTCTGATCAAGGAGTACCTGATTCTGTTCTCTGTAATAAGTAGGCACAGTAAGGCTAAAAGATACACCTATTTTTGCCAGAAAGACATTCTTGTAGATCCCATATGTGCACAGTTTAGGTAATACCTGTACAAAACTTGCAGCATGCAATGTTTTGGGCTGTCAGCCATGGAAGTCATGTTCTGAATTGATTGAGGAGACAAGCTGTGGGAGAAAAGCTCATCCAACCTTGAGGCTTGCAGTTTTAGAGAGGGCAGTGAATTATAACTCTCAGTTCAAAAATCCTGAAGACAGATGATAGTGTATTTCGTCACCTGACCATTTATCTGTTTCACCTTTTTCAACCTGCTTCTACAGGGATGTGCATGTAAAATATTTATAAATATTTTCAGATGCCTGATAACAGCCCCCTGACACTATCCTATTTTTTAGTATCAATTTCCGTGCCTCTAAAAATTGTTGCCTGAAGCTACTAGACTCAAAATGCTGCACACCAGTTCAAGCAAGCTGATACTGGAAACAATATGTATGTCAAGAGCTATCACCAAACATAGGTTTAATTTCTTTAGGATTTATTTTTTTCTCTGAAAGGGAGATCAGACAGACATGACAGACATGTTCAAGGTGATCTCTAGTCCTTGTGTCATTTCTGTGAACTCTCTATTCCATTGTAACCATTTCTTCAGATCAGTAACATTCCCTTCTTTCCACAAGACCGTGATAGATTGATTGCACTTTAATTCACATAAACTGGAAATATAATCCAAATCCAGCACTTTGTATGCCTTATTCCCAGAAAGTGTTTGAGTACTTATTAAAGAACCTTTGTATTTCTGTGTCCAGCTAAAACACATCAGCCTAATGAAAAAGGGAGTTTAAAGGAAGACTTTGAAGAGTAAGAGAAAACCAGCAGACTGGTGCATGATGAGAAAAGGCTGGCAGAGCATCAGGCATGCTGCACAACCACAGAGACTCAACTCATTAAGAAATTTTGCTAAAAGGATGCTAGACTGCTCAATAAAAGAGAATATAAAGATTTGTCAAAGAAACAGAGATGAGAGTGGTTGGGAAGAAAAAAAAAAAAAAAACCAAAAAAAAGAAAACCTGAGCAATAACACCTGGACACAAGCTGAAGGAAAAGAGATATTGGAGCTGATGATGTTTTCAAAGATGGCAAGGCTGAAGGATAGTGGAGGATTTCAGATAAGTTGCAAAAGGAGAGAATGAATACATGTATGCTGATTTTTTTTTTTAATTTGGCATATAAGAGACTTGTACAGACAGGTGAGTCAGGGAAGGGGTAAGGTATGAGAACATGAGTGACCGACAAGTGAAAAAGGTGTAAACATTGTCAAAAAATCCAAACAACAGATTTAAGTTGTTTTATATCAGAGTATCCAAAATTGTGAGTTTAAGGATGGAACAATTATTTCTCCTCGTGACATTTTCACTAGTAATCTGGAAATGCCACCTGAGTGAGTGAGTGAGTGAGTGTGTGAACACATCTCTGCACACAAAAATAGCCAAAAGAGCAAGTCCTGAAGAAAAGAGAAACTGAGAGCAGAAGTGATGATGGTCCCAAGATGTGGTTTAAGATGTATCAGATACAGAGCTGATCTGAAGAAAGCCAATGAATTCAAATAGGAAGATGAAAGTTAAAAGTAAAATTATATTCTTCATTAAATATTTAAGAACTTTGGGAGTTAAAAATGAGTTGTGCACCTTAATTCTGGTCTTCTCTTTCCAGTCTGGAGTGATCACACAATGCTTGTTCCAAACCACGTGTCTTTGCCTCCATTCACAAAAAAAACACCCCAAAACCAACCAACCAACCAAACAAAAAAAAACCAACATATGGCAACCTGCTTCATTTAACTCTATATGATTATAATCAAGGCATCAGAGACACTCAGACTTGTCTGACTTGTACCATTTGACCAAATTAACAGATGAGTTTCAGATATTTGGAAGTGTGGAAATTCTTTTTGAGTGGTTTTTGGGTTTTGTTTTTTAATTTCTTAACTACTATGCTCCTAGATCTGGGAATTCTGTATTTTTCTGGTTTCACAATGCTTGTCCTAAAACAAATAATACAGAGGTTTCACAGTTTCACTAATATTTAAAAACCTTAAAATCAAGTGTAGGATGATAAAAAGTCTTCTCAGTTAATTCTGAGATGTGAACGAGTCTGAATTTTAACATACTGGCTGGATTTATGTCTGATCAAATTATTACTTCAACATGTCAATCTTATATGGGATAGAAATTTAGATTACTTTGTCCACAATTCCCCAAACCTTAATTATAATTAGGTGATTATTAGAAAGGAGGGAAGGTAACAGTAAAAGGTAACTTGGAGAGAGAAAAGAAAATCAGAATAACATCTATTTCTTTGATGAGAAACTCCTCATTATAGTTGCTACATCTAAAAGAAACTTAATTTGGAAAGCAATTATTTCAGAAATCTTTTCTGTACAGCAGATTATATTTTGCAGGACCTCAAAGGGATTATGGCATTTTATTATTCTGTTTATAAAATTAATTCATCATCAAAATGGTCAATGTATTGAAAGGGAAAAGAGACGAATATGTGTCTGCTTTCCAATTAGTTACTGCAGAAGCTTATTAAGAAGATAAACCTGAGGGCATAAATGACTTGCCAATGTCTTTATGAACCTTTGGTGCTCATGGTGGGGCGAAAAACAAAGAAAAAAACCAAAACACTCTACACTGTTGTGGAATTACAGAATCCGTCTGACAACTGTATTTGAGATTAAAGTGAGATAATTTAATTATGAAATTGTTAAAAAAACCAGACCTGTATTTTTCCAACAAATGGGTGGGTTTCTTTCCAGACAAATACAGTTCAGAAGGGAGGATTTATCAATATTTACTCCAACTTTTCCCAGAAAACAGAAAGCACAAAGGAACAGAAAAGAAACACCACTCATTTCACTTTCTAATTCAAAGGATGTTGTCCAAAACTTATTAATAACTGCCTAAGCATCCCAGTAAGCTGTTGCTCAACTAAAAACCTAGTAAGCCAGACAATGACATTTTAAATGCTTCATCTCTCAGGACTTGCTCATTCTCACACAGAGCTGTGGGTTTATCAGTTATTCTATTTTGATGACTGGATAGCCTGTATTATTCATACTGATCCTCCCCAGTTTTTAATCAGCCCTTTCTGTGTATACATTTGGCTGTACACTACCTTTCCAAGCTACAGAGCACGTGTCCCTGTCAAAGCAAGGTATGATCAATCCACTATGGCACATCAAACCAAATTGTAGGAGTCACTTAGCTTAATTTTCACAGATGTGTTTTGAAAGATGTAAAGGAATAAGTGCCTTCACCACAGAGCACACATAAAGAAAGGAGTGGGCCAGATTGGGAAGAGTCACTTTTGGCTTTAGTTATTTGTCCCAGTAATGTTTAGTTATAAGTCCTTATTGATATAATAGTTCTTTTATTTCTTGCTATCAAGTTCTCTACACTACACTTCAAGATTAAGAGAACTTGTAATGAGGACCTTAATTTTTTTTTTCTTTTTCAGCAAAAGCAACGTTACCTCAGGAACTATTGATAAATGCTGACTCTACCTAGTCATCCTCTGTCAGACACTGCCTACTTGGCAGTCCTTGGTACTCCAGTTTTTGAGATAAATAATATTTGATGATAATTTGATGTTTGGAGTAAAACATATCTCTCTTTGTATATCATTACAATGAAAATGAATTCCAAGGCAAGAATATGAGGTGTCTGTCCCAGACAGAGTAAGCCAAGAACTTACCTTAAGCTTGGACTGAATGATCATGTCTGAAAAGTCTCTTATTTCATACAGCAGAGCAACAGTGAGACATTATAAACCTTTTCAGATGGACTCCTAATCACAGTCTTTGAAAGAAATAAATATGGTCCAGTCTTTTTAATGTGTAGCTGGAAAATCAGGAAAGACCTGTTTGACCTGAGTTCTCACCCACAGCTGAAGGGTGGGTCAGAGCGTAGATGTAGCTCTACCCCTACACTGACTTTTCATCAAACCAGCTGTGCAGGTACCACATGCCAGCTAATTTCCTGGGCTTGGATGGTTACTGACATCTCATCAGTGTAGTCAATGAAGTAGACAAAGTGGTTCATCTGATCAACACAGAAGTCTACTTGAGGATTAAATTAATCTGTCCCTAACCTTCCACTAACTATCTTAAATAGATCTCCATTGACTAAAAGTGGAATTTTAAGTTGTTTTGCTTCTATGTGGAAGCCTATGAACACCACTCTGGAACACACACACTTGCTGCCTCTTGACCAAATGGGGCAAATATTCAACTAAAAGATGCACTTTAGCTATGTTAAGAGTAGCTAATCAAAGGAGGGAGTGAAATGTTCAGAATTTAGGGGCAAAATTCATTCAAAGACATAATCATACCTATAGTTGTGCTGTTTGTTCAGCTTGGCCTTGTGGAGTCAGGGTTCTCAAGGACGTCATGTCCCACAGCAGCTCCCCAGGGAGCAAGAGAACCCCTGGGACAGCGTTAGGACTTCACTCCTTCACAGTGTCTGGGCCACCAGGCTGGTTCCTTCTGGAAGATTCCAGGATCTTGGTTGGATTCCTAATGGAGACTTCTGTCTTTCCAGGCCTAGCTCTCCTTGGGCAGCTTTACTTTCCTACCCTCACTGGGTACAGCAAAACCCTCAGGGTCTGAGGCATCATTTCCTCACAGGGATATTAAAACCCCTGTTCTTCTCTTTGCTGCTTCATTCTGACCTCTGCCTGTTCTCCTGCACTGCCTCGGTGTTTACCTCAGACAGATGTAGCTACAGACAGATGTGAAAAGTTCTGAACAGAACTTCTGATCAGAGTAAGCCAATGCAGAGATGTGAATGCGACAGACATGGCAAGGAAAGAAGTCAAAATACAGAAGTGAGCTAGTCAGAAGACCATTCTTTTTGAGGAGAGATACTATGTCTTCCCTCTTTCATGCATTTGGCACTGTTTCTGCATTATGCATGGCATTTTTCTCCATCTGTTTAGAACCTTGTCTGGAATATCTAACACCTGGGTTTACCTTACTTTTTATTTATCATTAGATTACTTGATAGATGCTACCTGTCCTAGCTATATGCCTATATGATGAAAACAACCCAGATACTACAGACTTAAGTGCTCCTAAGCTTAGGGTATTTTGAGGATGATATTCACTTGTGCTTTTCATGTAGGTTGTTCATTCAAAATGGAAGTTAACAAAATCATCCCAGTTAAATACACCCATTGTTTTAAGCAATCTCCAAATAAAAGATATGTCTAACTGAAGTTATTTTATATTTCAAAGAAAATGTTCTCCTTTGCTCTGTTCAAGTCCATTCAATCACTTCGTCTTCAACACAATTTTACAGGTAAAAATGAAAGCAAAATATGTCTCTGTAGTTCAAAATGGTAAAAAACTCAGCATGAGACTACAACTATGAAATGAAGAAACAGCATATGTGAATAGCTATTTAAGTGTCTGAGGGCCTATATATTGGTAGATGGTTTTTTCTCCATCCAGTGAATCCAAATGCATTAAGACTAAGATCCATTAATGGTCTCTCCTGACAGGTCTGGGTTTTGGTGCTGAAAAGCCCTACTACACACCACAGCCCTAGCCTTGCACATCCATTTTAGGGGGTGTGAAGTGAAAAGGTTCTGTGCTCTCTTCCCACATATCATAAATCATGGTTTTTTTGCATTTGTAGAAGAAATGAAGGCCTGAGTTCTGAGTTCTTCTATATCTTTCCCTGGGAAATGCAATTTCAGATTGGAAACAAATAAATATTTAAGATTGCAAGTTTCGATGTATATCTATGTATTATACAACCTTAACTAGCAGATAATGAAGAAAAAGAAAAGTAAAATAAAATTATTTTGCCATCCCTTGATATTTTATTACTATAGTTGCAACATTTGATGTGTTATTATTTGGTGATTTGATAGAAATATTTAATGTTTTTAAAAAAATAAAATAAATTCTAGCCTTCCTAATGATGGGAAGAACTTGAAAATATGGTCTCAAGACTTAATAGCTTGAAAACAAATGTCAAGAATGCAAACTCTTGTCCCCTTGAAAATTCTTTTGATCATGAGAACCTCATTCATGGTTAGGAAGTGCTTGGACTGGCAATGGCTGTATTAATGGAGTTCCTTGGCTATAAGTCGGAATCAACTGAAGAAATCAAGTTTAAGGTGACTCATTACAGGTCACATGAGGCATAAATAGCAAATGTAAATTTGATATAGCTGTGCTTTTCATTGGCAGGATCAACCCCTGTTCTGCCCAGCTAATCAACGGTACAAAGAAACTGACTTTACTTTCAAAATAAGGTGTGTAGTCACTAACTATATGTGTCAGAGCAACTGCTAAACTGACATCATGGTCATTTTTAGAAATAAACTCATGACAAACTGAAGCATAACCTTCACCATTTCTATCCTGGGGTGCTAGAGCAAAACCTTTCTACGTCACTTTTGTGAATGAAGGTTCTAAAATCACTGTCTCAGTGTGAAATTAGTGTGCTGGGTGATTTGTATCTTTTCCAGTGAATATAGAAGGACATCCACACTCAGGAACTAACCAATGTACTTCTCATGACAGAGCTGATTGAATGGTTTGAGTTTTCTGGAAGAGAATTTTTGTGGGGAAACCTATTTTGAAAGCTATATAAAGCAATTGAACCTAAGTTTAGCTATTAGTGTTATACTTGAAGCAAGTTCCTTGGAGCATTTTACTCCGCTAAGCTACTGAAGCTTCACAAAAATAGAAACCAGTCACAGGTCTACACTAAGCATTGCCCTGACATAAGAAAGTCTGCGGAGGGTGTATGATTACACATCTGACACTACTTAATGGTGTTGCCACGTTTGGTTGTCAGCTCTAACCACCTCCTTTCCCTCTCACCTGAATAGTACCATTTTAGAAAGGAACTTCCATTTGCTAGTCTAAATTCAGGATCAGCCAATCTTCTTCATTGCTATTTCAAGGAACTAAATTGCCTCAGAGAAACTGGCAAAGGGAATACTCAGCACTTCTTTCCTCTTCCAGCCCAATGATGACTGGAATGGCAACAAGAGGAGGAATCAACTGAAAACATGATGGATATTTGTAGATGCAGGGAAGTCAGAGAGACAAGGCTACAGACAGTGCTTCCCTTTTCCTCCCTGTAATGTGGATGACTCAACTGTTTCCTTTAAAAAACCCACCTGTCTACCTCTCAGTAGTTCTGCTATCAGCCACCTTTCATAGTTAAGTGGAAAAACAAAGTCAAGTGAAATTGTTTGAAACTACATTTCCACTGTTTACCCAACCTCTTGATAGAGCCAACAGTCAGTTGCATTCACGGGTGGTTTATGTGACTTGTGGATTAGCTGTTCTGGGAGAGCAGAGGCTCCAGAGGCAGCTATGCAGAGGGTCCTCAGCTCGCCACACTTACCTACATGTCAGGGTACCCAAGTTGTCTGTTACTTAACATAATGGAGAGTTAATTTTCTTGTTTTCATGATACCATTTTAACCATTCATGAGCTGACCATTCCACATATCTTATGAGGAGAATTTTCTGTCTCTGAGCTGAATAAAACAAAAAAATACTAATTTCAGTGATGAATCTTATTCTCCAAAGAGACTATGCCTGTCTCTTCCCTAACTACTCATATTATTAGATAGCTGAGTTCAAATTAAAATATATTCTTTATTTTGTGTGTCCTCAAAATAAGATCTATCTAAAAAACCCCTGGAACTTATAGACATGTGGCAGATTAGTTGCAAAAACCACATGTTCTGGTTGTGCCAAGTTGCCTGACAAAAAGAGATTTACACTAACCACACTGTTTCTAGCCTGCTAAACATAGAGTTTACTTATTCTAGGCTTCACAGGCTGAAGTCACTTGTGTTCTAGTGGCACAGCTCCAGAATGTAAAAATATTAACCATTTTTGAATCTTAATTTACCAGCCAGATGAAATTATTAGCAATTAAGTTCATTTTCTTAACTTCTGGGGTTTTTTTGAATAGTATTAAGATGTATTTACTTGGCAGCATTTATCAGACTATCTGTACTCTATTTAATATCTTTCATTTGATTTATTTGGAAGACTGATGTCTGCGCAGCCAAATTTCTAGCTCACCTCCAATGCTGTCTGGAACTAATGGTATATTTTAAAATGGGAACAATCATTATTCTAAACAAGATGGGGAATGAAGCTATGGCCAACACCTTTGGAAACCAACACTTCTAACTTTTACATCCTGTACACTTGTGTGACTTCATTAATAGTCATCTTGTGGACTTATGTGAAGGATGGAAGAGGTATGTAGAACCTCCCTCTCACATCACAAATTTTCATTCCATAATATATATGAGAGATGGGCGCGCTGGTGATAGAAATCATTACCTAAAAAATTTGCATTTTCAAGGCAAGACTCATTTTTTCAAGGATTTTTTTCTCTTGAAGAGTCTAAGCATTTTTGTATGTGTTTTTATTTTGTTAAAAGAAAGGATATAAATATATTCTTAAAAATAATTACTTTCACTGTTGATGTCTGTGTTTATAAAACTTAGAATACTTAGCCAAAAGACACACTGGTCACTATGCATTTTCTACACCTACCTTTTAGTTATGATAACAAACCACCCTAGTCCTTGTGGTTTATATTGACATTCAGCTCTTGAATGAGTGTTGAAGAGCAAATGACAAAGGAGTTTCTGTCTTTCCTGAGGCTACATGAGGCTGTCGTGGTTTAAACACAGTTGGCAACTTAGGCCCACGCAGCCCCTCACCCAAGCACTCCAATGGAATGGCAACAAGAATCAGAAGAGTAAAAGTGAGAAATCTTATGAGTTGAGATAAAAAAAGTTTAATAGGGAAAACAAAAGCTGCAAACACGAGTAAAGCAAACCAAGGGGTTCATTCAGCACTTCCCATAGGCAGACAGGTTTTCAGCCATGCCTGGGAAAGCAGGACCCCATGAAACAATACAGTGTCTTGGGAAGACAGACTGTCACTCTGAAAGTCCACTCCCTCCTTCTTCTTACCCAGATTTATATGCTGAGCATGATGCCTTATGGTCTGGGATATCCCTTGGGTCAGTTGGGGTCAGCTGTCCTGGCTGAGACCCCTCCCAACTCCTTCTGCACTCCCAGCTTCCTCGCTGGTGATGTGGGCTGAGAAGACAAAAAGGCCATGACTCTGTCTAAACTCTGCTCAGCAGTAACAGAACATCCCGGTTTTATCAACACTGTCTCCAGCACAAATCCAAAGCACAGCTCCACAGCTACTATGGAGAAAATGAAATCTACCCCATCCAAAACCAGCACAGTGGCTTACTGATGTTTGCACCCTGTAAATTTCAGCTAGTGTACTAGAAAATTTGTTATAGGAAAAAAAAGAAACACATCTTACATGCAAAGATGAGAATTCATTGTTGGTTTAATTGCAGTCTGAAAAATCTAATAAGAATAGAGAAAACATTTGTTGCAATGATGCAGATAATCACGGATCAATTTATATATTTAATCCAGGAATGTCTTAATATAATACCATTAAGATTATTATATACATTTACTTACTCTTTTTTTGTGAAGTTTTGCTCAACCTTTTTTGTTCTTCTGGGTCCTAAAGTCAATGGCAGCAGTTTTTCTTGAGAAAAAGGGAAGCAGTGTGGGTTTCATCAAATCCTAAGCACCCAAAATTCAGAGGACTGCAATGCAGATGCTGGGACTTTATTCTCATTCTTGGGTTCAGTTAAGGCAGTTTTTATTCTATGAATGTGGTCTATACCCTATTTTCTTTATTGGTCTACAGTTCTACCAAATATCTGACTTTATTTTATATTGAATATTTTAAGTTTATTGGATATTTAATCTGTATTAATTTTATTATCCCTAAAAGCTTTTCTTACCTAGCTCCTGAAGTCACATTCTTTTAACAGTCTGGAGCAGAACATTGCTGAGCTTTTTATAACTGTGGATCCTCAGCGATAATCCATTCTTTACACTTTCAAAGTCTGTGATATCTCTTCATACTTGGACTTTGCACCACATTATTATTCAGGAGTCATAACTCTCATTCTGAAGAGATTAAGTATTTGTTAACAGAAGCTGTCACTTAGAGATAATACATCCAAATTATTTTAGCAATAGGGTTTACACCACACAGTTGTACAAAGCAAATTAAACCAAGACAAGTTAGCTACCAGTTACTTCTCCCCAGGCAATTGCTGTAATCTAAACCACAACTCAAGGCATGGTCTACACCCAACCAGACACAGTAAGCCTGACAAACCGCAGTATAGAGGCCTTGAAGCATTAGTTTGAAGTCTTTCATATTTTTATTAGCAGTGGCATCACTAGATGTACTGGGGTACACAATCTTATGAAGATTGCCCATGAATTTCTGGGATTAACAGCATCTCAGCAGAGCTCCAAGTGCTGTTTCAGCATGCAGGAGAGGAAGCCTACGGTGCAGGTGGCTGCATCTCCAAATGCAGCAGGTGCAGGTGGCTGCTGGCCAAAACCACCCTGCTACTTGGTACAACTCTCTGAACATGAAGGCTCATGTGCAGGATAACAGTGGCTCCAGTCATTCCTGTCTGCACTGTATAAGGTCTATCACTCCTCTTTACCCTTTTAGAAAGGGCCCTACTTCATTTTCCTGTCTACTGCTGGGCACAGAAGGGCAGCAGTGGTGGACCTGGAAGTGTTAGGTTAATAGCTGGGCTCAGTGACCTGGGAGATCCTCTCCAACCTTGATGATTCCATGAATAAATGATTCTATGAGATATATAATGTATTGGCAAGAGAGGGAAGAGATCTGTGTCTTCCCACATCTTGTATTCAACACAGGCTCATCCCTGTGTTCAGGGTCTGTAAGAAACTATACTTCAATGGGATCTGGGTTCCCAAATATGTTAGTGCCTCTAGCTGAGTTTGCATATTTCACCTGTATGCTGTCTGTACTTAGCAACTGAGTCTGCAGATATCCCCCAGGTGACCTTCTTAGGCGTGGCTCCAGGGCATACCCACATGGGTGGTATTTGAAGAAATATTCTCTCCCTGAATGTGCCTACAGGCTCATGGGCTTACTCATTAGATGAACAGAGACAACAGTTTAAAAACTGTCACAAGCATGACCTTCACAGTTAGTGAAGACAACTTCTGGGCTGTGAAGCTCTGGAATGAAACAGGAACATATTATTTAGCAGCACTGTGATGCTGTGATGCCAACACAAACCAAAGAAGCAGGTAAAAAAATGTTCTTTTTTTGTTTGTTTGTTTTTCCTCAGCCAGTACTGCTGCACATGGCCTGGATGATTTATTGTGTAAAAAAATGTGACCTTGGAAAGGTTAGGGACAACTTTGCTGTCGACTAAATTCTTACCATGCTGCCCAGAATTATATATCTGGCTGAAAATTTCTGTTAAATTTGAATCCAAGAGATAAATTTCTTTACTGTTAAAAAAAAAAAAATATCCACTCGATATAAGAAGAACAAAAGAGACTTTATGGTCTCTTTTGCCTACAGTTCCAGCTGGTTAATGTTGCAAGTTTAAATAACATATTTTTGAATATAACACCTTTTTTATTCTCCAAAAAATGACTACCCTTTTATTCGCTGACTGTTTAAGACTGTTCAAAAATTTGCTACAAACGTGTAGGAGTTGAAGTATATTTTCTCATTAAAAATTTCTTCGGTATGAGCTCCAGTGTTCTCTGTTTATCACTCATTCTCCCGGGTTTCTGATTCTGAACGTGAAAGCCACAGAAAACAATTTACCCCTTTCTTTCTCAGGTCATTCATATTGTAAATGGGCAATTATGTTCATCATTATTACTTGGACAAAATATGTATCTGTACCTGGTAAATCTACTTTACATCTGAAGATTTTTCAATATACCATAATTGAATTCATATTTTCTGGCATCTCTTAATAACCTTTCCTGTTCTTCGTATTACAGTGAAGTAAAATGCTCGTAAGTAGATGCAGAATACAGCAAAGAGAGAGTCTTCTCTTCCTCCTGTGATACAGATATTTCAGGTTGCCTGCATAGTGCAGCAGATATTTAGAGCTCAGTGGCTATGGCTGCTGTAACATAATCCAAACATATCCAGTTTTTCGAAGACTTCTACTGAGTTTCACTCTCCAGGAGGTCACTGAGTTTCTTTGAGAGAATAGACCTGGTTAGTGGACTTCAGGGTTTCCAGAGGGAATGAATTTAATATGGAAGGTAAAACAACTTCAGTGATAGGTTGATTGAAAAGTGCTCCCAAGGTCAGCCTTGCCTGAGAGACACTGATGACTTGACCTAACACAAACATCCATTCAAGTGACCAAAGGGTGTGAGAGACACACGAAAAGACAGGTGATTCTCACAGCTTTTATACCACCACTGTCACGTACGACATCTGCAGAACAAAACCTGGTAGTCTGAAATTACATTTCTCCATCTGGGGTATCTACATCATTGTACCAGCTGGTGAAGTATCACAGTTCTTCTCAGAATAAGAAAAAAAGCAGCTGAGGGGGATTTCAGTAATAACTAGAGGGGATTCATGGGCTGTAAGACAGTTAATAGCAATTATAAACCTATCAACTCGTTTTTGCTGTTCAAATACAAGATCCATGGTCAGCTGAGTAAAAAATTCCAGAGCCTAAAAAGTTTCACAAAAAAATTGAGAAGTGAAGAGGAAGGAAATGTGAAAGCAGTTGCCAGTTCTTAATACTGAAGCACTATGAACCTTCTTTATTTATTATCCCTGATTTCCTTGCAACTTCTTGGTTTATCTACCTGTCGTCTCTCATTTTATTTAATTAAGCCCATTGAAAAAAACATTCCATATTTTAGTCTTTATGACACCAATTCAGACTTGAAATCTTTCTTCTTCTCAAAAGCTTTGTTTATCATTTAGAAAGATGAAATAGTAGCAGGTGATGAATATTCATGTAATTAATAATATTCATGTAATGTCAAAAACATATTTCCTGGTTTATTTTTAATTTTTCCATCACATCCATTCAGAGTTATAGTAACAGCTAAAAGTCCCTCCTCTTTACCACTCCTGCACATATTTCTCCTGTAAGCTTCAAATTTCAATTCCTGTAAATAGCTCAGTGATCATATTTTCCTGTCAGCTTCCCCTCCCCCCTGCCACTGGAGCCAATGCTGGATTTAATGACTTTATATCCCAACATTTTCAATATAATGAGTTTTATAGGCAAAAATAAAACAGCAATAAAATGATAAAATGTGTGGGGCTGTTTCTTGCTGCTTTGTGGCTCAGAAGAAAGAATGCACCCAAAAAATTCTTTGTGCCTTGTATGTTGGGCTAAAATATATATATTAAGTACACATCTATGCTACTTCATCTATATACTAATACCTCTTACCTTCCATCAGGTATAAATGCAGGTGTGAAGAGAAGTTGTGTCTATTTCCTACTTTTACCTGCTTTGTTTGATAAACTCTGTGTCTGCATTTATCCTCATCTGTATTAATGCATTCTATTAATAATAATCCTCATGGTCTCTGCATTTCTGTCTATAAGCAACATGCATTCAACAATGTTCTTGCACTTTGTGGATTTTTAGCTGCTTTGTTCAAAACAGAGCAAAATGAAGCAGTATTAGAGGTCATGGTACTGCATGAATTTAGAAGTGATCTCCTAGGCAGAATGAAAGCCCTGCAAGTCCTTAACTAAGGAGACAAACTGGAAGGAGCATTTGTTAATAACGGCAGTGTCTGTAAAACAAAGAGTTTAATCCCCGGCATTGAGTCCTGGTAAAATCATATTTATTATACTGGTCTACAAAGGTTACATGCATTCCATTGGGCATCAGGACAAAATTAGATTTGATATTATGGCTAACAGTAGCTCCCAGAAGGCAAATGTTGTGACAATGAACTCTGAGAGAGCAAACTCTAAATGCTGATAGGAAAGGTTAACAGAATGCTGGAGAATGTTATACAAAAGGAACACCCTACACTCTACAAATTCGACACAAGAAGTATGTAAGGAGCAATTCCAGAGACAATGAAAACCAAGACAAATAAGGCAGCTGTTGGGGTTTAGCCACCAACTATGTACCACACAGGCACTCACTTCTCCACCATCCTTCATCACTTGTGGGATGGGGAGGAGAATCGGAAAAAAAATAAAGCCACTAGGATGGAAAAAAATGGTTTAATAATTGAAATAAAATAAAATAGACTAAGACTAAGACTAGGAATGAAACGGAAAAAGAGAGAGG
>JAWWMO010000083.1:142779061-142798075 GCA_035047845.1 Dendrocincla fuliginosa | reverse complement strand
TGTTGTATGTGAAATAGTAAAGCTGACTCTGAAAAGACATCAGGCTGAGGTGTGAAATTTGCCCACTCACTACAAAAAGGGCACCGTGCTTCACTGCACATTAAAGACTTGTTAGACATTTAGACAATAGCAAAGATTGCTATTAACCCTTTAGCAACAGGTAAAACTGTTTGTGCCAGACCCACAGGCATCAACATCCTTCATGCAGTTGTCCTTTTTCTGCTTGGATCAGGGACAAAAGACATAGGAAGTATGAATGTTCCCGTGGCTGGATCACAATTACGAAACTGGTGTGCCCTAAATGTTTGGACTTTTGTTCAGATGAACTTAAGAGTTCAGTTGTTAGTGGCAGGTGAAATTTTCAGCAGCAAAGAGGAAGAGAGACTGTCAATGCATCGGCCAAGGTATACAGGGTGAGAGAAAGGGTTAAAGGCTGTCTCTAGGCAGGTGGATATACTTTTTCTTATTTTCACTTCTATAAAGCTTTGCAGATGTGTCTGGCTTCGGTCTAGTAAATGTATCTTTTTTTCATTTTCCTCTGGCTTGAATTAAGTATGAACTTTGGGAGGACTGTAATTGGCTACAGTATAGTACTTCATATCTCCAGGTGTGGTGCTTAGGGACTGGGAGTTATCCAGAACGTATACATTGAAACTGCACCAGCTATTTTGGGGAATGCAAATTTGGTGTCCTTGGAGAGTTTCTTCCAGTGAACATTGTCAACCAGAAGATTATTTTGATGCTCAGCAAGAAAATGGGAGGCACATCTCAACCAGTGGTTTCAAGGGAAGCTGTGATGACAATTTATTTGTGGTTTTAGATTTCTGTGGTAAAGAGGCCAGCAAAACCTAGACAGCCAAATATGGGCCGGTTTTCTTAAAGAGATGTAGCCAATATAAACAGAGAGTTTGCTGCATGGGTTTGAATGTAAGATCTCACAAATTGCTTCAGGAAATCTGCATTAGAACTTTCCAACCTGACTGTGGTGGGTCAGCCTGCTGTACCTGTCTGTGTCAGCTAAAGATGGGGGCTTTATTAGTAAAAGCTCTATTACAGACGTTAAAGAATTAGTGGTTTAGTATTTTTGTTGCTTTTACATATTGTCTGGGGATTTGTGACAGCTACCAGCAGAACATACAGACATGGACCTTCTTGCTAATGAAACATTCGTGTCACTTCACGACCAATCCCTCCCCACCTCAGATCCATCCCATCTTCCTACCACCTTCCTGCCAGTCCTTCTCTGTCCAGATAACTCCCAATATGGTACCTCCTTTTGAACTAATGTTTCCACAATATTATCTCAGATTTTTGACTTTGTCTTGAAAGCAGACCTCAAGCCAGACCTCTTTTCCCCTTAGGTATAAACAGTGAAGGGCCATGTTGGTTAGAAGTTTAACTAATGCACTAAAAAAGTTCATGGCACTTGCATTTATTTACATTTTTGTAACAGATCAAATGCTTATGTCCATAAGAGCGTCTTCATTTCTCCCCATTCCTTCTCTTGTGTAACAAACACCTTAAGGCAGAAAATGCTTTCAGATGTACTTGACAATAATAGAAGTTTTATCTCCATAGAAAGAATAAAATGTCAGTAGATAGATTTTAATCAATTAAAATGTGATTTAATAGCCTAAACCAAAGTTTAGTGATGCCAGTGAAAACATCCCTGTGGAATGACTGCAAGAGAAAAGGCAAGTCAATATGAAGGCCATCAGATCAGGGGTTCCAGATATCAAATTTATGTGATTTCTTTGGAAACAGCTTAGCATGAAGTTAAATACACCTCCACACATAAACAAACACCCCCACAGTCTTACATAAGTTTGGTTTTGGTTCGAAAACAGAGAAAAGAAGAATCTCAAAATGGCATTTTTGGCTTTTGTTAGAATTTTTACTTATCTTTCTTTATATCTGTGCTCCTTCCTCACAAGTGAGGTTTTCCTTTTTATTGCTAGTTGATGTGCAATTTTCTGTCTGAGATCATTCACAAAGAACATAAAAGAAGGATTTTTTTTGATCCTCACTTCAGAGAAAAAGTCAGCAACACATTGAGAAAGAGAGTTAAGCTTTACATGAACAGAAGGAGAGAGCCGGCTGGTGTTTGTGCTCTGCACAATGACCATTGTCTCTCAACTTCATTCCTCAGACATGGTAGAAACATGGAGCAATTCAGGCATGCCTTGGAAGTAACTCCACTTTCTGCTAACCTTTCTGACAAAATTATACACTGTGGAGAAGCACATGTTGCCAAGGGATATTTAGAATTAACAGTAAGGTTTAGGTCATTTTCCAACACCCAAGTACAATGTGGTGTATCCTACAATCACTTGTCAGAGCTGTCAGTTCCCTGTCACTTTTGATTGCATCTCTATGAGCCCCACAGTTGCTTGACATGACCAGTCAAGGAAGCCTCGTGACAAACACGTCAATGGCCTCACCAGGAACCCAGCGTGCCAACCACCATGTGATGCATATTCTTCATAATCTCAGATTAAAAGATGCAAATGTCAAAAGAGCCTATGTACCTCACATAATTCAAGAATCCATCAGCTTTTAAAGCATAGTCAGAGT
Source organism: Dendrocincla fuliginosa (assembly GCA_035047845.1). Lineage (NCBI taxonomy): Eukaryota > Metazoa > Chordata > Aves > Passeriformes > Dendrocolaptidae > Dendrocincla > Dendrocincla fuliginosa. The sequence continues at coordinate 142,795,501 of JAWWMO010000083.1, read as the reverse complement.
AAAAACATTGTTTTTTTCCCCTAAACATTTAGTAATTTTGCTGGTAGTTGCCACTAATTGAAATATTTTACATTCCACTTGCTTGTCATTCAATCTTGAGAGAGAGTGGAAATAAGACTGCCATTACAGTGGATCATTCAACCTTTGCTCTACAAATAGTTGTAATATACTGAATACTTCTCTGCATCCTTCTCTGCAATCAAAATTTGTCTTCCAGTAGTGGAAACTCTGTGTTCCATTGCATTTATTCTCATGTGCACTTCAGATAATAATTTTGCACTGTGTGTATACTTTTACCATTAGCACAAACTCTCATTTTAATTACCTCTATTTCTACTTTCTTATCAGTCAGGAATATTCCTGTAAAGACTCTTCTTTCACACCTCATCACTGCCTAAAAGCTTTCCTCTATAGCGGAGGCAGTTTGACGTTGGTGTCAAGGAGAGCCCTTCTGATTCTGAGACTTGCCTTTGTCCTACTGTAAATTCAGTATTTCAGGTCTTCTCATATCTATCATCAACTTTCATGGTCTTGCTTATGCCCTGTAACTGAAGTTTGTTGAGATGCACATTTTACCATCTTCACATGTCTTCTAGTGGTATGTAGTAGTATGGATTCAGGTGAATTACATGTCCATTCACAGCGTTGCTACAAAATTCTCTTGCATGCTGCATTTTCTCCTGAGATAACAGTCTGTTCTTGAGATCCTCCACAATGTACAGCTGAAAAGTCTTCAGCTTTTCTCTGTGTATCATTTCTTTGTCCTGCACTTTTTCCATTGTCATTTCTACTATTGATGGAATTACGTGCAGCAAGATATGACAGCACCTTGACATCCGAAGTCATGCAAAGTTGTTAATTAATATGTTTTGTGTTAATGTTTCTACATGCAGGTATAGCCTGCCATAGATTTTCTCTGATGCTTAAAATTTCCTTTAACAGAGTCTTAAATATTTCAACTGCTAATTCAGTGTTGATATTTGACTGGGGAGGTGGTGATGTGCTGTGAGTGAATTCTTATTGCTGAGTAAGTTGTACAGGCTGCCTGCCAGTAAACTGCAGTTTTCTGTCTAAAACAATTTTCTGCCTTTTCTGCAGTTTTCTGTCTGGGATAGAGGCCCAGTTGAAAAGCCCCACTGATCTGCCTGTGGTGGCTATTCTGACATTGTCAGACAAATTGCTTACTTCAGAGAAACAAGTAAGGCTTTGCAATATTGAAGCAGTGAAAGAAATATTTAGTCAGAATATTTGCTTCTGCCTTGTTGTGTGATCTCTGTGGTACACAGTACCTGGATGTTATATCTTTTTTCTGCTTTCCCTGCTTTTCATAGTTTTTCTGAAACCTGGAGACAATCACGAAAGCTACTGAAGGAGCTGGAGCTTGTACAGAAGTAAAATCTGTCTTTGTCCTCCTCATTGCTTTGAGAACCTTTACATATCTGCAACCCCCTCTTACCACCCTGTAACTTTTGCACTTTATCTGCATGAACAGGTGATGGTGGGTAGCCAAAAATATATGACTTTTTTGAAAATATTCCTCTTTGTGGTATAGTTAATTTATATCTGAGTATTTGAGTTGAAATTCTCCCTGACTGCCCACATCCCTTTTCATGTGGATGGTGTCTTTCTCCTGATAGAAGGACACTTTGTCCCACTCCATCACCATGCAATGCCACTTGCCCATGTACACAGAGGCAATTCCAGTAGGCACTGCTGCTTTGCAGGTCCTTGCTGCACACTGGACTGTGTGAAAGTAACCATATTCACATTTTCCTCTTGGTCAGACATCACCTAAACTGCTCAGATAGCGTACACAGCTTAAAAAGATGTCGAGAGAAAGGTTTAAATTTCTTTTATCCTTAGGTATGACTCTGCTCTGTTGTCTAGTCTGTGTCCAGAGTCAGGGTATAGCTCTTGGGAGGGACTGAGAGTCCTGACTATCATTCTACAGTAACTGACACAGCAATCTGGGTCTGATAGAATTTTGGCCTTCCTACCCTGCCACTCCTAGAAGGACAGACAGTGGATGTGATCTGTCACATCTTCCCTCTACTGTTTTCAATTCCAGACACCAGTGTTGGCATCTGTAACTCTGTGCAGGACACACAAATGCCCTTTACCATACCACCTGCTGATTCCATACCACCTACTCAGTTTTATGTATCTACCAATGCTATTCAAGGTATGGGGCAGCAATTACCCTCCTAATGAGACAATTTCCAATGACTCTTTAGCTCTTGCCAAGCACCTCAGTTTTGCCTTGAGTGACACTTCATTGTGAGAACTCATTTTATTTCTGTCTAGGCAAATATTCAGCTTCCTTACCCTTCAGTAGATACACTTCTGTTTATCCATCTGTGAGCCCATTAATGATGTTAAAGAACTTGTTTGCTTCAATTAATTTACTTAGGACCGTTATTACAAGCAGATATTGCACTTCATGAAAGGTAACAGAGTAGTATGCAGGACCCCTGGAAGGCTGGTAGAACTTTCCTGCTAGCCAGTTAACAACTCCGTTGAAAAATTTTATAAAGCATTACTTGAGCTCAGTATTTTTCCATTTGCTCTCTTTTATGCACTTTTTTTTCCTGAATAGCCTGTCTCAGATTTAGTGGTGGTAAGCTTATGCATCCGCAACTTTTAGTTGAAATTGACTTTATGTTCCCAGAATCAGCAGAAGTTTTAGCCTTCATCTTTTCATTGGTATTCTCCTTTGATTTTGCATTACCAAAGTAATTTTATGATTGGTCATGCTATAATATTAATGCAGCTTTTCTTGATTGCCTTATTGCTCTTTTCTATGGTACAGTGCTGAGGTACTCCTTGTACTGGGCTCACAACTGATGTCTCTTGCACTGACCTGTTTTTGATGCCTGGGTTTGCCTCTCTTCCTGGTCTTGAATGCATAAAGCAGGATGGCTGGTTTTGTTATTTTTGTATGCATAAATATAATTCATATATGGGTAAAATTATTTCCCTAAAGTTACTATTTATTTTCTTCATATAACATACTTTTCAGTTGGGCTCCACTATTAAAAAATTGCAAAAATATGTTTTAATGACTGAAATATGAATATATTTCCTGTACTATCCCCTGAACCCTTTTTTACATTCTGGAGCTCCTATGGGTTTCTGCTGCTGCTATGAATTACCCTCATTTCAGGTTTCCACTGTTAGACACCTGCCCCATTTTCACAAGTCATTTGAAATACAAGCTCTATTCCTGCTTTTGCATGCACATGCGGGTGTCAGAAAAGGTGGTTTGGCTTCCCAAGCATTTGTACTAAAACCTTTTCTTTGTTCTATTAAACATTGTGAAATCTGATATATATTGGTATCTTTTTCCATACTTAGAGGTTTAATATTTTGACATTGATGTGATGCCCTGTGAATTGGCAAACACTTTCGGAAATTTCCTAAGAAATTATCTGAATTTGAGCATGCCACAGAACTCCTCCATTAGTCTATAAGTTTCTGGCTTGGTACCAATCCTGTAATTTTACTGTTACAGTCAAAAGAGACTGTGATTATTAAAGGACTGATTTCAGTGTTGTTAGAGACAAAAATTTTGTAGGCAACCATAATTAAAATTTTTGTTATGTTGAAGGAAATTATCTGCTTATTTGTTCTTTTTTGAGAGAACTTCATCATTTTTTTTAATTCCTGGTTCCTGATTTTTCACAATGTTAACACCATATTTAGGATCCAACAAAAGTGAAAAGAAACCAAAGGTCTGACTTGGTCTTTCCATTCCTCCTTCCTTACATGGCATGTATCTCTTACATGGTGTTTTTTAAAGTATGCTTCCCTAAGGATATCATTGCAATGAGTGTCCAGAAACCCTGTGCTCCATGTGCATTAACCCACATTTAAAACTACAGAGAGCACTAAGCAATAATATTTCGAATTTGACTGGGGGCATCCCTTGTCACCTCTGTCAAGGAAGGCTATGTTGGAGACCCAGTGACTTCTGAGTTCCTGATATGCACCCTGGAGACAACTCATCTACAACAAACTCTCAGCACAAGCCCCTTCTCAGAGGAAGGAGACGCTGTCTCACACGCCAGGGGGAAGAATGGGCATTCCTTGAATTAAACATCAGGATTCCGGTGAACCACAGCTACACAATCCCACAGATGCAGCTTGTTTTTCCCTTCTGCTGCTGGAGAGATACACAATGCCTTTAAGGCAGGCACAGCTGCTCACAAGAGGACTGGTTGCTGGAAGTCTGACTGCTCCTTGCTTCTCCAAGGTTTCCATTTCAGAGGAGTAGTGGTTTGTCCCATCCCAAACCACTGTTCTCATATGGGGGAGGTTTAACTTCTCATGTGTCACATGAAAAGGCAGAGATGGCCTCAAATCCTTAGTGTTTGATGGGTCTGTCAATGCTCCAGGAAAGCCAAGACCCTTTTGCCTGACCAGTCTGTCAGAGTCCCAGTTATGGGCACCCTTCACTGAGCAGTTCACCAGATCAGAGAGCAGTTTGACTGCCTTGTTTGGGGTCATGAGCCAGAGACCCCCTCCATGGTCTCCACACCTTCACCCACTGCCAGAGACTGCTGGTGCCTTTGAGGGACTCACACTAACAGTTTACAGAATAACACTTTGTATTAATAAAGTTGTGACAGGTTAAGGTTTGAGGATTGCCAGTGATAGTATCTCACTGTAAAAACATATTTAAAGCAGTATAAGTTCTAATCCCTAGTAAAAGCCAGCTCAAGATAATCATTCAGCATGTCCATAACATGTTTCTTATCCAATAGGCTTCTCCTATGGGGGAGAAGACAGGCTCAGCCTATTGACTGATCCCAGAAGTTACAATGGAGTCTTCCCCAACTTCTCCCCATTCTTAATTCACTTTTATATTATTTCTTTATGTTTAGGTGGAGCTTGAGTGACTTTAGCCACACATGTTACTCAGTGAGGGGTAGTCATATCTTGGGGGTGGATATGTCAGCATAGTACCTGAGATAACCTTGGGATGGGGACATGTGTCAGTCCAAGGAGAGTGATTTCTCCATGCTTGCTGACTCAGCAGCAGAACATTTACCTTTATCTCCCTTGGTTTTCAGCTGTTGTATGGCTTATCAGCTAGAAAATGCCACTGAGTTCCCTCTTCTGCAAGCATTTCAACAGAGCCTGGCTGTGGTGTCTCCACATCACATGTGGGAGATCGTGTATGTTGACCTTGTTCCATCCAGGGAGTAGCAACCACATTTTCCCCTATAATTTTTGTCCTGTTATCTATTTACCCCCACTCATCTTCCTACATTATGGCAATCCCTCCTGGGGAAAAGTGTTTCTCCCTTTTACAGCTTTTTTCCTCTCCTGGAGAAATGGACTCTCTGTAAAATTGCACAGACTTCATTGCACAGGATACAATCAATCCTTATTCCTATTCTCAAGTTTTCCTCTAAAACAGAGAACATGAGAACATTCCTTTCTCCTTAATGGAAACTGCAATTGTGATATTGTCACAAATCTAAGATATTTATGTTGCAGGTTTATAGTCCTGGGCCAAAATCTATGTTTTAATACAACTCTGGCTCATGGAAGTGTTCCTGAGGAGAATTAAATTCCTTTGTTGGTGAATAATTCTTGTTGATTCAATAATTCTTTTCAATGAAAGATGATGAAACAACTAACTAAAATAGCAACATGGTGCTTTCTGGTTAGGGAATTAGTATCACAATTTTTTTAATCTGTATAAACATGCTTGAGGTATTCTTTCATATCCACCTGCCTTTCAGAGAGCTGCTGGATAATGTGGTATCCCACCCCGTATCCTCTCAGGGTGGTTTTAAATATTGATAGGGCAGGGAAAACACATGCAACATCTAGGCTATTTTCAGAAGCTTAATATTGAAAACCAAGACCTAGAAGCAAGAAAAAAATTGGTTTCAGAGTTCAGTGACAGAACATAATAGAGACTCCTGGATTCAAATTCAACTGCAATAAGAACTTTATATTTAAAAAGCCCTTTACAGTCATTGCTCTGACATTATCTGATTTCTGAAAAGCCCTGTTCCAACTGACATGACTTCTATGAGAATGGAGAATTTAGTTTTAACTGCTCAAACACTCAACTGCTCAGTGAAGGAAAAATGAAAATTGTAAAGGGATGGGAAGGGATGATGGGGAAAATTTGGAAGCCTATTATGCAGAGGATTAGAATGGAAAAGCTCAAGCTTGATTCTGGTCAAATATCATGGTTTAACCCCAGCTGGTAACTAAGCACCACACAGCCACTCGCTCACTTCTGCCCTGCAGCAAGGTGGGGGGAAGGGAATGAAAGGGTAAAAGTGAAAAAAACCTTGTACATTGAGTTAAAAACAGTTTAATAATTGAAAGAAAATTATTATTATTGTCAATAAGACAAAATTGTAATTATAATTTGTAATGAAAATGAAAATAACAAAGAGAAAGAAATAAACCACAAGAAAGACAAGGGGGACAAATAAAAACAATTGGTCGTGACCAACCTACCAATGCCCATCCATCACTGAGCAGAGGCCTCCGCCCCAACCTTCTCCCACCTCTTACTGCTGAACATGACACTGTGTCAATGGAATACCCATGGGGTCAGTTGGGGTGGGGTGAGGAGCAGAAAAAGTTTTGAGTCTGTGTAAGCTCTGCTCAGTAATGACTGAAACATCTCTGTTTTGTCAACACTCTTTCCAGCAAAAATCCAAAACACAGGTCCATACTACCTACTATGAAGAAAATTAACTTCACCCCAGCCAAAGCCAGTACATCACAGACTCAAAGACATGTGATTCCAGAAATGTACTTTCATTCTCAGATAATATAAGTTTTTCATTGCTGCTGCTTAAATATTTGAACTGCTTTGAAAGGTTTCATGTGTACAATACTATCCATTATAATGAATCAAATGCCTTTCTCTCCTTTTTTCTCATTTTTTGCCCCCCAAGGGTTGTAAGTTAAGCATTGAAAAGGTCTGCTTAAAGTTCCTTTCAACTGCAACTTGTTATATCTCATATATGGACCTACATTTAGCTCTGGAACTTCCTTCCTCTTTTCATAAATTATGTTTGGAGTTTCAAACATAAAGATCATTCTTTCTTCCTTCTCATTCTTGTGTATTCTGTATACCACTGCCTGTCTATCTCATCTTTTGAAGGCTGACTACCTTTCTTTTGAAGCTGGTTTTGTTCTTTGAACAATACAAGAATCCACTGCTTCTGATACCTTTTTTTAAAAAAAAACTATTCTGTAAATTAAATTGCTTTTAGTAGATATTTAATGGGAAATAATAGTACATAACTACAGTAATATCAGATCAAGAAAACAGTCCTCACTGTGAATGTTATCTGGGTTTTTTCCATCTTTGTTCCTTCTTCCAATCATTCTTATAACCAAAGATTGGGAATTTTGATATTGTCAAATATTTCTCTTTTTGGCCTGGCACATTGCATCATCCATTTGTCATTTCAAAGTTATTGTGCTTTTGAGTGCTATCTGTGAGGTGTTAGTTATTCAACGTTGTCATCTCTCTACTTGGGTAGCTAAATTGAATGAGGACTTTACATGCTGCATTGATATAATTCTGATCTAGCTATCAAAATATAACATTGGCATCTCTCTGCTGCCAGTTCTGATGAGGAAGATTCATAGTGAAACAACCTCTCTTCCAGCATCTTCCTCACAGCCTTATTTCCAAGTTGTCTTTTCTTCTTGGTTCTGGATTTGTGCTCCTGCTTTTGCTGCCGCCACTCATACTGCTGCTCAGCTTCTCTAGGTTTCACAAAGGTTCCTTCTGCATCCGTGTCCTGTGTCCTCTTCTACTGTTATGTGCACTTCAACACTAATTCCTTTTCTTTTAGTGACTATGCAGTGTCATCTCTTTACCTGTGATTCTCCCTGGTCCCAGTGAAAGTCAATGAAGTGAACATTTTATAGACAATGCTTTCTAGTGGTTTTCCAAAGGATACAGGTCTCAGTCAGCCTTGCACCTGGATTTCTTCAGGACATTCTCTGAAGATTTGGAGGAAGAAAGGCCACTGCTGAAAAGCAGGTGAATGTGAATACGAAAAAGTGTCAGAAAGGGGGTCTGACACTGAAAGAAGGTGCCAGTGAGATTGTCATCTCTTCTATATCGTCAAATGTTGCTGTAAAACATGAGAAAGTTGAGACTGGAGCATTTACTAGTAGAATTCAATTACCTTATCAGTCAGGCCTGCATATCCATGGCCATAGATACCCAAGACAAACACAGTATCCCTCTTTAACAGCCACGGTTCACAGCCATGGCTCTTGCTCAGCAGTGGGTTCAGCTTTCATCTATATCTATGTCGTGGCATACACCAGCATCATTCATATTTAATTCCCTGCTATATGGACCATCACATTATATGCCAAAGTGTGATTTGACACCTAACTTTAGGTCCCATATGTCACCTGACACTTTTTGTAAAAAAATATTTGCTTACAGCAGGTAAGAAGAAACTGCATTGAGCAATTAACAATCCCAGTATGATTCTCATTATTAATATTGATTTTCTTTATTTTTCTCTATGAAAATCCCATAGATTTAATACAGAATGTGTTTTTTTTCCTGGACCAGATCCCACCTTCACCAAATAATAGCCTTTTAAAAGAGTAATTTTAAGACAGAGCTGTATGTACTTTGCTGCCCCTTTTCCACATAAGGAGTACAAGACATAGGAACAAACAGGAATACAGATGATTCATTGACTTCAAATTGGAGCTCATAAGCTGTCTTCAGGCAGATGCCCCAAATCATAGCAGTGACACTATGCGGACCTTGGCATCTGTGCACTTTAGAGACTCCAGAGCACCTGTCACCATCCTGGCAAGAGAGATTCTCTTACCAATAGGTTCTTTCAGGGAAGATGGTTCTGAATGACTCGGAGACCCATTTAAGCACCAAAACATGTTCTTTTTAATCTGAGTGAGGATGGCAGACTCAATCGTGATGTTATGATTGCAGAGTTGCCAGTAGAAGCCAGTCACTTTTGTGTAATTTGGTGGCAAAGAAGAATCCCTGGTGAGGAGAATTCCCCCTGCCCCCACCTCCCTCACCCAAAAGATTGGCTCCTCTACATGGCAATACAGAGAATGGCTTAGTTTGCATGGCCCAAATCAACCTGCCAAGGTGCTTTCCTCTGTGCAGATTATATAGGGAGACTTGGGAGCTTAGTTCTAACTTGGGCAGCCTGTTAGACACATACTTTGAAACAGTGCGAAAAATCTCGCAGGAGTACTGGTGACTTTAAGGAACTACTCCTAGTCATAGTCCAGTTCAGTGCTCTAAGAAAGTAGGACATCTGAGAAACCACTGGGTACATGGTATTAGGACCTGAGTTCTCTAAAGCAGTGCCTATACCAGTGTATTAAGGAGTGCCAGGCCAGTGCCAGGCAATCATCTACACTACTAAGGCACTGGAGGGGTCCCTGGCACCATTTTGATAGTCACCAACTGAATTGCCTTTCAGTAATTCCCAGGCATGAAGAAGTTGTCACAGCGATCACCTTGCCCAACAGCCTGACTGTGTGGAACTGCTCACCTTGAAAGTAAATTACTCTGTAATCATGGACAATGCATACCATGCTACTGTAGATGTAGTCCTAACATTCCCAGGGCCAATGCTGAGGTATCCAAACAGAACTCCCTTGAGAAATTCACTTGTTTACACAGAAAGTTAAATTTTGCGTAAGACTAACATCCACTCATAATGTCACATTTAGCCACATTTATTGGCTGTGCCAGTCTGTTCTTACTCTGACCTAGTATAGGTAATTTTCAACAGTTCGCTGAGGTCATACCAGAAAAAAAAAAGGCATTTTTTTGGAATCAGAGTCCACACATGCATGAATTCAGAAAAAACAATCTAGAATATTTTAGTAAAAAATGGGCTCCCCCTCCAGCTCTCCAAATAAACACAAGTATAGACAAACCCTGTGCCCCCAATCTGTCACTAATTCTAAAGGCTCTCACCATGACACTTTTCCACCTGAGACTTTATGTTAAATTTAGTGCTCATTTTGAAAAGAATTGTGTGTACTATACTGTTTTGTTTAAATAAAAATGATTCCTTAAAGTACAAAATTATCTGTAAAATTCCGTGGTAAGCAAACTCTGTCTTCAGATGAAGACTTTGCAATATTTTTACAAGATCTGTTTCCTAATCTAAATCACATGACTGCTCAAAGAATTGTGTTTAAGAAATTAATTCCCTACAGAAAGGTTCAGGGATGTCCCTGCTCAGCAAGCAATTATCAGTATCTGAAAACTGTGATGTTAAGCATGACTTATGGCAATAAAAAGTTCAAGCACTCCAGCATGAAGTAACCAAATTGTGTTGTCTTCCAAGAGTCAAAACTATCATTGCTTCCCACTACTCAATCCTGAAAATCTTCAGTTGAAAAGCAGAAATGGCAATCTCAAAAAATTTCCTAAATTCATAAGTACTTCCTCTTTTAGCAGCAGCATTCTCAGGTAACTCGGCACTTCATATTCCCCTTCTCTCCTTTACGCCATTCAACTACCAGCTGGATACCTCATGAAGCTCACAACCTTTCCTGTCTCACAGCTCTGTGTGAGATTGACCAGACTAACACATTGCCTTTCTTCTCCTGTCTCTCTCAGACATATCTTAAAGATCTTTTTTCTTCCTAGAGTTAATTCTTAGACATGGGCTTGTAACCCATAGGGGTTGATCCTTTCAGAGCCAAGTGGGCCAGTCTATTTCTGCAGATTTCTTTAAAATCTTAAATAAGCAAAGTCTTAGTACGGGAAAATTCCTTTTCTCCAGAGCAGCAAAATCAACCCAAGAAGCACAAGTAATGTGGGAATAATTAATGATTTTAAGTACCGTTGTGAAGGAAAGGAGAGCAACAGATACACTTCATGGAAGTGAATCAAATGAAAGGAAAATTGTTTGCTAGTAGTTGTAAGATAGACATTAGAAGAAAATTTTTACCTTCATCTTTTCTTTATCTTTTTTCACCTAGATATTGAAGACACTAAGACATCATTCTCAACTGTGTAAGTTGTCCAATGCCTCACTTCAAATTTTATGTTTCCTATTATTCATAGCATAAATATTTGGGAGATACAGATATCCCAGTATGATGTGGAAGCAGGAGTTTAGATTTCCACAACAGAAACATCTACACTGTCAGTTCCAAGGAGATCCAAACCCACCGACTTCTGCAGATAATCTAACATGACATGAATCACTCCTACTTCGGTTCTTCAGCAAGCAAATATAACGCAGAAAGTTATTTGCCTGAAGAAGGTTGGTATCAGTAATCGAAAAGGTGGAATTTGCTTGATTTTTTTTTTTTTTCCATTTTGTTGCTGAAAAAAAATCAAACACTTGAATCTTAAATTAACCACTTAGGCTTCCTCCTTAATCACTGAAGTGACATTTTTTACATCTGAAGACTGACTTATAGTTCTGTTAGACACCCAGTTTAGCACAGGATGACCCCTTTACAATGCTGTTGTTAGGTGAAGGGTATTCCACTGCATGGGTGTTACTAGAATTGTTACTAGAATTCAGACTAAAACAAAATGAAATGATCAATTATGTTTGTTGAAGTATGTAGTGGTGGAGTTAAGAAATATTTAACTAATAATTTTATGCCAAGCAAAAACATTTGTTCTATAAAAAGCTTAGAGTGAAGTATTTTAAATTTCTTGTGTTAAAGGCTGGAGTATTTATTTAGAGTTTTTTAATGCAGTTGTACTTAAAATATAGCCCACAGATGATGCATACCCTTCAACTCTCCCTTTACATGTTCTGTGTTATGAAACACTTGTCAAATTAGTTTGTCTCCAGTTAATTAAAATTAAACATAAGCAGACCAAAACATTTTCTAATTTGCAATTCTGTTCCTTAAATCAGTATTTTTGAACAATATGAACTGTGTAGTTTAATTAACAGGGAATAGGGCTCTTCGGTTTGGCCCTGTATCGCATCTTGTATAAAACAGTGTTTCTAATCCTGCATTAATTTACTCCCCGCCAAGACTAGCACAGTTCAAAGACAAAAATTAATATTTTCAAGGCTTAGCTATGCATAGTTATCTAGGCTTCTATCTTTTAATCTTGATTTCCACCCACGCTACAGCTCCACAAGCAAGAGGATTAAGAAAATAGGACAGTGAGTGTATTACTATCATTGTACTCTAATGCATATGGAAGTTACTGGAGGATAATACAGTACTTTATCTAACCGTGTGCTCTTCAAGTTACATTTAAATGTCCCACTAGGTATGCCATTATTTTGTCCTTGCACAGTCCTTGACAGCAATGGGAAATGGTTTGTGAATATCCAGCTCTTAGAGAGGGGAGTGAGCTAAGATGGAAGAACCAAGAAGGATCTTCCCAATTCCTACCCACACAGCTCCTCTCAGATCAGTCCCTAGGTGAGTCATCTCAGTGGCATGTGGGGAACATGGGGCTAGAAAAAGTCACTTTGGTTGCAGATGTCAGTGTAAGCACGGGTACTAATGTTCCCATTATTTCTTCTCGGGAAGATAATGATCCCCTGCACCTGCAGGTGCTGTGCTGGCAGCAAAACTGGTGTACCTTCTGGAATGGCTAGCAGTCATATTTAGAAAAAGGAAGTGAAGTAACCTTGGATTCATAATGCAGATTTCCAGCCTGTCACATCTCAACCAGTTAAAGCATGTGGTATTTGTGAGGCAGAAAAGTAAGAAATACAGCAATTGTTTCCTCTCAAGACTGTATGTCTGAAACACTTTTCTTTTCACAAGATTCATCCTTGTCAGGCAAAATGTGTAACCTCTATGATTGTTATCATGTTAGCATGTAACCCAAGAGTGTCTTGTTGAAAGTAGTAGACAAAAAAGTTGAGAGAAGGGGGGTGAAGACCATAAAATTTGGTTCACTTCAGAAGAATAAAGACTATGTCCTCTTTTTACACCTTCATTGTTGTCATTAACAAAGTCGCATCTTGCTGCCACCACCTGCGTGGAGTTCAGTCACTCAATCTGATTAAATTTAACTATGGCTCCCTAAGACTCTTCTCCCTACTATTCCAGTCAGTGGAATGCTTAATTAAAGACAAGTTCTCATTATTGCTCAGTTCCTTGAAGTTGTTATTCCACTGAGATATATCTCTATTAGCAAACACAAAATTAATGTTCATGCCTGTATGCTTCATTAAAGAACTTTTACAGAACTGTAACTGCTTTACCTAACAAATGGATTCTGCACATTCTATCACATTACAGAAAGAGAAGCAGGCAATATTTAGAAAAAGAACAAAAAAGGAAGAGTGATAAAGTTGCTTAGCAATGGACATTAAGCCTGAACTTTTAAATTATTTTTATTTGGACATATGACTCATGTGACATCCTAAGAGAAACTGAGAAAACAAACACAAATGACTGTCCATTTGCCTGTTCTTAATTCAAGAATTAAAAAGGGAGATGTTGTTTCACTGATGTTTGGGCTAAGTCACATCATCTCACAGGGGATGACTTAGGTGCAGACTTAACACAGTATCACAGAATATGCTCAATTGGAAGGGACCCACACAGATCCTCAAGTCCAACTCCTGGCCCTGCACAGGACCATCCCCAAGAGTCATGTCATGTGCCTGAGATCATTGTCCAAATACCTCTTGAGTTCTGTCAGGCTTGGTGCTGTGATCCCTGCCCTGGGGAGCCTGTTCCAGTGCCCAACCACCCTCTGGGTGAGAAACCTTTATCTAATATCCAACCTAGACCTCCCCTGACACAGTTACCTGCCTTTTCCCAGGTCCTGCCACTGGTCCCCACAGAGCAGAGATCAGAGCCTGCCCCTCCTCTGCCCCTCCCAAGGAAGTTGTAACTGCAATGAGGTCTCCCCTCAGTCTCCTCTTCTCCAGGCTGAACACACCAAGTGGCCTCAGACGCTCCTCAGACTCCTTCCCCTCAAGGCCCTTCATCATCTTTGTCATTCTCCTTTGTCATTCTCTCTAACAGCTTAATATCTTTCAAATATTGTGGTGACTAAAACTGCACACAATATTCCAGGTGAGGCCATGCACACATGCAGTTACTTTACAGGTCATCACTGGCACCATTTGCTGTGCCACAATATTTGCCTTGTCTGATTTCAAGTACCTACTCCAGAAATGTCTGGCTTAACCTTTGTGTTATACCTGCCAGACCTTTGAGGATGTCTCAGATACCATGAGCCATTTCAAACAGGGCTAAGCACTTACATTCAGTTTGCTGAACTGAGCCCTTACGAGCAGCTGCAGAAGCACAACTGGCATACAGCAACTTAATGCATCAAACTTTATTTATTCCACAGAACACTGGAGAAATCTCTTTAAATCATATGAAAGTCTCATTATTTTCAGTACTTTTACTTTGATAAGTAAGAATATTTTTTCTCAATTTAAAGAAAATACTGCAAAGAAAGTTTAATGATTTAGCACCCTCAAAAAGTACATACAGACAGGTTGATAATTTTTGAAACTTCTTCAAAAGACTTTAGTCTTTTCAAGTATGATCCTTGGATCCTTCATCTATTTTTAAATCACTTTAATGCATTATCTCCAAAGAAAAAATGACCTCTCTGTGATTTACACTTAACCACAGCATGCAGGATGTTGGACCTGATAATAACCATATAAAAATAGGCATGTTGTGTCAGAACTGAGTTATTCCAGTATTTTATCTCTGACAGTGACCAATAGTGATTATCTGGGAGGGGGCATTAGGTGGCAAATACTAATACTTCCCAAAAATACTCTCCTTGCCTCCAGCAGTTTATAGAATCAGATCCATTTAGATGACTCAGTGACTTCCAGAAACAGACAGCTGTCCTTGTAAACAGCAGCCTGGGCAGATTCTCCATCCTGTGTGAAAGCTGCTCTCTTTCATTTCTTTTCAATTTGCCACTTGCTAGTTTCCTTTTGGTTCATTTCCATTAGGTAGTTTGTTTTTATACTACAAAAACAGCAAACAGTTGATCCCCATCCATCTTCTTTAGGATACCTGTGGTTTACAGGTTTCTAATATCTTCCTGGACTGTCTGTTTGCAGGCTGAAAAAGTCTGCCTTACATAGGATGCAGAACCTGTTCCAGACCTTTCTTCACCCTTTTTTTCTTCTCTTCTGAAACTATTTCACCTTTTTTTTTTTTTTTGAGATAAAGATGAAAATACCATACTCTACAGAAGATGGGGACATACTGTGGACCTGTACAGTGGCATAATTATGTTCTTTATTTTTTCCCTGTAAGTCTGAATATTCCACTTCCTTTGTTGACACTGCTTATCAATAAGTTAATATTCTGACTGAATTATGTATTGTAACCACAGATCTTCTTTCTGAGTCATAACACTGAGTCAAGTCCACTTGAAACCAATCATTTTCTGTGTAAAGTTTGGACTGTATTGCTCCTTGAGCATCACTTAAAATTTATCTGCACCGAATGTCATCTATCATTCTAGTGCTTCATTATTCAGTGTTGTAATGTGTTCTAGAAGCCAACAGCTTCTGAAAGAAGCTTCCCTACCATCAGTCTTCCCTGCTATAAATTACTGAGTATCAGCAGCAAATTTTGTTGCCTCATTATTCACTTCCCTTTCCCAGGACAGACACTGGGGAACTCCACCACTGACCTACCTGTACCGTAAGTCTGATTGCTTATTGCTATCCCCCTGTTTCTAGCAACTAACAAATTATTCCACCAGACAAGTTGCTCCTATTGTATATTGCAACAGCTTAATTTCAGTAAGAGTGCTTAGTGAGTTTCCTCAATGCCTTTCTTTGGCATTTTATTGAATATCTTTTGGAAGTAAAATACATCAATAAGTCCACATTGATTGGTTCTTCAAAGTACTACAATAGGTATGTAAGGCATAAATTCTTTTCCAAAGGCTACCTTGGCACACACCCACTATTTATCCTGGTGTCCATCAGTTCTGCTCTTTGTTAAAGGATCTACTGGACATCACACTATTATTCTACAGTTCCTGGAGTCTTTCTTGAAAGATCTATTGGTTTCACGTTAATGAACTTTCAGGTCTCTGGAGCTTCTGCACCTCAAGTATATTGATCATATCTAGCCTATTCAATTTGATTTATAATAATAACATCACACTTGTACATGAAAATTCATGTAATATTTTGTTATCAAAAGACTCTTAAGTTATACAGGACAGGATCAGCCACTAGATTCTGTTTATTGCTTCACTTTTACAGTAATTACAGTACTTCAGTGAGGAAAAAATCCCACAATCCATCTTTTTTTTTTAAAATAAAAATGTACATTAACATAACCTCTGTGAGAATTTATTTTTGGTATTTCTGAATTGTCTTTAGCTCATTGATATTTAGTTTAAATATCAATTAGCATAAACCAGTACTTTCTTCTGTCATTCAGTGCTCAGTCTTTAACATTTTCTCTTAATCAGAGAGCAAAAAA
>JAWWMO010000083.1:142767830-142778961 GCA_035047845.1 Dendrocincla fuliginosa | reverse complement strand
ATCAGAGAGCAAAAAAATGACAAAGGATCCTTTGAATAAGATCTACTAGAGAAGTGTAAAAACCTGATACAAAAAAGACATGCAAATATATTTTAACTTCACCCAGTACACCAGCACAGAGCCTAATTAACAAATAAATTATAATTTCACAACTAGACAAGACCTATTCTATTTAAAGCTATGAAATCAGGCCTTAATTGAATCTCACTTAACACTGTACTTGCATTGGGAAACAGCATCAGAAAATGTGACGACAATAGCATTTTGCAAATTAAACTAAATAACTTATGTTTTTCACAACTGAAATACATTATGCTTTTGAAGATGGGTACTTTCCCAATATAAGTTTTACACTCCATTGACCTGATATGACTTTTAATCAATTTGGTGCTCTTTAAAATATGGAGTTAATATCAAAAGCACGGTCCTCAATCGCTGTGAAAATGTGAGAAAGCTCTACCCCAAACACGCTAAATATGATTTTAGAAATCAAATCAGCTTCTGGCTTTGGCAATACTTGCCAAGGAGGCTGTGTTTTTTAGAAAGAAATGTGAAAATAAAGTGAAACATACTGGAAGCCACCTATGATCACAGGACATTTTTTCAAGTAATCTATATTAAACATGTTGTCTAGGTTGGATTTGCCCAATGGTCTGAACTTTGCATTTGGCATTATGGTCTTTGGCTATAGAAGGAACCATGCTCTGTTATACGGATGCCACATTTCATTCCAGAAACACAATTTCTTATTGAAATTTGTTTTGTTTTGTATAGAATCTGTAAAACACACTGGGTAAAGTAGCATGAAGGTATATTGTCAGGTTATATGATACAATGATCATCTGCACACTCATACTCAGAGGAGTCCAGAGCACAACATCCAGCAACAGACCAACACTTCTGGACACCTGTAACTGGAGAAATGGGAGTGTGTGGGTAAGTGTGTCACTGTGTGACTGACAGTACTGGGCAGGACTCAGAGGTGAGAAGGTAAGAAGCTTAGGAAGCAGATACTGAAGTGGCCATAAGTCTGGGACAGACTGAGGTTCCAGAAGGCCTGACAGCTGGCTACCAGGGGGACCAGGATGTCCAAGACAACTACTGAAGACACTGTTAGCTCTGGGCACCAGCTGAGAGGCCCATTTGTGTGTGTGCATCTCTGAGACTGGAGGACTCAGGGGGCAATGAGCAGGATGAGTGTTTAATGCTTGTTAGTGGTGGGCTCCCCAGTGTGTGTTCCTGCATGTATTTGCATTCTCATGCACAAGCATCTGGAGTGGGGAAGGAGCCCCACAGACTCTCATGCTCAAGGGTCAACAACTGGGTAAACTGGGATGAAGGAGCAACTGCTGGCTGGGCTGAGTCTCTGATCACAGCTGTTGGAAAGGTCCACATTGTACATACATGGAGGTTTCCTACTGACAGATCTTCATCCAGACCAGCTGGAGAATGGAACAGAATGAGGCCATTGGTGCTGTTTGTGTTTGAGTGCTGAATTGACTCATCTGTGCTGCTCTGTGGTTTGTCATGTTTAGGTGTGTTGTATATACATGCTCTGTGTACGTGTGCTTCCCAGGAACATGAGCTCAATCCTGCTCCCAAGTGGCCTGGGACATGGAGCAATAGTAGTCTCATAGCCATCAAACTATCACATTTGACAACTCCTGAAATATCTTACAGGGTTTTTTGGTTAAATGTTTGTGAAAAAAAAATCAAAAAAAATTCACTCCTTGACTGGAAGGAGATTTTATATCATACCATCTCTCTCATCAGAGAAGTCAAAAATATGTCCAAAAGATAGAGGAAAAGCATGGTATGGACGGGTCAGCTATTCAGCTATTTTTTTTTTCCATTTAGCCGAAACTTTTGCTTTTGGTTATCCTATTACCTGTAGGTCAACAGGCACATCCCAAGAAGTTACTAATCCCATCCTAAAACGGATTTCAGAGAGAAGAGGTGAGTTATTATCTAATGTTTCTCTCCTTCACAGATTCTATAAGCGGGCTGGACACCTAACTCTTTGATAATTAAAATGAGGTACAAAGAGTCCTACCCAGCAAAGCAGAAAAGATTCACAGTGTGTAAAAAGTTTTCCATCACCGTCAAATTTCCCAAACCACTGGTTTTAGTAATGTGTAAAATCAGATTGGTACCAAAAGGTATTCCTGTAGTGATATGCTGCTGTAAAAAGGCTACCGTAACTCTTCTCTCTTCCAGACCAGTGAATTGCCATAATGGCCTAATGTCTATTCAAGGTCCATGTCAGGTAAATCCCACAGGCCTGAGCTGTCAGAGTGAATAATATAAAAAAAGTTGATTAATACTCACAGGAAGAGTGTTTGGATAAAACCAACTTCCTTACATAAATGGTCATTTGGAGAATAATAACCTCACTTTTGCCTTATTCATTGCTAAGAGACTAAATTTTCATGGGTAGGGTTTTGGTTTGGTTTGGTTTTCTAAAAATAAACTATTTTTTTAAAAATGCTAACTAGTTTAATTTTAACACTGCGGAGATCTGAAGTCTTTGGATAACAGTTTAAATAAGCTTTCACAAATTACTTTGATAATGTAACACAACCACAGATTAATTCAGAAGAACACAGTTGTTGCACTTTGATATTAAAAAGATAGATTTTTTTCAGACTTCAGTCAAGACAGTAGACTCCTTAGGATGGATGCAGTACAGAAACATGACCTATGTCAGATGGAGATCCACTGAAATAAGAAGATTGTCTGTATTGTGGTCTCTTCTTCTTTTTCTAACACTGTCAAGATGTTCATGTTCCCGGATCCCATCAACTGAGCTCAGCCTCAGTGCTGTGATGATCTCTCATTTCCCATTTCAAATGTGCCTGTCTCTGTGCCAGCCCTTGACAACCTTACCCCCAAAATATACACATCAAAGTAGATGAGAGAGAAAAAAATATGAGAGAGGGGAAACATCATAGAAATAGCAAGGTGACCTCAGTGAATTTCACAAAATTTCACAAAAAAGTTGATTGCTAATTGTAAATTTCGACCATGAAATTTGGACCATCCAATTTGCTGTCACAAAAGCAGTTATTCTCTGAACAATTACTGGTTTCAGCCTCATTAGTCCTGCCTTCATTACTTTCCTCAATACCTTCTTCCACCACAGGAAGCTGCTGATGAATATACTCTGGGAGAAAGGTGTTTGAGGACAGGGGGTATTTAATAAAACAAAGACTAAACACATATAACTAGGATAATGAACCATCCAGGTAGCAAAAAAGATGCAAGGATCTAAAAGAAATTCCATCATTTCCATAGGTGATTGCATTTTTCTACAGTTTAGCATCATTTCTATCTTACCAGAATTGAAAAGCCAAAAAGACGCAGCATTAGAGTAAGAAGTGGAAACGATTTTGTGTGAAATGGTGCCAGAATTTTATAGTGTAATACAACAAACCTCACATTACACTTAAATATCTTTTGTTACAGAATGTCCCAAAGCAAGGCTGGGTCACAGCCTCAGGGTTTTCCCAGGTGAAAAGCAAATGGATTCACAGTTTCTGTGCCCTGTAAGTGGAGCTGTAAGTGCAGAGCCTCTTGAAGCAGAAGGGTTGCACCTTGTCTGTTGGAGTGTGTTCGGAGAAGCCCAGCAGAGCTGCTGAAAGGTCTAGAGCTGAAGGCATTTATCCTGGAAAAAAGGAGGCTCAGCAGAGAACTTACCACTGTCTATAACTACCTGAAAGGAGGTTGTAGCCGGATGGGGGGTGGGCCTCTTCTCCCATGCAACTGAGGACATTACTGCAGGAAACAGACTGAAGTTACACCAAGCGATGCACAGGCGGGACATCAGGAAGAATTTCTTTACTGAAAGGGTTGCCAAGCATTGGAAAGGACTGTTCAGGGAAATGATTGAGTCACCATCCCTGGAGGTGTTCAAGAAACAAATGGATGTGGCACCTGGAGCCATGGTTTAGTTGATGTGGTGGTGTTCAATCAAAGGTTGGACTAGATGACCTTGGAGATCTTTTCCAATCTTGATTCTATGACTCCATTAATTCCCATGTAGATTTAAGCCACTTCCTAATAGTACACTGTTCCTATTTAATGCTGAATTCAATTGTTAAAACAACTTACTATTGTAAAATCCCACCTGATCCTGCACAATGTGTTGTCATGGAAACTTGAATCTATCTAGTCATTAATAACTTTCTTCACAGGGGAGCTTAAATGCAATATTTTTCCAGGTTGAATCAAGCTACAAGTGTTCCATATGACAATAACATCAACAAAATTTATGAAGAACTGTTTCATCAATCATCTGCTAATGTTTAATGTAAATATAATTTAATAAAAATAACATGAAATTATTATATATAACTAATATCTAAATCATTATGTGTTATAAGAATTATATATTATGTATCTTCAATAGCACCTGGCAAAATATATATATATGTGTGTGTGTGTGTGTGTGTGTGTGTGTGTGTTATAGTATACAATTATATTTGCTTTTTATATTTTATAAAAAGCATATAATTTTATATAATAATATAATGAGTTGACAAAAGAATGCTCACATTGATATCTTTATTTGATATCTTTGTATCTTTATATATCTCAGTCAATTTTCATAAAACAAGAAGTAACCTCCATTCTTAAACTAAATTATACTTATTAACAAGTTTCTTTTATTTCTTTATTTCTCTTTATCTTGATCTTGGCTATATAGTAACTAGTAAAAATGTTAGGAAAGGAAACCATTTTTTCAAAGCAAGTAGATTACTAATAATGTTCAAAGATGAAAGTATGTTTTTTATGAGACTTTGTGTAATAAAAATGTGCCCATCAAATACTCAGAGACCTGTCAGATAAACATCTGAGCTTCTGGATGATAAAACACTGAAATTCATGTTCTTTTTTACTACTGGCAGTCATTAGAATAGCTGGTTGTTTTTTTTCTGTTGAAACTGAAGAAAAGTTTTTTGTCACTTTCATGAATTTTTTAATATATATTCTGTGTGGAAAAAAACAAACCCTTTTGTGTTTTTGTTTGTTTTGCTTTGTTTTGTTTTTTAATGACAATTTAAAAATTAACTTATTCAGAAGAAATCTGAATATTGATGGGTGGAAGACACCATTTTGATTAAAACCTTACCAAGCTGCTCCCTGGTGTCATAGTTTATTTGCTTCCCTTCCTTTATTCTCCTTGTCTGTTGAGGCTCACTGACCTGTACACATCTTTCATATGGTACCTCTTGCTGTGGGACTCTCCTGACATACTGAGGTAGCTCAATTAGAAGGAGAAGAAAAGCACAGTGTGCAAAGTGGACATCTTGACCAAGAAAAAACTATATATATAAAATATATATATATAAACTAGAAATAAAATAAATACATCAAATAAAATATATATTAAAAAATTGCTGAAAGCACAGTGACTACAAACTGCAAATCCTATAATAACATAAATTTGAGTTCCATCCAGTGTTTTTGAATAGTTTTCAGGTGTTTGCTTGCTATTTCTAAAAAATCAATGACTTTAAAAAAGAAACCCACTTTTCTGATAAGTCCTAGTTACCATTATAGTAACTTCCCTGGCCACACAAATATAAAAATAGACCGAGAAACAGGAAGATTGTCTTTATTTTTGGTTTTTCTACCCACGGTTTGACATGGGGTACATCACATCACTCTGCTCACCATTTCCAATTCCACATTTGTCCTATGTCTCCCGAATCGTCCTTCCTCTGGGTCAATACAAATGAACTAAGCTTCATTTTAGAGAGCTGTGGATTTTAAGGACAGAATACTGACCTGAACTGAGCTCCTGGTAAACACAAACAATAGCTTTTCACTGGACCATCATTTTTTCAAACAAAGTATGAGTCTAGAGACTCAACAAAATAGAGAGTCCTTTTTCTTTTTTTTCCCCCATCATTCCCTGGTCAGTTAAAGCTTGTGTACAAAATTATATAGTCTGGTATCATTTTCTAACCACTGATTCTTAATTTTCTCTCCTATATTAAGGAGGACTATGGTACCAGAAATACCCCCACCCATTGGTACTTCTGGGCTTTGATTAAATCTGCTACTTACTTCTTTTCTTTAAACAAATTAAATTTAGCTTTCTAAATCCTTCACTAAAAGAAAAAAAAGGAAAATTCTCAGACCTCTAATCATCCTTGCAAGCCTTTTTCTGAGTTTTCCAGTCTACCATCATTTTTATTGCAGGCTGGCAGTCACTGCCACATGCTATATCCAAAATCTCCCTCTCAGGTAATAGTTCTAGTCATGGGGAAAGAAAAGAACTGGATGCCCATTTTTAACAGGTAATTTACATTTAAACAAGTCACAAGACACCAAAGTTAGTCAAATATTGATATGGTTCAACAAGTTGTATCACAATGAGCTCAAATCTCAGTTGCACAGAATGGGAGGAATCAGTCTTATGGAGAGACATGATTGTTGCCTGAACTGGGCATACCTGGAATCTAAGCAGGGCATAGGAGAGGAAAATGAAGCTGCAATATCAGTCCCTGTCACTTTCCCACCTAAACCTTCCCTGCTATTGGGCAGGCTCAGGTTGTTGTGGTTGGAGTCAGACCCATTTCTTGCTCTGTTGCAGACAGATGTCTCACCTACCTGACCTGTAGGATATGTAGAGTCTTTGCAGGGTGGTCATGCTTAATTAAGAGGCAAAATGTAGTTCTACCTCATACAAAAAATTGTCTGAATAAATGTACATAAAATGTGTAGAGTTGACTTTTTCACTTGGCCAACAGCACTTTTGTTAAGTAGTGATGTAAGAAATCACAAAGAGACCTTGTCCAAAGGGGTTCATGATGGCAAATCTGGAGTTTCTTATGGCTGAGACAGTTAATTTCTATTATTCTTTGGAAATGGGTTGCACAAGTCAGGGACACAAATGTGCATTCCTAGACCTCCCGAGAAATACTAGGATTCTAATGTGAGGAATATCCATTAGTAGCCAAACTATAACTGTAACCATACTCTTTAAGACTGTCTCTCTTTTAATTTCTTTTTATCATTCTTGAGAATACTTTAATTCATTGCATGTCATTAGGAAAATATTTGTGCCATTTAATATTCTTCCAATTGTATTAAGATAACAATAGAGACAGCTTTCATTTTTAAAAAGTCTGTGTAAGCCTTAGGCATGAAACCTTCCTCACATTGAGTCATCCTCCTGCTAAAGACCTGCACAGCAAAGAACTGTTTGTGTGCAATCAGTGCACTGATTTCCCTGGTACTTACGGATCCTGTGGAAAAGTAGATTTTGTTCCCTTCAGTATCTATCACTGCTTCATGTTCTCTCTCTCTCTCTCTACCTATTGAATGTGTTGTACACAGTAAGTGTATAATAATTATCTTGCCATTTATCCTATCTTGATTTTAAAATAATTTTTGTAAAAATCAATATCTCAATATACCAGCAAAAAGTTGTACATTGCTCTGTTTAAAGCTTTTTTCTCTGAATATACCTAACGTTCTAGGTGAGATCTGTGGTCCTGATGATCTGCTTTTAGCTTCACAGTGCACAGGTATGGCTCAAAGGAGCCTTGTACATGAGCTACAGTTCACTTACTGCCCAGAAAAAAAATCTCTGTCCCCGAACTCAAAGGCTGTGGAGATTGCAAACCCTTCTGGGGATACCAAGTCCCTCCAAAGGAAAGAGGAGTTAACAGGCACAGAGACTGCTGGTGAGTGTTTACCTGAGGGACTTTTGGACTCTAACTCTGTGTCTTAGAGCAGCATCAACATCTGCCAAGGAACAGTAATGGTTATTCTGAAAACCACAACACTTTCCTAAGCTTTAGTGAGGAAATATAATTCTTTATTAACATTTCCTCTGAGCTGTGTTGAAAAGGCATGTTCTGATTCTTCCCACTAAAACAAATTTGAAATCAATGAAATATTCTTGGTAACTAATGCATGGTAAATGAATAACAGCTAGAGCTCTATGTAAGTAGCAGTGGTTTCCCCACTCAGAGGCTCTGAGTTCCTACAATTTTTGTATTAGCCTGTCCAGTACTAAGTGTAGATTTCCTCCATGACTGTCAAAATGACTACCAACAACTGGTGGAGAACTATGGAGTGACAGGAAATTATCAAATACTTTCACTGCAGCTGATGCACTTCTGAAGACTACTACTACTCAGCTTTGCAGCAGCAAAGATCTTATCTCCTGTATGACCTACCCTTCTAAAAATGGAAAGAGCTTGAAATGATCTAACCAGAGGGAAGAAATCCTTCTTCTTCAAACCACACATTACTGGTTAGAATAATAAGGAGCTTTGACCACACCACATTGTCTGTCTCATAGATTAAAGCAGGTCAATGAACTTTTTGAAGAGGAATAAAGATAAAAACAGATCTGCAAACAGTATGTTTCAGCGAACCAGGCAGAACTGTATATTAGAGCAGCAAAGTTCTGGTTTGTACACAGCTCTGCAAGCAATGCTGCACTTTGGTCCAATAGCAAAAATAATCTCCACCAGCAAGCCAAATGATCCCAGTAACTGCCCTTTTTAGTGCAGGAATGAAACACCTTCATAACTCTGACTTTGACAGATTTAACTGATGGGCATTCTAGGGTTGACTTAGACTTAAGTGGAACCAATGTAGTATCAAAACTATAACATGCTCCAGTATTTATCTAATTTAATTGTATAAATTAGAACTGTTTCCTTTGTGCCTTTTGTCATTCTGTAGGTATCAACTCTTTTCCATTCAATCAGCTCTAGCAAGGCCAGACTCTGATTAGACATGAAGGTGAGGTAGGGTGGTTCTGTCTTGCAAGAATCTCTGTCACTAATTTTTCAGTTCATTTCTAAAGCTCAAGTCATGTGATAATTTTAATCAATTTACTAAGCCCTTGTAGCTTGGTAAATCCTAGTTAGGCTAAGTAGGCTAAATTAAGCCGAAATAGGGTAAGTTAGAAGACTTTTGAGACATATGAAAAGTTTTAGTTGCAATAGTTATTCTGGTTCTGAGCTCATTAAAAGAACTTTACCAATGGAAGGTTCTATATGTATCCAGAACTTAGTCCTAATTCTTAGGTTTAAATAATAGTATGGAAAAAACATATGGATAAGAGTATGAGATCAGCATACAAGAATAACACTTAAAGCAGTGCAGGACAACTAGTTAGACTAAGAGAAATTTCTCGGATCAGACAATATCAGAAGCATGAGAAAGAGCTGAGTCAAGGCTTCAGATGGGCACAAATTTAGATGAAACCCCTTAATTGCTAAGCAGACATAAACATAATCTTTGCCTTATTTAGATTGCAAGGAAATGGTGTAATCATATTCAATTACGTTTTTATAGATTAAAATGTTTCAGAATATTGATTGAAGTAAAAAAAAAAAATGGTCCTGGCACCCCAAATACTTTCTCTTGTCCTTGAAAAATGGGACTGCAAAGGTTCCTATCTGAGACACTAAAATATTCTTGAAATTCAGTTTCTGGAACTTAGGCAAATTAGGTAAAATTTATGCAATAAAAATAGTTATTTCTGTCTCAGGAATTTTTTATTTTCTGTTCACAATTCTTTACACAGCTTTTGTAGATAACAGCAGCACATTTATTTGTTATGTCATATCTGCATAATATGATTTATATTTACTTAGATTTCATTATTCTTTCGTTAAGTAAAATTACTTTAATCTTTTTTTCACAGAAATCCAATCTTGATGTGGATTTGAGCATTTCTTGTGGATTATTTTCCGTTACTGGTAACAAACACGATATTTACAATACAGCTGTATCCATACCATGGATGCTTTGCCATTCTATTACCAGTTAATGTGCTTCTACTGTCCATATCTCCTTACTGTTGAAAGTATATATTTTACTGCCCTGTTTTAATTCCTTATATGTCTTGACTTCTTTTAAGGAAAAAAAAATAGAAAAATGCAAAAGGCATTCTTTGCTTCTTGTTAAGCAAAATACAGCACAGCACGTTCCCCTGAGAAAAGAAAAAATAACTGAATAATCCATATTAAGGACAGAACAAGCAAGGGAACATTGCTGAGAAGGTATAAAGCACATTTTACACTCTTTCAGAGGCTACTAAAATTCAGCATAAGAATGTGGAACAAAAAAAATAAAAAGAAAAGAAAATAAGAAACAAAACAAACAAGCAGACAAACAAACACAAACCCAAAAAAAAACAAAAGAAGAAGACTGAAAGAAAAAGCCTGGCTTATACAAGTGCAGCACAAGGATAATATAGTCTTGTGGTCTGAGAAACAGTAATGAGCAGAAAGGTCCTATGATCTCATGCTGTCTCTAAGTGTCGCATCCTTCAGTTCTCTGTTCCCCAAGTGCAGATGGTAACCAGCTATCCAGCTGATGAACTCAGCAAGGAACTGGTCACTCAGGAAGCACAGCTGCAAGCTGGATGCAAACAACTGCTTTGTAGGAATAGAGAAGTTCTTCAGCTAGAAAGTGCTTATGGCTGTCGTGGGTTTATCAGGTTAGGCTTTTTTTTTTTTTTTATAAGAGAAAGATTGGCTGTTATTGGAAGCCTCTGGAAGTTTCCCTCCATCCTATAGAGCAGAACCAATGAGGGCCAGCTCCGAGGAAAACTTCCTGCTTTTGAACCATTAAGTTACGCCCCTGTGTGAAAACATATTTAAGAAGTTGTGGCGCAGTTAGAAATTGGCAGACATGGATTAACAACATCACAACGCAGACATCAAGGTCAGTGCAGGAGAAGAAGAGGAGAAGGAGGGAGAGGGACCCCATGGATCAGGGAGAGGACTTTAAACTATTATTCCCTGAATATGTTGGTGATGACCATGGTGATTACGAGTTGTTCCCTCGAAGCCCAAAGGATCTATCAGGGTGCAAAGACCCCCCTGTTGGAGCAGGGGGAGGCATGAAAGAAGCTGCTACCTCGTGGGAGGCCCCCAAGGTGGAGCGGAGTCTTGCAGAGATTTGCAGCCGAGACCCATGTGGGGGAGAAGCCCATGCCTAAGCAGGTACAGTCAGCTTTTCATGAGAGACTGCACCCCATGGAATGACCCATGAGAGAGCAGAGGATCTCTCTCGTGGGGGGGACCCCACGGAACGCAGGGGAAGGACTCAGAGTTGTGATTCCCCTGTGACCGTGGTGATGACTGTGGTG
>JAWWMO010000083.1:142695066-142767730 GCA_035047845.1 Dendrocincla fuliginosa | reverse complement strand
CTGCGAATGGCTGACCCAACAACAACTGACTGTAAACCTTCCATTCCCCTGTCCCCCGCACCATCAGGGGAAGGAGGAGGCATGGGCAGACCGAGGGGTGGTGGTAGAAAAGTGTTTCTAACCTGGTTTTTTTCTTATTTTTAGTTTTTAGTCTGTTAGTAATAAATTTTAGCATTATTCTAAGCTCTGCTTTGCCGGTGGTATCCATCAAAACTCCTCTTTCGGTTGTTATCTCTAGCCGTAAATTCCTAGCTGATTTTTTTTCCCCTTCCCTCTGGAAGGCAAAAGGAGGGGGGGAAGGCCTTGAAGAAGTTTTGCTGGACACCAGGCATTTATCCTGGGTCAAACCACCACAATGGCAAAGTTCACAAGTTCTGCTTCTCATGTTCTTCTCTGGCCTGTCAAGCGAGGAAAAGTTTTTTATGTTCCAAATCTACAGAACAATGATCAAACATTATCCCTGTCTTAATTATTGAAAACCAAGTCATGCAGTCTCACATGCTCACATGTGGACTCCATGTGATTCAGGAATGTGATTCCAACCTAACCACACTGCAATTAAGTACGTGTAAAAGGGTCTCAGCAACCTTCTCGACTGAGAGATGACTTCAAGCTCTCCTGGTAATTCGGCGCTCTTTCACTGAGAACACTACAGATTTGAATGCTTTGGAGAACAGTAACAAACCTGTGTCAGAGATCCTGAGACTAAAGAAAACCAGATGCAGTGGATGGAGGCAGATTTTCAGAGCCATTAAACTATTTTTTTTCAGTACTCTGATGCGGCATAATTCCTTAAAATCAATGCAAAGATAAGTCCCCTTTATAGAGCCAAAGGAATGCAAAATGGCTCTATTGCAGAAAGAATCAGGTTTGAGGACTATGTGAAGCCAAGAAAATTAAATTGCATAAAAACAAACTATATAAGCAATAGTGGGGAGAGGAATTGGAATAGATGAGGTATCTCACCAGCAGAAAGGGATCTGTCAAACAACTCCTGATGTCTTTGTTGTTCCTGTTACAAATGAGAACAACTGAAAGTCTACTCAGAAAAGCAGTTTTGCTGGTCCCTTGATTTTTTTCACCAAGTCCAATCTCCTCCTCTGCTTTGTATATTCTGTCTTCTACCACACTAAAATGTGCTACTATTCTGAAACAGTTGGTGTTTGTGTTTGATCTTCTTGAGCAGGGGTGGATGAAACAGAAGTGAGGGCTGGGGGTGAGCGCAGGCATTGGTGCCTATTTTACGGGTTACATTTCTGGTGGAGGAAAGTATGAACACCCACAAAGTCCTGTTCTGCTGTACAGGCTGCCCAAGCCTTATTTCTATGGCTTCCTCCTCCTCATGTTTGCCTTTTTCAAAGGCTAATTTTTCTCTTTTATGTATAAGACATTAAGTCCATATTGCAGAAGGTGGGTAAAGGCCTTCAACTCTCCGGGTTTTGATGTTTCCTGTTGGATTTTGGGTTTCATTTCAGTGGTGTTAAATGGTCTCTAGCTCTTCCAAAAATAATTGGAAGGCGTCTGTCATTCTGAAACAGTAAAGAAGAAAAAAGCTTCTCATGGTAATGAAAAATATACAAAATCTTGCAAGGAATGGAGGGCAGAATTGTGTCTACCTAACTGAAAAAAACTAAACTGAAGGCAGATTTATTTATTCAGTAACAAGCCTGCTCTGAATCTAATCCTGTCAAGGGCCAAATTCTTGGGTTTAGCTCTGTAAATCTAATAAAACTCTGAAGAAGCAAATGGCAAGTCTCCTGGGTTACATCAGCATCAATGAAATACAATAAGTGAACTAGGTGTAAAGGTGAACTAAAATTTCTACTATGAAACTAAAGTTTCATTTCTACAGCTGGAAATACATTTGGAAGGGGTGAATAGTGAAGAGATACCTTGCTAAATTATGCCCTGGGGGAGCAAGGGGCAAATATATACATACAGCCAATAATGTACTACCATCTATAATGCTCTTTTTGGGTCAGGTTCTAGTAACATTTACAGCATATGAACTTCATGCCCATCATCCGCTAAACATTTATTCAGCCCTAGCAGATAGAACCAGACTATAACATCTGCTGATATTAATACAGAAATATGTACCAGCCATGCAACAGCTGTAAAAATAAAAGTTGTTTTCTGTTTCTTCACATTAAAATCAAGGCCTGTTTCGATGAATGCTTCAGCTCAGGAAAGGTTCTAAGATGGGCTTTTCATTGTTAAACAAACTAAAAATTTCCACCCCTCCAGAGAGATATTCTCAGATGTGTTGCCCAAGAAACAAAAGAAGAGAAATTCCAGTTATATCAAAATGCTGAAAAGTTAGCAAGTAAAAAGGTGCTATCCATATTTACCTGATTTTCAAAATAATTTATTAAATAATGCAAGCTAAAGGGAGCATTTGCATTAATTTTATTGGGATTTATTTCACCATTAT
This sequence comes from Dendrocincla fuliginosa, assembly GCA_035047845.1. Lineage (NCBI taxonomy): Eukaryota > Metazoa > Chordata > Aves > Passeriformes > Dendrocolaptidae > Dendrocincla > Dendrocincla fuliginosa. Next base: position 142,765,296 of record JAWWMO010000083.1, on the reverse strand, counting down.
AGGTTTAGTAGTTGTTATGTATCCCAACAGAACAGAAGCATCTCTGAGTTGTGTTGCATCATAGATTAAAATGTTAAGATGCTATAGGGAGAACTAAGAAATAGATTGATGTTATGAGCAGAGATGTGCTGTCTTCAGAGAGGAGAATCAAATGAGATCTTGTCTGAGCTCATTTGAAATTTGAAGAACTGGGATAGGATCTCAGTGTGCCCTTGTGCCAATTTTTGTCACACTGTGCTGTTTCCCATATTGGAATTCCCAATATGGGAAACAGTTACAAAATTTTTGAAATAATAAATGATCATCATAAAAGTATACAATACTGAGAGCAGTCTGTGACAAGAAAAACAAACAGATCTTTGACTTCTGGTCACAAGCACATTTTCTGCTACTTTTCTAGTGCCCATCATTTTTTGTTCATTACTTGTATGCTGTAAGAATGTTTAAAATAAATCTGCTACACTTTTTGTCCTTTTATTTTCTTTTGGCTGAGGTTGTCACCTTTCCTTTCATGCTTTCTGCGTACAGCATAACTCGTCATAGCTGGGTTGCTTGTTGGCTTTTTCATGGGCTTTTTCAATGGCATGGCATTACGATCAAGCTGGGGGCAGAATTTACATGAAACAGGGCATTGCTTTTTTGGCATAGGTAAGGGAACATCATCCTGACCTAAACTTGTGCCCTCCCCCAATTCACAGATTAATTACAATCTGTATTTGTAAATGTCAGTGTTTGAAAGACCCTTGTGGGAAATACAACATGACCATGAGAGCTGGAAATATATGGACATCTACTGTCCTATTTAATTAGTGAGACAAAGGTGCTAGAAGTTAAAATATTGTAACTTCTCACTGATGGGTCACACCTTTGTGTTGAACAAAGGTTATAAATATTTGCATTTGAATGTTCCAGAAGTGACAATTGATGTGTTTTCTTCTCTTATTTCCATCATAAAAATTGATAGATTCAAATCAAAATCAGGATGCAAATATTTGTTTATATCCCACACCCCTTTTCTTGCCTGAGTGAGATTCATTATATTATTGATTTTACCTGTTAATTTTCTCAGTCATCTGTAAGGCAGAAAAAACAGCAGTTTTGCCCAGAAGATGTCACAGTCAAATCAGTTCAGCCATGTCTGTATGCAAGGAAGAGTATTGCAACATCAAGCATAAACTGTGGTCAATTATTTAAGCTGTAAGTAACTTTTAAGAAATGAAAGACTATATTAAACACAGAGAGTAAATCTACTGCAAGACATTCCCTACTAAAATGAGTCTGCTTTATAGTAGATTAAACTGTAGCATCCAACTTCTTAATAATTCAGCTTTAATGTTTCTAGTTTGTCAAATTTTAATATTAAATAAGTGAAATTTCAGACAGACTTTCAGGACTAGAAAGTTCCTGCTAGCTAAGGGGGAAAAAAGACATTAATGGAAACTGGAACAAATGCTGGTTTTACTGGGTTTTCATATTTTGAACATGAGAAGAAAGCGAAAGAAAAGAAAATGTGTGACTAGTGACAACCAAGGAATCAATAGATAACAGTAAATAATTAATTCATAAAAAAATAAGTCAACTATTTTGCCCTGTTTCAGGTCAGGGAGAGAAATGCATAATGGTCAGTTGAGTATGTGCTATGCACAAGATTTCTAGCTTAAGTTCAGTGCTATAGGATGACATTCTGGCTTCATTGAAGCCACAGTAAAACTCCCATCTACAGCTTTCATATCACACTGCAATAATATCTCCCCTTCTCTAAATAGCTTATGACTTTGCCCTTCCACCAGTCCAGTATGTTTTACAATATGAATTTAATATTTCTGGACAGATAGCTCTACATTTTTTCTGGTCAAGGTCTTCCAAGATATTCCTGCATGTCAGTGTGTGCTACTTAGTTCTGTTGCTGACCTATGCAGACTGCACTCTCCACCCTGGCACCAAGAAGTAAAGACTCACAGAGGTCTGTGAGGCTTTTATAGTGTTGATGCTTCCCAAATATTAGTGTTAAATATTTTCAATTACCTGTATCGGGAATAGTGTGGCCAGCAGGTTGAAGGAGGTGATCCTCCCGCTCTCCTTGGCCCAAGTGAGACCACATCTGGAGGGCTGTGTCCAGTTCTGTACAAGAGAGATGGAGAACTACTGGAGATGGTCCAGTGGAAGCTACAAACATGCTGAGGGGTCTGGAACATCTCTCTTACAAGGAGAAACTGTGGGAGCTGGGCCAATTTAGAGAAGGAAAGATTGAGAGGGGACCTCATTAATACATATAAATATCTCAAAGACTGGTGCCAAGAGGATGGTGCCAGACCTTTTTCAGTGGTGCTCAGGGACAGGATGAGGAGCAATGGCCATGAACTAAAACACAAGAAGTTTCACCTCAACATGAGGAAGAACCCTTTTACATTGAGGGTGGCAGAGCACTGGAACAGGCTGCCCGGGGAGGTCAAAGACTCTCCCTCTCGGGAGATATTCAAAACCCACCTGGACACATTTTTGTGCAACCTGCTCTAGGTGACCCTGCCTTGGCAGGGGAATTGGACAGATGATTTCCAGAGGTCTTTTCCAACCCTATCAATTCTGTGATTCTGTGTCTCTGTGACTCTATATATGGCATCTGGGTATGGATGGGGCATTTAGAAACAGTGTGGCATGAAAAATCTTACATAACAAAGGAAATCTTTGCCCAATAAAGTATTAAATTTGTGATTTGTAAGCCCGATAGTTGAAACCTCTGTGCTGCACAGTCCCTTCCTTCCTAATAGCGAGAAACATTAAAATCATTGAACTGAGCAGTCTGCTTTATTGGCTTGTTATATCCCTTCTGGAGGCTTTAATAGGCCAGCTCCTGATGTTTTTATACGGATACGAAAATCAAATCCCACTGTCTACTTAATGCTCTCTACTTATGGATGGGAACAAGGTATCAACCCTTATTTGAATCTACGTTATTAACTTTTGAAACTACTGTTCTCATATGTTGAGTGTCTTCAAAAACTTTTGGGATTCAAAACTTCAAAGTTTCTAGGTAGGGCACAACACAGCACAGCTGACCATGAAAAACATTCTTCTTTTTCATGGGTTTCCACCTTGCTTGGTACTTAGATGAAGTCAGGGAGAAGAGCAAAAAACTGGGATTTCATTGCCGTCCATACCCTGCAAGTAGAACTTGCCAGGACAGCCAAGGCCACACTTTGACTGTGTTTTGTTCCTACTCCCTGGCAGTCACCGGGCTGTGGATGGAAGTGAACATAGCATGAGTCATCTTGGAGGAGAGGGAAGTACTGTGCTGTGAGTGGGAGGAAGCATTTGGATGAGCTGGCAGAAGCCGTGCCTGCCACAGGACACAAAGATCCATCATTACTCCTAAACTCAGTCGCACAAGTAGCCGGAAATAATTCTTGACTTCCCTTGTGTGGTGACTATGCCACATCTCCCTGCTAAATGTGGATATCTTGATGGTCTTCTCTGAGCTAGTCGGCTCCTGACAATGACTTTGGGTTTTGAACTGGTTGGGGACACCTCTGATGTGGCAGGTATTCAGGAATCCAACTAAATCTTGTGACCAGGCAGGGTCTCTTGGAATGCCTGAGTGAATGTCTGCTAAGATCCACTCTGTTGACTTCAGGTCTTTTCTTTAGCTCTGAGTCAGGTGGGATGTACCTGGGGTCTTTACAGAATTATAGAATCATGCAATGGTTTGGGTTGGAAGGAACCTTAAAGATCATCTAATCCAACCCCTGTGCTCTGGGCAGGGCCACCTAGAAGTTGGAGGACAGGGAAAGGACAGACAATCTCTAGAGATGTCTATCAGGAATGTTACCTTTGTAGATGCAGAAGCAGCTCTGGACAGTGTGATTATAAAATTTCCTGATAGTGAATTAAGTGAGAGCTTGCAACACAGCATGATGGGGACAAGAACCCCTTTAAATTATCCTAGCTGCAAGTCTGTCCCAGTAATGATAAGCAAACCACTTTTATCTTATGAGGAAATGCATCTTCAATATCTACATGACACAAGAGAGGCAAGTGGAACTGCCATCGAAGCATCTTGACTCAGTGGCTGGGGTATAAGGTGAGGGCTCAGACCTGCACTGAGTTTCCTGCTGTGTCGTCCTCTCGCTGCACCTTCCCATCCCAAGAGGTCTGCAACTTCTGCCTCAGACATCATTAAAGCATTTGGTGCATGGAAGCACCAAAAATAAGCACTTCCCTTAGCTCAAGCTCTTTACTTTAGAAAGGCTGCTTTCATCCCTTGTGGCAGCTTGTCAGAATAAGAATCAGGTGACCTTAAATGTGTTCATCTTTTTATTATGCAATTAGCCACATTGCAGGGTCCTGTGATTTCTTTTTGTGACTTAATCCTCGTAACTGAATTGCAGAGCTATCCTAGAAACAGACTCAATAGGAACTTAGGAGTAGTAATAATTACAAACCTCCTGAGCTTTCAGTCTCCCAAGTGAATGCATGTTTTAATTAGCTATTGGTACTTAATTCACTCCTAGAGGCAGTTCGCTTAAACCACTGCAAAATCATTTTAAAGTTATTTCAATTTTTGAATCGGAATACAAAATCAATGATTAAAATATCTAGAAAGTTCATGCTTTTCATTCACATTTACACAATGAGCTTCAGAGGGAAAAGGAAGAGAAAGATGGTTTTCATTTTACCCACAGTTTTTCAGTGCATCGCAAAATAAATCCAGTGCTTAACAGCCCCACCTCCTGGTGAAAAAGCAATGAGAAAACAAAAATTAGGGTTTTGCTGGCAATTTTTTCTAGCCCTAGCTTACATAATGCAAACGCTTTTGTTTCTTTACTTTTGCATGACAGTTCTGGAGCATGTTTAGAGCTTTTTTTTTTTTTCTTTTACCTTTTATTCCCTCTTTTTCTCTCACTTTGCAGGGGTAATATATTCTTATAATTGTTTTCCTCCTTATTCATGCATTTAAAGCAGCTGAAAAAATACACTCTGATTTTTAAACCTCCTTATAGACAAATCCAAAGCTAGAAATCAGGAAAAACCAGCAGAATCTGGGTACTTCTGAAGCTTTTCTGGAGACCCCGAGGCAGCGTTTCCAGGAGATAAAACATTTGACCACGAAGAATTCCAAGATGGTGTAAATCTCGGAGAATAAATCAATATGTGTCAGGAAACCATTTTCCAGTAGCACTGATCAGCCTGCACCTGCCCTCAGGAAGGACATTTCATGTGTGATTCTTCTCGTGTACAAATCTAGGTTCCCAGGAGTTTTTTTGTTGTTGATTTTTTTGGGGTTGGTTGGGGGTTTTTCCACAGTATTCTCTTAATTGCAACTTCTGCTACCTTTTATCCTCTTTCCAATGATTCCTTGTCCCCAGAAGTGGACTTGTAAAATTTCTATAAACCCAAAATGGTTAATAACAAGAAGAGGACTGCCAGCATTTGGGAGATGAAAACAGCCTAGATTCAATCCTTGGAAGCATCATGAGGACAATGAAAAGGTCAGTGACTTCATTGCTAAACAGAGCATACAAGGAAGAAATGCTAAACATGGCACACGTGTGAAGAGGGGCTGGATGCTTCACCATGAGAGAAACTTTCAATATAAATAATGAACTCTTTGATTAAGAACTGCCACTTCGACTTTTCTGATTCAGCCTCTGCTTCAACCTCTGTGACACCTTTAGGCTTGCCAGCACCTCCCTCCTCCTGCTACCCGTCAGGCCACATCTTCCACAACTTCAGGATTCCCAGCATTGTGGCTGGCCCTGCAGCAATTCACAGAGGGGAGACTGTGCTTCAATGTGAGCTGTCTTCTGAGCAGGGCTTCTGAAAAGCAGGAATCATAGAATCCCTGAGTTGAAAGGGACCCACACGGATCATCGAGTCCAGCTCCTGGCCCTGCATAGGACCATCCCCAAGAGTCACACCATGTGTCTGAGAGCATTGTCCAAATGCTTCTTGAACTTTTTCAGGGTTGATGCCGTGATCACTTTCCTGGAAAGCCTGTTCTAGTGCCCAGCCACCCTCTGGGTGAAGTATCTTTTCCTGATATCCAACTCTCCCGATAAATCTCCACTGACACAGATGCCTGTCATTCCTCGGGTTCTGTCACTGGTCACCACAGAGCAGAGATCAGTGCCTGCCCCTCTTCTTCCCCTCACCAGGGAGTTATAACTGCAGTGAGGTCTCCCCTCAGTCTCCTCTTCTCCAGGCCGAACACACCAAGTGCCCTCAGCTGCTCCTCATTCAGCTTCCCCTCAAGGCCTTTCACCATCTTTGTTGTCCTCCTTTGGATGTTCTCTAGTAGCTTTATATCTTTCTTATTCTGTGGTTCCTAAAACTACCACAATTTTCCAGGTGAGGCCACTCCAGTGTAGAACAGAGTGGGACAATCCCCTCCCTCACCCGGCTGGCGATGCTGTGCCTGATGCCCCCCAGGACAAGGTTGGCCCTCCTGGCTGCCAGGGCACTGCTGACTCATATTCAACTTGCCATTGACCAGGACCCTCTGGTCCCTTTCTGCAGCACTGCTCTCCCACATCTCACTCCCCAGTCTGATTGTACATCTGGAGTTGTCCCATTCCACGTACAGACTCCAGTACTTGTCTTTGTTGAACTTCATGTGAACGGTGATTGCCCAGCCCTCCAATTTGTGGAAGTCTCTCTGCAGGGTTTCCATCTACTTCATGCAGCTTCCTGGGCAGTTTGGGATGGGAAGTGGCACAAAGTATTTCTTTTCTAGAATCAAATTCAGATTAAGCTTATCAATGAATGCATTCTAAGGCACCACAGAGCTCAGGGATGTTGTGTTTTTGAAGGTATTAGCGCATTTCTAATGGAATCTGTCCAGCAATAACATGTTTTAGTTTCCCCACTTGTCTGTAAGGTTAAAATGCCTCTGGCAACACTTTCCAATAATATGCCTTTAAACACTAATCAAGATCAAGCCTGAAGTTGCAAGACAACACATTAGCATGTGAAGGAAACCTTCTCTGTTCATATCTGAAAGGGTCAAACCAGCGCAGGCCCCAGCATTTGGCTCTACATAACCCCCATTCCATTTGCCAGCCTAACAGAATGCTGCATTAAATTTCTACTGGATGCTCTCGAGGTGGTTATACAAAATCAGTGGTGGGATTTTGTTTTAGTGAAAAGTGTAAGAGAGCTGAAAGGAGTACATGACAGAATTTAAGAGGTATTGGAAGTGGTTCAGAGACATTGGAATGTCATGGGTCACAGCTTCAAAGATCAAAGCCCCAGCTAACCAAGTCCTTTCTGTTGCTCAGACCTCCCATCACAGGTTGCTTGAGGCTGCCTGGAAGACCCTCCTGGCTTTGTTCACCTCCTTTTTAATATATAGACAGCTGTCTCTGGTTTGCAACTTATTCTGGTTTAACAAGTAAATTAAGTCACTGGGGAGGAAGAGGGAAGGGGAGAGGGGATGTCTGTGTACATGCCTTAAGGTTGAATTGAACCTTTTTTCTTGTCTAAAAGGTTGCCTACAGAAGGGGATAAATCAGAATATTATTGGGATATGGACTTCAGTTCTGCCAGCTTATAAATACATATGCATACAAAACATTCCAGCGCTTAAATATTTGCCAAAATGGGCTAATTTGATTCACCACTCACAGAAGCAAATCCTGAGAGCATCCCACCTCATGTACTTTACCTATAACATTTACCCCCAGTGCAAGAACCAAAAGAAGGCCCATGGATCCAATTCAGTCCATACTGGTGGAGAATAAAAGCCATTTAGGACTGAAATAACTGGTAAAGTTGACTCACCTCTGTGTCCATATCACAAGCCACTCTCATCAACTATTGGACTGGATGTGTCATCAAAGATACTTAGGAAAAGACATTGAAAGTGAAGGATGTATCTCATCTCTTGCTGGACTATTCAGGGAGCTTGTAGTATTGTTTCCATGCTGCATTTAACCACGTGAATAAAAGAGTTTGTTTTTCCAGGCTGTCAGGGATAAACCTCTCAGAGAGCACTAAATTCACACAAAACCACCCTGTCAGTGCCTGGAGCTGGTACAGGGGTGACAGGGACAGGTCTCAAGAATTTAAGGAATGAAGTTGAACGTTATATATAACTGAAGAAAAAAAATATTGTAAAGGAAAAATATAATTATCAGTATGCCTTGTGATTTAGAGCATCTGCAACACAAGCAGGAGAACAGTTTATCACTAATAAACTAAGAAACATATATTTTTCTCAATCGAGTGTGTATAATCTTGCAAAGTAACCAATTAATAAATTGTTCATGAGCAGCTCACTGCAATATTGGACCTTTGAGCTGTGTTAGATTACTACATGAAAAGCATTGGATTGCTATGTGGACTCAACCAAAGTAAAAATTTAATCAAAGGAATTGCTATGTGAGTGAATTCTATAGCAAATAAACAATTCATGCAGTTTATGATTACACTCTAAATACCTTTTTAATAGTTGCTTCCTAACATTCATTTCTTTTGGCTTACCATTCCATTCACAAAGGTTTTTTTGTCATGTTTAAGTTGAATGTTGATCTACTGCAATTTTTCTCTGAGAAAATACAATTAATAAATTAGTTATTATCAATAATTAATATATATAAATAATAGATAAATGTTAGTAAATTAATAATAAAGCCAGTAGGCAAGAATTGAAAGCAAATACAAAGTTAATTCATTTAAAGCGGAGAAAGTATTAGGAAGGATTAGGAGACCAGTGTTGTCAGCAGTGGTTTCTATGACTGTGAGGAAGCCTTATCACTTTTGGGATGTCTTTATTTCCACTTTCAATTCTTCACTGACTTTGGCATGGAGTACAGCACTGCCAGCAGAGTGCCTGGCATGATGGTAGTCTTATCCCGACAATGTCCTCTGGTTGCAGCTGACATCTGAATAGTCAAATAATTACAGTTTGTAAATGTTTCTCAGTGTGCAACTATCTTAATGATCAAGGTTCTTCAGCAGTTGCCCACTTCTAACCTTGCAATGTTACAAGGCTTTTTAGAGGATTCCCAAAAATCAGTCTTTCCCTGTAAATCTGATGAGAAAACAGTGATGCTGGTAGAAAAACCATTCAGCTTTCATCACGGGAACAGATGGGTTTTGCTAAGTCCCACGGATGCAGGATCAAGAGTTGTGTTCTGCTGACTTTCTATTTAGCATTTTTTCATTTTTCAGATTCTGTAACAATCCCTCCAGAGTTTCATGCTGTGAAAGATAGCACCAGGCTAAATTGAGCAATGCTTTGATGGCTTTAAGGAATCTGGATATACTCGACAAAACTTTCACTCTGCTTTCCAACCTGGACAAATCTTTTCCCTGGGGTTTGAGTAACAAATAATTTAGACAAAACAATCTTTCTTCAAACCCCTGTGTATCAGATAAAATGATGTTTCTTTAAGTTGCTCTGTATCAGAACAGTTAACTATGAAGTTGGAAGAACTGAGTGTCCCATTGCACTGTTGCTTTGCTCATTGGCTGTCACAGAAAGAAACTTTTCTTGCAGGATTGCCATAAGCATTTTTCCATCATGTTACTTCACATTAGTTCAGCCTATTAACTAAAAATTTTGGCTGCCTGTCAGTACCAGAAAGAAGAATCTTTCTAAATGTAACTGTCTTCCAGAACAAAATATACACAGAGAGTCTGACTTCAGACACACCACGAGGTTAGCACATTGTAGAGAGAAAAGTAGCTTTGCGAAAGGCTGTTTGAAGCCCCACCTCCAGTACACATGTAAGGAACTGCGTTATCAAAAACCACGTCTCCTGCTGCCACAGCCAGCCTGAAAGTTTCTGCTGTTTCCCTTGCAGCCCTCTCTTTCGTGGGTGAACTCATAGCTGCAGTTACCACCTGCTTCGCATTGCAGCCCTGGAGCTGTTAACTATGGTCAAGGCAAGGTTAGCAAGCTCAGCTCTTTCAGGTTTTTCTTTCATCCAAGGTCGTTGTCCAAGAGTTGTTTTAATTTCACCTTCCTGTAAGGACTCAAAATGCAGTGGAACTGTAGGCTGAGAAGCATAGAGGTAGCACTGTGCATCCTCTGGCACACAGCCAGTAGCTAAAACAAGAGAATTGCTTGCAACAAATAAAAACCGGTGTGCATGTGCCTTCAAAAGTGCGGCATTTCTATGCTCTGTTGTGCATGTTGATGGAAAAAAGAAGGAAAGTGTCCAATCAATGCTCTGCTGCACAGCTTCTCCACAGATACTTACCTAGTGTTTCATCTAACTTCCCAATCCAAGCTTTCTGGGTCTAAAGTGATCCAAGTGCTGAATTCCGCTGCAAAATAAGTTATTCTGAAGTCAACTAGGAACTTTTGAAAGTTGATCTGTGAAGTTTGCATTAGAAAATAAGAGTAGCAGAAGAGAAGTGTATCTTTTGAATGGGTCAACAAAGAGACAAAATCTTTCAATCTTCTCTGATTTATTTTCAAGTGAAATTAAAAGAATTTAGGTTGGAAATAAACACAAGAATTTTCCAAAGGCCAAAAGAAAGTCTCTAAGGTATTCCTAAATGAAAAACCATGTCAGTCTCAAGAAGTTCCTTCAGATGAAAATATTATCAGGCTGCAAGGTTCTTAACTAATAGGTCTGTTCCTATGCTTTTACGGTCTGAGAGAGGGAAACAATAGTAGGAGGTAAAAGAAATTAAGTAGTGACACAGACTTAAGAATTAGTTGAGACACAGAATTAAGTAGAGACACTGAAGACTGTTTTCAGCAGAATCATACCTGTGTATGTGCGGTCATGGCCTCTGGCAACTCTTTTCTTCACCCTTTAATGTTTTGAAGGCTCTGTCTTTTTTTTCTTTCTTTCAAGTCTTTTATTTGCTTTAAAGGGATGGGTAGCATTGTGTGGCTTGTAGGCTGCATGAGAGCACATTAAATGGTGCACACTGTTGTATGCAAAACTTCTGTTACCTATTTGCCTGTGATTGCCAGGGATGAGACTCAGTGGTGTAGATGTCAAGGGTTCTTGCACCAGCTCAGGCTGTAACCAGCAGTAGGGGATCTAGTCAACCCAGTTAGCAATGAAGGTCTGTGGGAGACTAGGAGGAGGATTTCTCAGAATTCACCTCAGATGAGAGCATAGCCAGATTACGTTTTTCCCTTGATGCTGGTGTGTTTTAAATCTTGGCTACCCTCTGTTTTTACAGCTCAGTCCAGTTAATTTCAAACCTTTCCTCCTTTTTTGTTCAGCTCTGAAGAAACTTTCACACATAGTCTGTCAGAAAAAGTTGTGCTCCATGACTTGGCTGCAGAATTGTGAGCCAGCTGCTGCTGTTATCACAAAAGGGACTTACTAACTTTCCTACTTCTTGATGGTGTTTTGATTCATTATTCATATAGAGAGAAAAGTATCTAACTTAATCAAAATATTAAGACTCTGCCTGTGCTTTTAACTGCCTTTTTTTTTTCCCTTTTCGACTTTGCAGAAAAGCTATTGCTGTTTCATAACAAATCTCTCACTATGACAGTCAAAAATTAGAGAAGGCGACACGTGCTCCTGCTCTGTTCTGGAGGGAATTATCTTCTATGACTTTTTTCTTTCTAGGAAATTCTCTGTTCTTTCCTAGAATGAAGAGACTAATCATTCAGGTAAGTGCTAGGCAAGAAATAGATGCAAGAATTTCAATAGAGACTGGTGGATGATTTCTGCTGTGTTACAACCCACCCCAGAGAGGGAGGGTAACCCAGGTTCTTGTTAATAAATCCCTTCTTCTGACATCATGCTCAAACATTATGATCTAGTGCTTAGAAAAGAAGCAGACAGATGAGCAAATTGGAGTCAGCAAGAGATTTCTGGGCTGCCACTAATGATACAGTGTCCAACATGGTGAGAACTCAATCTAGAAGTGAGAGTACTGGTATTATCATCAGTAGTACTGTAGGAAGCAGTATTCATGGTACATCATCTGACTAGCCACTTTTGAGTGTTTCTAGGACCTTACAGCACCTGACAGCTGTAGGTATACAAATTTATCTGTGGTATTTATTCTTCAGGGTTAGTTGTTACTTGCTGGAGGGTGATGTTATTTCTGGACAGCTTGTGCCTTGAGCATGGTCTGACTGATCTAGCACAAAGAAAACATTCTGTGGTTCACTCACAGGGAAAGTGAGCAATATTTCCTAACAGAACTAAGTAGATATTCCAATTTCATTGTCCTGATCTGGAAAATGAACATTTCTCTTTAGGTACAGACTATTTTTCTTTATGGCTTCTTTAAAAAAACATGACCATTAACCCAATAATTTCTGCAGAGGTTGAGGACCCCAGCTGAATTCCCCTGTGGCAGCTCTCCAAGAAGAAGGAGGTCAGCCTCTCTGATATTGATACAAGTCAAGTCTGTCATTACTCACTCACCTCCTTCTCTTTACAGCAGCTTTCTGGGTCACACAGGAAGTGTGGAACAAAACCAAGGATTTAACGAAAAACTAATTTTTAGCTCTGTTTCAAGCTCTGAATGGGAAAACAATAATTTCTCTTCTTTACCTTCTTCAAAAGTGCAAGTCGACAGCTTGAGTTCTTTCAACTACAACAGGAAATGGAAATTAGAAATGGAGAATAGCATCTTCTTCCTTTTATTTCCTTTCTTTGTCTTCGAGATGCAAAAAAATCCAACTTTTGCTTTGTAATAACAACACAATATTTACTGTGAATGGAAAGCTTGGGGGTAAATTAAAGAGAATCATAACAGAGACCATTAAACCTTACTAGATGTGCTTTCAAGGAAATTGTTAGCTGGGTCATGAAATTCTGGGCAAGTTCTCTCATTCACATAAAACATGTCTTGCAAGCAACTTTTGAATCATTAATATTATAATCTTCAGTCAGTTGCACCTTATATAAACACCCTATAGCTTTTGTGGAATGAGCGTAAGAAACTTCTCCCATATGAAACGTAGATGAAAACCTGGCACCAATAAGAGATATTCAAGTGAGGGAGTAAACTGACTGGCAAGTATTTGTTGATTGTGCTGTTCTTTCATCCAAAGGCGTGTGTAAGATAGACAAGGTTTGCAGGAAGACATTATATCTTTCGTTATGACAGCTAGTACAGGTGGAAAACCCCCCAAATTATTAAGCTCTCATCCCTTTTTCATATTAGCTCTTCATGTTATGTCATTAACTTCCACATCAATGTGGCAGTGTCATTGCAGCCCAACTGCCTAAAGATATTACATAGCCAAGGTTAACTATTGGCATTGTACTGCCTGCTTCAATCTGGCCAGAGTAGAGGGTCTTACAGGCAGAGTTATCCTGCTCTTGGTTCTCTGTGTCCAGCTGGAGTTTATGTCAGTGATACTAAAAGAAAAGAAAAGATTTGGAGGTTCATGCAGAGATGAAACAGGAGTGCTGAAGAGATTTTATTTCTTTATTTATTCACTCTCAAAATCAAAGAGCCCTAAAGTATCACTTTAGATCTACCATAAACCTATGGAAACAAAGTTTTGTTTACATAAAAAATAATTTGTATTTGTGAATGCACTTATGTGAGCCTACCCTCTGCAAAGCTTATTGCATACTTGTTTGCATCTGAACTGGCTTAACTATTCCATTATTCAATTGTAGTGTTTAAATGTGGGTTGATCTGGGCTAGAAAATCTTTTAAATTTGTTTTCCTCAAAATGTGGGCACTGGAGCATTATGCTCTCCGAGTGATATGAGAAAATTAGATTCAGTCTTGTGAGCTTGCTTGCTTTGAATGAAATTCTGCTGTAAATACAAGGAGTCAAATGTGGTTGGGAGAGTGTTTTTACTGCAGATCTGATCTGTTTTGTATTTGTTGCTGAACACACGTAGGCAGAAGAATTCATGCTGCACTGCAGTAAAACCTAAAATGCCATTAGAATATATTTGTGACAGCAGGAGAAGAAAACATCAAACTCTAGGATTTTTCTGTGAAAAAATAAGGACATGAAAATTATATAAATGACCGTTGCATTTTGCTTATTTATTTGGTTATGGATTTTGCATAGAATCAAAGAAAGCCATTGTTTTAATTCACTTATTCTCGTCCCAGTGGTGCCTTATAACCTTTCTAATGAATACCTTCTGTCACTACAAGACCTGAATCTGTCAAATATTTCTTATTCCTATTCTACCTTAAAAAATTCTGGTTTCATGTACAGATTTTTTTCCCTTTTTCTGTGAACTACACTGATTTATTGACTGTGACCAACATAGTGCCTTATTTTTTTGCTAATAATTGGATATTTGCAAGACATGGTAAAAGTCTGGAGAGGGGGAGAGAGACAGAAAGAATGCTCCTGAAGGGAGGTCAGTACTATTATGAGGACAACTATGGAGAACCCTGAGATGACCACTATCCTTCAGTCCTTCACTCTCTCAGTCATTCATAGACATACACACTCTGATGAAGCAGAAAGGGGGAAAGATATGGAAGAAAGGGGGAAAGATACAGAAGAAAGGGGGAAAGATATTTCCTTGTCATTCCCCCTCACTCCTGCATAATTCTTCTGGCAGTTGTTATCTGTCTCTTTAAAATGACAGTACAGTTTGCAGGTGCCCTAAAGCTTGCCTGAATGATATATAATTGTGAGGCTGAATCTGTCACATGGAACAATTTATATCTCTGCTTGCCCACACTCATCCAAAGAGAAAAAAAGAAATCTCACTATATCCAAATGCCAAGCTGGGAAGAAGAATGAAGGCCAGAGCAGAGGAAGGTAGCATTCTATCCTGAAAAGTCGCTGATTCTGACAACCGTTTATACATTGTCATGCAGAAGTCAGACAGTGGGAACTTCAAGCTTGATGCCATAGACAATATATATTAGTAGGAATTTGTACCAGCTAGTGATGGAGGAGGAACATAAAGACCCTTCTTAAATTTATTTCCTTACTTGATTTATTTTTTACTTCTGTACACATCATGGGAGAAGCCGAGCGAGCAGCACTGTATGCAGATGTGGTCATTAGACTGGGAAAACTGGAACAGATACAAAAAGTTGTTACAAAAATAATTAGAGGGCTGAAGTATATGCCTTCCTGTGGGAGACCTGAAGAACTGAATCTGCTCTGCTTTTCAAAAGATGACTGAAAGCTGAATTGATTACACAATGTTTGCGTTAATGAGGAGAAAATAGAGCTCTTTCATCTAGTGGAGAAAAGCATAACAAGAATTAATGACTACAAGCTTCAGCCACACAAATTGAAATTGGAAATTTGGCACATATTTTGAAAAATGAGGTGGAGTAGTCAACAGTTTAAAACTCCTAAAGGGGATACTGCACTTTGGTTTCTGTTGGATGATAAGTTAAATCTGTCTGTAGGGCTACTAGATACAGCTCATAGAATCATGAAATCATAACACCTGGGCCATGATGTGCAAGCCAGGACACAATTCCTCTGCTTGTTGGTGTCTATGCTAGTGTCCATCTACATTACTGCTTTCTCAATCTGATCATTTCCCCTAACAGTCCCTGTCCTTGGATGTCACTAAGACTGTTTAAAATACAGATCTGGAAGTCCATGTTTGAGATTTTGCTTCAAAAATGGACTTCAGTCAAGACTTTCTGAAACTTGGTCCTTAACCTTGTGGCTTATGAGGCGTAAGACGTTTTCTGACATTTTCTGTTTGCATTAGTCTTTTGGTTCAAACTTTCGTCTTGATGTAATGAGTCCATGGCTTTGGATAATCACCTCTGTCCAAGCTGCAGTGTAATGCATGCTTTGTTTCCTGTATTCTATTTATACCTACTCACATCCAAACACGACAAGGAATGAAACAATTGGCCTCAGGCAACAGAGGGAAGTTGCTATGCAAGCTCTTCACTTCTGATGTGATCAGTGGTGGGGCCTACTATGGCAATTTATAGTTCAGTCATATAACCTACCAGGTTCAGAGCCAAGTCCTGCTTTCTTGAGCATCAGCTGGTGGTAGGCTCTCCTTTAGAGCAAACCAATAAAATTTCTCTGAAACAAAGCACACTTGTGTGGTCCATATTTCTCCAAAGAAACCCCTCTTAAGAATGAGACTAAGACTTGCAATACTGAACATATAGTTCCCTATCCCAAAAGATTTTCTGTTCTCCAACATCACTATATGTTGCTAGGTCACACTCCAGGACAAAAAACCTGGATTTTTTTTGTCTTAGGACCATGGGGGCCTATGGGATTGTTCCAAGAATTACGTTCTCTATCAAGGGGCAGCCTCCAACTGTGAGCTGTGACTGCTCTGCAGTACCTGACCGGGTGGATAGGGATTATTCCACAGAGTGGACACATTTAAACAGCATATGTAAAACCATCTGTGCTATGTTGTAAACACCAAAAGGACTAGAAAGAATTTGTATCTGTGACTGTTGCTGCAAAGAGAGTCTGCAAGAACGACGAGTTTCTTAGTGGCAGGGATTATGTCCTGGTTTCAGCTGGAATAGAGTTCCTCCTCTCCTAATAACTGATGCAGTGCTATGTGTCAGATTTAGTATGAGAATAACATTGAAAAAAGCCTGACGTCTTAGTTGTTGCTAAGCAGTGCTTACCCTGAGTCAAGAACTTTTAGCGTTCTGTGCTCTGCCAGTGAGTAGGTACAAGGAAGCCAGAAGGGAGCATGGCCAGGACAGGTGACCCAATCTGGCCAACGGGATATTGCATACCATAGAACCCTGTGCTCAGTGTATAAACTGGGGGGAGCTGACCAGGAGCCACCGGTTGCTGCTCAGTTATGGGTCTGGCATCGGTCAGCAGGTGGTCAGGAACTATGTTGTACCTCACTTATTTTTCTTGGCTTTTATTCCTCTCTCTGTTTTCCCTTGTTCCTTTTTCATAATAATAACAAAGCCAATATCAGTAACAGTGTTAACAATAATTATTAATGGTAGTAGTATTATATTATTTTATTTCAAGGCTTTTACCATTTTCTGAACCTTCTCCCCATCTCACCAGCAGCACAGGGTGGGTGAGAAGTGAGCAGGTGGCTGTGTGGTACTTAGTTTCTGGTGTTAAAAAACAGACCATCACTACAATGAGGACATTCTAACTAGAAAAAAGGGATATTGACGCTGAGCATCCCAATATTCTTTCTGAGTCCAGTTGTTTTTTTAAAAGAAATTACTGTCATCTAGATCTCCATAGAAAAGGTGGCTACCAAAAGATTATACTATTTATCACCACAGTGACATGGTTAGGATGGAAGGTACCTGAGCCTTTTGGGAGTTTTGTGGGGGTCTTTTTTCAACCTCTTGTCATCTCTTACACATTTCTGGTCATTCAGGCTGATCCTATGTCATTCTTGATTGGTGTGGCAGAGTTAATAATACTAAATAAGATATCAGATAGTAATGGTGCATTGCCAGGCAGGACCCAAAATGCTGTGATTTTATGCTGATTCACCTTCAGATGCTTTCATGTCCAAGAATTCAGCATTTCTTATGAACTCATTGATTTCCTTTAACTGTGACAGTAGATATTTACCGAGTTTCTCTTGGTATAAGGAAATCCAGGAGGGAAAGCATTTGACAGTGTTGTGAAGTCAGCAAGAGGTAGGCTTGCCTATGAAACGATAAAGGTGCCACTAGAAGAGTCACATATTTCTGCATATGGAATTTCAAAGAGCTGAGATGCCAGGACCTGCAGGTCCACACCAAAGGACCTGCAGAGGAAAATACTGAATTATGTAAAATAAAAATAGGCTCTATTTCTTGAATCCTGCCTATGTACAATTTCAAGTTACAGACCACAACTATGAAGATTTCCCAGAAAAGGTTAAGAGCGAGGAATTCCTACACTAGTATCCACACAGTACCTGTGGGTAAGTAAATGAACTGCAGCTGGTGAGAAGGTGCAGGCATTCCCACTGGCTTTTCCTGGAGCTATCTTGTTGCCATCTGCTCCTCTCTCATTTTGCAATTACTGTGCAGAAAGCAGCATACAGATGAGAGTGCAGGAAAGCTGGGGTTGGACTTGCTTCTGGCAGTAATGACTCCACCCCCTACCTCCAAAGCCACACCTGCCAAGGCAAAATCTTGAGAGGGTCTAATAAGGTACGAAGTGGCCTCTGAACAAGCCACAGCAACATGAGCCAAGATAACAGGCTGTGGCAGGAAGAACCGCCAAGTGTTCAGGGTGGCACTGCAACTCACTGGTCTCAAAGCATCAGGTGCATACAGGCTGCTTGGCACAGCATGAGCTCAGAAGCAGCTGTGGAAGGCATTGCTACCATGAACTTGGCCAGATCAGCTGGTGTCAGCTGTGGCAGACCACTCTCCAGTGCTCTGTGATCCTTGCAGTGCAATGGAGTGAAGCCTTCCATTTGAGAGGGATCTCAGCTTGGAAGGGTGGGCAGAGAATTCTGCCAACTGCATGAAGGGGAACCACATAAAACAAAGCCTATTTTGACCTTCTGCATGCTCACCATCCAGAGAAAGTATAGGCTAAGGCTAATATCTGTGAAATTCTGCAGAGTTATCTCAAAGCCTCTAACTGGCACAACAGGAGGAGTTAGAGGTTACCAGATTCCAAATAATAAAAGCAATCCTCTTTCTGTTCCCAACATATGGCATAACAGGTAGGACAGAAAAGATGTCCGTGAAAGTTACTTTTATCTTTCTTCACAATGAGACCTTCTTCATTTGTAGTACATTTCTAGCCATGATATCATGTTCTCATATCTTCAAATCATGTTTGGATGCCTTTTTGAAAGAAACAATTTTTGCCAGACACACCAGACAGTGCAAAGATAACTAAATAAAACATTATAACTGAAATAAAAATTATTGCCCTACTCATACCTTTTAGCCTTACGCTAAGTACATCTTTGGTTTTTATTGTAAACTATGCAATATTTGATGTGTGCCTCTAACATTGCAAAGAAAAAAAAATAGAACCATGATTTGACTATGCACAATAACAAAAAACCCGCCAACGTTCTGGTATATTCCAGATACTGGTGTTTTTAAGAAAAAATCACATAATATTTGGCTTATGTTTTGGGTTGTTTGTTTTTTGTTGTTGTTGTTGTTTTTAATAACTGGTCTGGCAAAACAACTCTGCCCAGGAGTGCACCCTGGCAGAGTTGAGAAGTGGGAAGGTAATCGTGCAGAGAAAATAGAATTCCTGCTCAGTGAAAAAAAAAATCAAACCAGGGAGGTCCTTTTAACAACCCGCCTTACTACGTTTATCAAACAGAAAGATGAACAAAGAATACCAAGTAATGAGTAATAAGAAGGTTTCTTTTAAATATAAAATTAAAAAACAACATTGAATTCAAGGAATTCAACATTGAATACTTGAATTTCTGCTACTGGCAACTCAGCTTTTGACCAATACTACCAAATAGACACTTTCCCGGGAGACATGCCTGTCCCCTCATCCACTCACTGAACCTCATCTCAGGGCAGATAACGAGCTCTAGAATTAGTTATAGCACTCACCCAACCAGGTTACCCACTTGCTTCAATATGTACACTGACTGCCTGTGGCTTCAGCCCTATACTTGTAATGTCCATCTCTCTTTGAAATCTTTCCATGGTTTCAGAGCCACAGGCATGACCTTGTAGAACCTGTACTATTATTGAAATCATTAGTCTTGTCATAGCAGCTGATCTTTAACTTACAGACATTTTGGTTTCCTAAGTTCAGAGTCATTCATGCAAACAATTGCATGACAGGGAAACGCAGTGGCTGTTCATTCAAAAAATAAAAAAATTCCCACACTTAATTTCAACATGAGGAAGAAAGTTCTTGATTTGACACTGCTCCAGATATAAAGCTTTTTGGGTTCTTCCTTTCTTTATTAAAGTAACAGATCATGATGTTTAAATGATGGATTAAAGAATATGTTTTACTTTTATATTTTATTATTGAGGATTAATATAAATGATGTTCTTAGAGACACATGTACTAAACTCTCTTATTCCTGTGAATAGCACTGATGGTCTCTGTGGGAGAAAGGAAGACTTCCTGCACATTGCCTGAAGAATATTTCATTTTATTACTTTGCTAAATTAGAATGATTTGTAGAAAAGGCAAAAAAAATGCTGAGAAATGGAGCTGAAACATGGACAAAATAGGGTGGTGGGAGGAAAATTTTGTGGACACTATATGGACACGTGATTTGTGCCCTTACTTGACTAGCTGTGGGAGGAAGATGTTATCAGAGAGGCTTCTGATCAGATCTGTGATTTGTTCCCTGACTGTAGAAAATATGCTTCACCAGGATGGACAGGCTCTTTTGGTATCAGAAATTATTTGACATGCAAAACAAGTATTCCAAAGGTTTTACATAAATGCCTGGCTCCTCCTGAACTGTATGTGGAAATGAGCTTTAGAGTCCCAGCCTCTTCTGTAAAACATACAGACTTAGAGTTAAATACAACTGAATTTGTGGCTTCACTGTCTCCTGATTAAGGCTTGTGCAGACAAGGCAGCTGGGTCCCTCTATCCACAGAGGATCGACGTTAAGCCTGGCTGCCTCCAGATTTTGCAGTGCAATTCTGTGGGCCTGTCTTTCTTATTAGGGCTGTGTGATTATTTATAGAGCAGTAGCTGAGACTGGTGATCCAGTCACTGTGAAAAGGCACAGCAAGGAGTGGCAGCTGAAAGCATTGCATTTAAGCTGTTTGGTTGGAAGGGCTGACAGAAAATCAGATTTTCAATAAGTCTGTTTTTTTTTTTTTTTGGGGGGTGGGGGTGATATCTGTTTTTCAATGCAACTTCGACATTGGAACACAAAAATTCCCCAAAGATGCAATAATTGAATATTCTATATATCAGAATTTTGCCAGAGTACCTCATGGTAACTGCGATCCAGTTGCATCATTTCACCTTCTTCACATCTGCTGTGATTCACTGAAGCTGAAAACACCCAAAATACACAAGTAAAGATCCACCAGTCAAGACATAAAACAGCCTGTTAAGGCACATCAAGGAGGTACACATATATCAATGCTGTTAACTTCTACTTGTGAAATACCCTGGAAATATTTTCAAACTGAAATATTTCTGGTTTCTGCAATTTTTTTTTAAAATATTTTTATTCTTACAGTAAAAACAAAACAAGCAACAAACAAAACCAACCAACCAAACCCCCCCCCCCCCCCAAACCAAACCAAAACAAAACCTGCTGATGCTGTAGCAAGCAAAGGGACAGAAAGAAAACAGGTAGAGAAAGGTGATGTTCCCAAGAGATTGAGTTTATTTTCAGGAACTCTTCATTGCTTAGAATACTGTTGTGCTTCACAAGCTCTAAGACTGGAAGCAAAGTCGAGGGAGGCACCAGAGCAGGCTGTCAGGATAGAACATTAGTCATATCATCAGTCTATGCTTAAATAATTCCCATGTGTGCAGTTACACCAAGTTAAAGATACTGGATCTTATTTTCAGCTCTGTTCTACTAGCATGAGACCATTGAAATTAAGGAATTTCACTAATGTGTTACAGAAGAAAATTAAGTCTATTTTCTTCATTACAAATTTCCTTGTAATTGGTAAGTCTGTATATTTAAACACAAGAATCAACCTTTGTGTTTTGCTTGGGGAAAATAAAAAAACACTGATTTCCTTTATGAGCCTGCAGTCATTTGGGAGAGAGAGGCAGAGATCAGCTGTCATTGCAGAGAACATCAGAGGAGTCGGTGGCAGCAAGCCATAGCGAAGAGGTTAAAAAACCCCCTCCATCATGCCATGTTTTGTTCACATCATTGGAGAGAGATTAATGTTAAAATTAGTGGGTCATTATGCTCCTTGGGGACAAGGTGTAAAGTTTACACTGATAAAAGTACCTCTTGTAGCATCACATACACAGCAGAACTGGCACAGAATCAAAAAAAATCAGACTCCACAGGAGAAAAAGGAGTTGTCATCCAGCCTGGTTATTTCCTCCCCTTTCTCCTTGAGTGTACAGTCACCTGCTCCCAGGATGAGAAAAAGAAGGATTTGCATGGAAAGGTATGATCTCTTACTGCCCCAGCTGGGTAAGTCACTTTCTGACTTGCATCCCACTCCATAGCCATGTTCAGTTGCTTACCTCATACATCTTCCCTTCACTCAACTTTTATACAGTCACATTTTTATGTTTTTGTCCACTTACTGCTGCTCCAGCAAAACTCTTCCCTAAAATGTTAAAAATGACAGTCAAATGATAAAATAAAAGGTGATCTGTGATGCAAACAAGGTCTTTTGCCAAGCTTCTCTCAGATCATGTTTATCTGTTGCATTACCCACTCTGCTTCTGTCTTGACCAGTCAGATAATGAGCCCCCTGTAAAACAGCCTCGAGCTTCTGTTTATGTAGAAAGATGGATTTGGCTTGGAGCTGCAGATGCAGGTCTTTAAATGAGTGGAGTTGCTAAGCTACAAAGTTTAGCTGGTACCTTAAATTTCAGCAGTCTTTATGAAAAATAGCTGCTTAGGATGGATACACTATGGAGTGAAGCTCTCACTCACTTTTGCAGGGGCCAGCTGTGGGCACAGGACACCCCATATAGCAGCAAACCACTGCAGCACCTTTAAGACTGTGAGAAAAGGTGACATTTTGGATATCAACAGAAAATTCTCAAAAGTCTCCTTTTAAAGGGACAAAAGCCAATACAATTATTTGCCTTTCTATTTTTCTCCCACAATACACCATTTCAGCATGCAACACGTTTCCACTGAAAGTGTTGGAGATCAAGAATGTAGAGAGGTAAAGAGGGAGCATATATACCTATAAATAATATGACACAGGATAGCTAAGGTAAAGAAAACAGCTAAGACGAGGAAAGACTGATGAATCCTCATGATACAAAGCTCAAGAAAAACAGTAACTGTTCAGATTTAGGATAAGAGCATTACTCACACAGATCATCATATAGCTGTCTCCTGGGAGAGTTATTTCATCTTATTCTGAAGTATTTGACTCCGGCCCTAGTCCATGAGTGGATAAATGAGTTGACAAATGTTATTTCTGACATTGTGGTAAATCTTATGTTTCATAAGCAGGTCAGCTGGCAGGTTTTGAGACAGTGCTGGATTAGACTTTATTCATACAAATCACTGCAAAGAGGCTGCATTATAAAGTATTGCTACATCACACCTCTACTGTTATGCCAAGCTTCTTGAGCTCGTTCTTTTTTGTTGCTGTTGTTAGGTTTTTTGGTTTTTTTCCCCCCCCTCAAAGGACAGAATCATGAATTCCAATGCATCTTTATTAAACTGGGTGTGGGCATGGTTTCGCCTATAAGGCAGATTTCTTGACTGAAACAGAGTGGAATATTTCACTCAAACCTTTAATCTCAGCATCCCATTCTGCTGGGACAGTCTTTCAAAGACACAAATGAGATGCATGATAAAGAATACACCTGCAACTGAGCAACCTTGCACTAAATTGTGAGCAGTTTTCTGGCCAGGAAAAAAAATTATTTTATTGCAAGATCTCAATTTAATTCAGATACTTTATATACTTTATATATATGCCATTTTTCAAAACTGGTACTTTTTCTTCTCATTGTTTTCAAACTATTTTTTTTGTGTTAAAACTTCTTTTTGTGTGCATATCTCTTTATAATTTTTCTACTCTTCCCACACTGTGTTTTCTCCCAAAATATGCTTTATATTATGCCAGCTTTCTTTCCTGTTACATATTTTTAGATTTTCCTCATCATCACAGACTCCTTTGGAAGTTTCTGATTCTCTGCTAGAAAAAAAAAAAATAAAAAAATGAGGATTCTTTTCCTTTCAAGCCTTCGTAACAAAGCCAAAAAGCACAGGGGCTGATCAGGAAGAAAAGTGAGTTGATAATAGGAAAGGCTGGATCACAAATACACTTCTACACAGGACAGCCACACCAGTCACAGCAAAGGACATGCCAGTGTATCAAGCTCCACTTTTGTTCTGAAGGAATATCCCTCCTGCTATCAAATCTCTCTATGCAAATAAGACTTCTTAAATGGTACAAAATAATTTCAAATAGACACAGTGGCTAATAATCATTTTAAAATATACAATAAAAAAAGCTTTGGAAAAGAGCTGGAGGAGACCCTCTTAGGAGTCCTGAATCCAAGTCTCAGGTCCTCATCACAGGAAAGACACAGATTTGTTGAAGTGAGTCCAGAGAAAGCCCATGAAGATGATTAGAGGGCTGAAGCACCTCTTCTCTGAAGGCAGGCTGAGAGATTTGGGGTTGTTCAGCCAGAATAAGAGAAGGCTCCAGAGAAACCTTTTGACTTCAGCAAATGACTTCACAGCAGCATTCCAGTACTTGAATAACGCCTGTGAGAAAGATGGGGACAAATTGTTTTACAGGGCCTGTTGTGATAGGATAAGGGGCAATGATTTTAAACTGAAGGAGGGTCGATTTAGATAACATATAAGGAAGAAATTTTTTACAATGAGGGTGGTGAGAAACTGGCACAGGTTGCTCAGGGAGGTGATAGATTCCCCATCCCTGGAAACATTCAAGGTCAGGTTGGATGGGGATCTGAGCACCCTGACTGAGTTGAAGATGCCCCTGCTCATTGCGGGAGGACTGGACTTGATAGCCTTTTAAGTTTCCTTACAACTCAGACTGTTCTATGATTCTATGAGAACTAAAGTCTAAATGTGCTTTACTGTAAAGTGCAGACGCCCAAGAGAATATTTAGAGTCTGGTATCATTTTCTAATGGCTACAGCAGGGGATGGGGAGATAAGATCGGAACTGCTTTTTTATTTGATTGTTTTCTTTTTTTCTTTCTCTCAGACTCATGCTGTGCTTTGGATTCCCCTCCCTAATTGCTGTTTTCTAATATTTACATAGAGCTGTAACATTTCCAAAGCAAAATGAAAGAACAGGAAACTGTGCTTCAAATTCAGTGTGTGTCCTTAAGGCTCTGTTAGTTAGTCTTAGCACTTATTTTCAGTTTGAGGTTGGAAGGGCTTTAGAACAATTAAAACAAAACTCAATTTAATTTGAATATTTTTCTCCAGACTCCAACCAAAAATTACATCCCTCTAATCCAAGTTCAGGTCAGCTAAATTTTCATCACAGAACAACCTGAAAAAGAAATCTCTGAATTCAATATAAAAAGTGTTTTAGTGTTTACAATATTCCCAGGAGTGGGAATAGGAAGGGGTAAAATAGAGTGGTTGTAGTCCCAGTTCATCTACCATTACTATGGTGCAACATGCTTGGAGACATGATTTATAGGCAGCTAAGTTACTCTGCAGCCCTGCATTTGGGTTTAGATCACCTCTCCATTTCTTTGTTCAAATGTTGAAATTTTACTATGGAAAAGGCGTTGTGTGGTGGTATTTGCAGTTATTGGAAAACACTTGGAAAAGTAAACATCTTTCATAGAGTCATAGAATCATCTGGGTTGGATATGTCCTTAAATATCATCTAATTCCAAACCCTCTGCCATGGGCAGGGACAACTCAGAAGAACAGGTCGTTCAAAGCTCCATCCAACTTGGCCTTGAACACTTCCAGGGATGAGGCAAACACAACTTCTCTGTATGTGTCTGCACCTCACCACTCTCACAGCAAAGAATTTCTTCCTACTGTCTAATCTAAACCTTCCCTCTTTCAGTTTAAAGTCGTTCCCCCTTGTCCTATCACAGAATAACAGAATCATAGTATATCCAGAGATGGAAGGGACCCACAAGAACCACTGAAATCATATCCTTTCCCTGCACAGGACAGCCCCAAGAATCACACCATGTGCCCAAGAGTATCATCCAAACACCTCTTGAACTCTGTCAAGCTTGATGCTGTGACCACTGCCCTGGGGAGCCTGTTCCAGCCCCCAACCATCCTTTGAGTGAAGAACCTTTTCCTAATATCCAACCTAACCCTCCCCTGACACAACCTCAGACCCTTCCCTCAGCTCTTGTCCCTGGTCCCCATAGAGCAGAGATCAGTGCCTGCCCCTCCTCTTCCCCTCACAGGGAAGTTGTAACTGCAATGAGGTCTCTCCTTCTCTTCTTCAGGATGAACAGATCAAGTGCCCTCAGCTGCTCTTCATATGACTTCCCCTCTAGACCTGTCTTCACTGTCTTCATAGCCCTCTTTTTCACATTTTCTAATAACTTTATACCTTCCCACTGTTGTGGCTCCCAACACTGCACAGAATACTCGAGGTGAGGTACCTTGAGGTGAGCATGTAGTGAGTACTCGTTACATGTCCATGCAAAAAGTTCCTCTCCAGCTTTCTGGACAAGGGTGTTGTGGGACAGTGTTAAATGTGATGCCACACATCTACCTCAGTGACATCACTTGCTCTTCCCTAATCCACAATGCCATAACCTCATTGGAGAAGGTCACCAAATCTGCCAGGCATGATTAGTGAAGTCTTTGCTAATTTGTAGGTAATATTAAAACAGTCATGTTTAATAGTAAGTCAAGCATTATCTTGATAGAAATTAAACATTTTTATTGAGTTTGTTATTGAAGGCTTGAAAAGAAAAACTGCATTTGTCCTGGACTTCTAAAGTGTACATGTTTAATATTTTGGTTTTTATTTATTTTGGAATAATATCTGCACTATTTCTCTTACAAAATACATTTTTGAACAAGAAAGGGAATTTCCAAAAGGCTAAATAAATAGACCATGAACAAACAGTTTATTTGTGATTGCAAGACTTGGTTTTTGTTTGTTTGGGTGGTTTTCTTGTTTTGTTTCATTTTGACTTTGAAATAAAACTTAATTTTCACTGCAATCTATGCATGACACTGATTCCATCACTTATCAAAAATCCTGGAAAAAAAGAATTAGCAGAAATAAGTAGCAGAATAAGTAACTATTTCATTTTTTTCAATTCAACCTAAAAACTTTCCTTATGTGCTTTTTAAAATCACATGGAAATTAATCTGAGTGAAAATAAAATGTGGGAAAGACCAACACACTTTCAAATTATTTTTTTTACCTTTTTGTTTGTTGTTGTTATTAGTGTTATTAATATTAGTATTGTCATAGCACTAATTCAATGCTCCAGAAAAAAAAAGAAAAAAAAAAAGTAGGATCTTGAGCCACTCTCTAAAAGCAGCCCTGGAAAAGACATTGGTCTGTTATTACAGATCCTAATCTTGTTCCTTTTAGGGACACAAGTAGGTCCTACATTTCCATATTAAAGATGCAACAAATTTCCCTTTTAATTCTGGTTGGCTGTGGACAGAGGTGTGTGCAGAAGCGTGTCTTGCTGATATTGTCCGTCCTCTTCTGTGATCCTACTTAACACACTCTGGTGAACCTGCCTGTGATGGTGTCCCTTTTGCAATCTGCGATGATTTCTAAAGAGCAGGCTGTGTTTCCTATTCTCAGTTATAGCTATTGGTGACCAGGAGGGCAGAATCTGTGCACTGCACAGGTAAATGGGGTAATTCATATTGGATCAGACACATAAGATGGTCGCCCTCATTTCCATTTCCTATCTGCTCCTCTCTGTAAGATAAGAATAAATATATTTTCTCATATAGCAAGCAGCAGATCACCAGGTGTGAGAGTAATAAGTTCTTAAAAATGGATATATTTCTTACTCATGCACACAAATGCCTTTTATCTATCTATGTATCAAGGAATAGAAATGCTACCTGTCTGTTCTTTGCTCATTTAAAAGACCATTCAATGAGCTACACTGAACCTCTGCCTAGTACAGGCCATGGACTTTCACTCAGGGGCTCCTGCATTGAGCCTTGAGCTTCTGTGTGAGAAAAACAGGGGAAATCAAACCTCTCCCCATTGCTTCCAGCAAATTCATCAGCTTTTGTGGGCCACAAGAGGAGCTTGTGTGTGTGCTCACACCTCTGTTGATGGAAACTCCACGTCCTTATGGGCTTGGAACCACTGCTCAGAACTGCTGAGCTATCATACACCTCTCAAAGCACGCTGTCTTTCCTACCTTATTTTAAACCACAAAACAAAACAGCAAGATAGCCTTGTTTTAGCTACATACGTGTCTTTGCCAACATCATATATGGTACGCAGTCAAGAGTCTTGAGAATGGAAGCAGTGCTGAATGGCTACAGAAATCCAGGCAAAGTCCGAGTATTTCAACACCCTGTTATGTGTGTAGATATGAATTTGTGTGGGAAGAGCAGTGAGGAAAGAGATGAGTCTGAAAGTAATGATCAAAAACCTTTGGGTAATGTTTTAATTGTATTTATACTATGCATAATTTATAATAGCTTTTCTAATATACTAAAGGGTATTCAGTCAGAACTATTGTTGCTTCCTCATGGAAAGCATAAGATTATAATCATGCTCATATTTCATTATTAGAAATAGCATGCAACAAAATTGTTCCTGGTTGGGGATTTTTTTGACATTCAGAAAGACTGTCATTCCAGACCAAAAAGCTAATGATGTGCAATATAAAAACGATTACATGCATGTCAGTGAAAATATATTGAATTCACACATTTCACAACTCCTTCTCTCCATTAACCTTGTGCAGAAAAAAATGGGACTTTAAATTATATTAATAAGTAGCTAAGTCCATGATACATTTGCTATATGTAGATAAAATTGTACGAAATAGAACTGGTGTTTTTCTAAAAAAAACCCTCCATGTTTGCAGTACCTGGCAAATTA
This sequence comes from Dendrocincla fuliginosa, assembly GCA_035047845.1. Classification (NCBI taxonomy): domain Eukaryota; kingdom Metazoa; phylum Chordata; class Aves; order Passeriformes; family Dendrocolaptidae; genus Dendrocincla; species Dendrocincla fuliginosa. Next base: position 142,736,800 of record JAWWMO010000083.1, on the reverse strand, counting down.
CATTTACCACCAGCATTTGGAAATTCTTCACGTAGTCTCTGTAAATATAACGAGAAACCAAGGACTGAAAATGAACCACTTTCTAGACCCATACTTGGTTTATAATAATAAAGTTCTATGCATGACTTACTTTTGTTTTGTGTTTTACATATGACATAATCAACTATGTTTTCCACTTATGGTAATGAAACATACTTCTGGAGATAAATTATATGAGACTGAAAAATAAAATTAAACTGAAAGGGAGGAATGGATGAATAAGAAAATTTGTAATAGTGATATGAACCACTGTTCTGCACACACCAGGCAAAATTACTACATAAGGCAAATGCACAGTGATGGAGGTGAGCCTGGATATGTGCTCCTTCTGTGCCTGAGTGGAAGGGGGTTGCTCCATTACCTGACTATTTGCCTTCCCTGCAGTGATTTACATCAGTTTTCTAAGGGCACAGATATGCAGCTACCACACTCCAAAGCCTTCACCTTGTGTGACACTGGTTCACATCTGACTGACTACCTGTAAGTAATAAAAGATAGGTTTGCAGGCAGACTGCAGCATGTTTCCAAGAAATGGGAACTGTCCATTTATTTCAGCTGTCTGGGAACATGTGTCAACCCTGCGAATGGTTTCATTTCCTGGAGAGAAAAGTGGCTTTCCAATTTGCACAAATTACTGTAACCACACATGTCATTCTGAATGACCATTAGGAGACTCTGTCACCACATATTTTCCCATTTCAAAACAGAAAGGAAAAAGACCATTAACTTTTTCAAGGAGAAGTATAGTTTTAAGAATTCAGACAATGGAAACAGCAAAGTTGTCATATTTAGACTACCCATAAAGTCCTTGGTGAGCAGTGTATTGCCTGAGTGACCCATGAGATCAGAGCTTATTTTTTTAATTTGTCACTACAAATAATACCTTCTAGTTAAAAAAAACCCTAACTGTGGCTCGAAATGAAAAGACAGACTTGCTCAGTGAAATGCACACACTGTGTCCAAACAGTCTTAGTGTGTATGATGTCCACAATACAGTTACAAACTCTTGGGACAGCAGGTAGATAGTCTGTTTAAAATGTGAGTGACAGAAGGAGATGTGGAATATGCAGACCTGCTAGTGACAACCTCACTCCTCCAGGTTTTCATCTTCATCTCAGGCAGCATAAAGAAAATAATTAAAGAAGTGCTGGTGTGAGAGGATCTTGAGAGATTACCTCCAGTAATTTATTTAAGATGTTATCTCTTACATTTCTGCCTCATACAAGAGAATAATATTTACTAAATCATTCCAGTTTATAGTCCAGTAGTCAAAAGACATGACTTAAAACACCAAAGAAAGCTAATTTTCACTGAGACCTCAGAGAGTGAACTGCAGAAGCTGGAACTAAGGCAGTCTTTCAGCTCCTCCAAATTTGGGGTTGGATGGTTTCCTTCTTCAGAAAGGCAGACTGTGTTATTGAGAGGAGTCTCTTATGGGGACCCCTTTCTTAGACAGCAAGTCAGAGTCCTGAGCCTCTAAATTAACTGTCAACACAGGTTAGTTCCTTTCCACTCAAAGACACAGGAAGAGTCTCAAAAGGAACAATATGGCACAAAGCTTTACAAGGAAGATTAAGAAAAACATGCAAAATTAGTCAAACAGTTCCACAATTTAAGATAAAGCAACTGGCAAAGTTGGTTATGAAAAGAAAAAAAAACATTCTACAAATCAAGTCTGGAATGGAACTGGGAGGCACAAACAAAAGGAGAAGGAAGGAACAGAAGGGAGGCCAGAAGGTATCTGACATGATTAAATGGCAACTTCCAAATAGCAAAATGAGTCAAACAAAAATCCTTTATTATCTGACCCTAATGAAGCCAGTAAACAGGAAGATAAGTAAACAGCTGTTAAGTAAGAAGAAAATTAAGAAGGCCAAGATGGATTTCAAAGAATAAATAGCTAATGGTGTGAAAACAAATAAAAATCAGGATGTCTGAAAGAGATCAATAATTCCACTGAATCATCAGTGGGTAAAGAGATCTATGAAGGAATATAAGCATATTGATGAGAGGCTTAGTAGGTTTTTTTGTATAAGTTTCATGAAGGAGACTGCTGGATGAATACTTACCATGAACTTGTTTTTTACTGCTATGGAAAAGGAAATATTTTTGGATATTGAAATGTCAGGAAACAAAATAATAACTTATAGAGTGATAAAATGCATCAGATCCAAATCAGACACACCTGGGAATTTCTAGGGAATGTAAGTATGGAAAAATAATCTGCAAAAATATGCAGTCTGTCTTCAAAAAAAAACATCCTTCCCAAACCAGAAGAAGGTAGTAAATGTCATATGTAAACAACTGCAGAATATCAAATGTCTGGAGGGTATCTCAGGAGGAACCAGCCAGCCTGACCCTTGCAGAAGAAAGTTACATCACCCTAATCCCTTGGAGTTTTTCATATGTCATTAGTTTAGCTGGTAAAGAAAATATCACTGGCAACATATAGATCAAGACTTAGCATTTTGAAAAGACTTAGATAAATATTTTGAGACCAGGATCCATAGGGGAAGAATGAGGTAGGGTGCTACTCAGTGCCATGACTTTGAATAATGTCAGGGTATTAGTGTTCCCTTCTTTCTGTTGGCAAAATCTGCTGTAGAGTTTGTGACTAGTGGGTCTGATGTGCTGAGGACAGGTGAGGCCACACACGCTTTGCACACATGAATGTCACACCTGCTCTATGACTACTGTAGGGACATTAAATCCACTGTGTCCAGAACACATTGCACTCTCTCGGCTTATTCAACACTTTTCTTCGAGAATCCAAATATCCCTGGGAACTAACAAAGTCACTGGTCTGACTGACAAATACTGGGACCTTCAGGGTCTAGGTCACCCTGTGTGGTGAGAGAGAACACAGCTGAGTGAGGTATTCCTGGTAGCAAAGGGCAGCACATTGTTGTTCCTGCAGCCTTTTTTCCCATTACCTCTAACAAACTTGAGCTGATCTCACTTGCCTGCAGTGTGCTGTGTTTGTTCATTCTCTGGCCTCTTTATGCATAATTGCAATCCCACTGAGATTGGATGTTTTACTAAAGATATTAAATGTTACCAGCAATCTCCATTAGTATAAGAGACCACACAGAGCTACAAAGTGCCTTACATTAAAGCATTACTCCATTAAGGACATTACTGCAGTAGCAGAGGTTAAACTTTCCTGATTTGTCTGCTTACAGAATGGCATTTATAGAGAATGACATGATTTCGAGGTCCTAGCAGAAAACCCTCCTCTGTTCTTTCTTTCTTGCCTCCATAGACCAGGATCAGTTCACCAACCCAGGACTGGGGTGACTGGTTTCCAGTGTCCAGTTGGGACAGCATGGTTTCTTATAAACCTTGTGGCAAAGGAGCTGGGGTCACTCTGAGGGTCTGATAGCATGTCTCAAATGGCACTATGTCCCTCCTTAGGCAGCTGGATCATGTTTAGAAAGATGAATTTGCTAAGCACTTCAATAAATCATTTAGTTATCTGAAAGCGGATGTTATATCTCCATTTTTAAGTACCCAAATTTGAAATTTTTACTTGTAACAGAATCTGTGACTTATTTCAGTCATTATTTAGCTTTTTGTTTGGGCAGGCCAATGAAGCTCTCACACAGTTATTTTAGAAATTAACCTAAAATATTTTCAGATCATTACCTAAAACAAGGCTAATATATATTGATCACTGAGCTAACAGATTTGCAATTTCTTTTTCCCACAGTGGAAATAGAAAAGGTTAACCCATGCTGTTTAGCAAAGAATTTGTTCAACATTGAAAAGATCATAGTTAATAAATAAGTCTTTGGGGAATTGTTTCTGATTACATTGGAACCTGCCTGAAAACCAGCTAATAAAAGTTTGATAAGATTAGCTGAAGAGTTTAATTCTGGATATGCTGGGTGGGCTTCATCTTACTTAAATTTAGCTGTGCACACCATAAAATATATATATATATATATGATTTTAGATAACTAAAATTCCTGGTGTAATCAGTGTACTGATAACAGAGTACTTTTGGAGCAAAATTTCTGTGTTCACTTTCAGACTTCTCCTTTTCAGGTGAAATGCATGGTACCATGTTTCCACGCTGCCTGTGCAAGCCCTAGAGATGACCAGGTCATGTGAATAAGTTTGCAGTAGGTCAGCTGAGCCCCATCCATACAAATAAGTGTATTCGCACCACCTCACATTAGACATCAAACTCAGTGGACCACACTAGGAAGCAAATCCCCCTTCAGGCTCTATATTATGCACAGAGAGAGGTCATCTATTCCCACAGGTGATGCAGAGCTAGAGTTTGAAGTGTATTGTTCAAAAGTACCAAAGAGCCTGTTCAACTCTACAGAACATTTCACATGCAGGGAAAAATGTTCTAACTTAGGCACCCAGGTACACATGCCTACAGTTAGATGGAGAGACTATTTCCAGAGGTGAGTGTTTAAAAATAACAATCATGTCTTCCTAATTTTTACCCCCATAGATGTTACCTCACTTTTTATTTTTTAATTATTATGTGGAGTTCTCCTTGGACATTTGATCCAGATGTTTAAAAAAAATTTGAACCTATTTGGGTTTAGGTATTATGAAATAGTAAAGTAGAACTTTAAATAATATATGTATGGAGCTTTAGTTAAGTGGTGTTATCTCTGTGGTTGCTCCATTTTTAAAAACTTTTTTTTTTTTCCCCCTCTCTTTTCTATTGTGTGATCTGAAGAACCATGAAACTAACACTGGAAACAGAACAGGACTTTGGGAAAGAAATCTGCAGTACATGCACATTGCACTGATATTTTCTTGCCTGCAGCAGTAATTGTTTTCCAAAGTACATTTCCTGTCTTACAGTTTTCTTACCTGCAGTAGCAAAATAAATAGTCATTTAGAAAAAAACCCAAACAAACCACTACAAATCTCATTTATTTGGTTCTGACAATTTCATCTGCTTAGGTCGCACACTGCCACTGGCCATTGTTCATGTCTTTGTTAAATCATTGGAACACAAGCCCGAATCTTGTGCAGTATTGCCTGTGCTAGAAAAATTCATTTAAAACACTGAAGTGGAGAGTTGCTCCCTGCAGTAAAGGTGTAAGCACCAGGTATAAATGTGAGAAGGTTCAGGGAACTAATGTGTATGGCTTAAGTCCAAGATCTCTCATGTGCTTCCAAATAACAAGTTTTGAATAAAGTAAAATAAACTATCTCTGGACAGTTTTATCTTCTAAGGGCTCTGACACAGGTCAGTGGTCTACTGAATTAATTTTGTCTCTCCAAAGACAGAGTTTATGTATACAATAAGTCACTATATACATTGATTTACAATTTTTTTTTTTATTGCTGTGTTTGTCATTGCTTAAATTCTTATTCTGCAAATAGTATTTTGGTAGAAAAAAATAACAGATGTGCTTTGGCCAAGCAGTTTGCAAAGTATACTGCCAATCTCATGTGCCCTTCACTGGAAAAGTATAACAAAAATTAGTTAGAAACATTACATGGATTCTAGTTCTGTTGAGTACATATATAACCACATACTGCTTTCTTTTCTTTTGTATTTAAGTCTATTTTTAATATTTGCTGACAGGATTAAAATGAGGCTGCTTTCTCCCAGACTGGAAATTTCATCCTTTTTGTACACTGCTATTAGGTTTCACGGATTTCATTAGAGTTTTCATTAAAGAATATGCAATAATGAAGATGTGAAGGATTCAGATGATCAGCTCACTGAAGTCTCCAGGGGGTGGTTGTGACTTTCTAGACTTCACTTTGGTGGGAAGTGCAGTTTGCTCTGCTGGAAAGGGAACTTTTCTGCTGGAAAGGATGTTGCCAGATAGAGCATCAGCAATGGGAACTCACTGGGGGATGATCACCTGCTAAAATGGGTGAAGTTTGTACAAACCTCTGGTCACAAGGAGTGTTTTCAGGGTGTCATACTGGAGCCAATACAGTTTTGCCTCTTCTAAAAGAACAAAGCTGGGAAGACGGAATGTGTTTCTTGCAAGCTGGTGGATGGCACTAAATGGAAGGAAGCCCAATATGGGCTCCCCAGATATTGACAAAGATCAGCAAGTTGAGCAGAAGGCTATCAAGACTGTCAGGATGCTGGAGCACCAGACATATGGGGATGGGATACAGTCCTTCCCAAACTAAATTATTCTGTTACTCTACTATTCTAAGTAACCTGCATATGGCATATTTCTTTCTGTTGCTGTAAATAGCTGCCTGAGGAAGCTTTGCTTTCATCATTTGTTTTCCTCAAAAAAAAAAAAAAAAAAAGGAATCAAGTTGAAAAGGATCAAGACCATGTGAGAAGAAGAAACCTAAATCCCCTGTAAGGTGGTTGCTCTCACAAAGGAGGTATATGGTTCAACATGGTAAATACACCTGCCATGATCTGTTAATTTCTCATTCATATTATTGATCATGAATTTAGCAGAGCTGTGAGTGTTCAAGCTTTCTCTTCTTCAGGATATTCAGGAACTTGGGCGGGGTCATTCAGCTACTGTTGACCTGAGAATCTGCCCTGTGCACTGGCACTGAGAGACTACACCTGAGACAGCCAAACCAATGCTACTGACATGTTTCTGGCTCTGAAAGATACTCAGTGTCTTCTTTGGCATCATGTCCATAAGATGAGGGAAATGCCACTTAATTGGGTCTACCTTAAAGTCAAGATGAAGAGTTGCTTTCACAGATCTGTTGCAGTATTTATTGGCATTTTCTATAGAAAATAGTGCAGTTAAATCTTATCTCTTAAACTTCCTGAAATTTAGCCTTGCAGAAAGGTGAAACTGTGCTATTTTTACTCTTTCCTATATTGTGTTGCATCCCTATCTATATTTTTATAGATCCATTTTTATATAGTAGCATCCTCGTAGAAGTACATAACATTGTGTATTAACACAAACTCATGATGATGGATCAAGCAAACAGAAAAAGTAAAACTGGAAGCCAGGTCAGCCTTTAGTAATTCACGTTTCTAAATTAAGAATGAAAACATAATAATTTCTTATATCTGAATGCAACCTTCTGCACAGTCGATGTTCATTTTCTTTGGGCATTATTGTCTATACATGATGTGGAACATTGGAGTCCTAAACTCAAACACTCAATGCCTTGAACTACCTACAGACTTCTGGCAGACATAAATTTTCCCTTGGTATAATTTATACTTATCAGTCCTTAAAGAAGAAGCAATTAAACTAAAATAACTTACTCCCTTCCTTTCCTGTACAGAAATAACTCTAATGCAGACATGAATGCTTGAGGGTACAAAGTAAAGCACTTAGAAATAAGAAAACATCACAGTCAATATGGCCATGCAAGTGGAAATTTTTGTATAAGCATTACAGTACCATATTTAAATATCTGTTCATAAATTATTTTGCTTCCTTGTCCTTGAATTGAACCAAACTCATACAGCAGAGGAATTTGTTGGACTTATTGCAAGAACCTCCTTTTCTTTTTGCAATAGAAAGGCAGTTTCAATAGGATGACAGTTTGAACTGAAGAACTGGATATTCCCTTTCCTTCTGCTACAGATTTCATGTGATGCTGGACAAAACCACTTCAGAAGTCATTGTTCTTTGACCTCGTCTTTTACTGGGAAGGTGCCAAGCAGCAGACCCCAGGATCTAATTTACTCAAATACTGAGTGCTCACAGCTCCTACCAAAATAACTTTTAACAGAGAAACAAAGAAAATAATCTAAAAATCTCTGACGAGAGGCATTAAATGTCTCCATTGGACTGATAGACAGAAGGCAGATGAGTCAAGACCATCTGCATCACTGACACTGGGGCTGGGTGCTTGCTATGCCAGTCTCTTTGAACTATAAATAGTTGTCCACAGCACAGCAGAGGAGTGTCTGGGATCCAGGCATCTGAGATGACCTGGGATCTGCAGAAGAGCTTCAACAGAGCCAGCAAGAAATCTTGTGTGGGTTCCTGGCCTTTCAATAACATCTTTCTATTATATTATGGTATTTGAGTTCTACCCTTTGCCTCTGCTCATATGAATGATCTTGATATCAGAGACTACCAGGCTGGCCTTCAGATGTGCAGACTGAAACTCCTGCATCAGGATTAAGAAATAAATCTTCATGAGGGCTACCATATTGCTCTGAGGTCATCTGAGCGACTCAGATCTGTGGCATAGCCCCAAGAAAGAGGAGTTTAAGACTGCAGAGAAGCACTTGAACTCCAGAGCTGTGAACCACTACACTGCACTGGTCCCTATGGAGGAGAGATTTAAAACAGTGTAAGAGAGTACTCAGAGTTAGAATGAATGCCTGGAAGCAGTAAAATCTTATCTTTCTTCTGAAAAATTATCTCTCTAGCAGGATTCTGTTTAAAGCCTTGTTGGCATAAAGGGCAACTGCTAATTTAATCTTTTTTTTTTTACCCACTTTCTGATTTTCTATCATAATAATGAATGTTCAGTCTAAAATTTAGCAATCTCATCTGACTGCTTTATTATAAACAAACATTAAAAGCTCAGGAAGCATTTATGCATTTTTGTCCTCTCTTGACCTTATGGAGGCTGTCAGACAACAGACTCATAGAATTCTGATTTTTAGCTTTATCTTTTGTGTTTTATATTTGCTTTTTCCTGAGTTTGCTTCACCTTTCTCTTTCAAATGCAAAAATCAAGTTGATCTCCCAGAAATTAATGAGGCAATACTGCTTATACCTTGTTAATGAGGGGAAAAGTATATCCTATCCTCAGAATTCTATGATATCTGGCCAATAGCTACCCTCAAAAAAGCTTCATGGGAAAGTTTTGCAGTTTTTAATATCCCTTAGCGCATCCAAAAACTGCTAATGTATCAAACATTCATTGCTCACATGGGACATAGGAACTACTATTTCATTTCACTCTCTTCTCTTTCTCCCCACAGAGTACAGCTCAAGGGTAGTAATTCTTACAGAAGGGTTTGACAAAGGAGTCACTAGAAAAAGCATTCATATAGTTTCTGGGTTTTCTAAGCTCTGAGGAACAAATGAAAGAAACTTGTGAATTTGTGTATAGAGACAATCCTTTAAGGACAAATAGTTTTTAGTAATTGGAAATGAAGCTGGAACCTCAACAATAAGGATTAGTGACGAGCAGGCAAGGAACTTTAGCATACTGCTGTGGGAAGATCTAGATCTAGTGCCACATAAAGCATTAAAGAGTGTATGTGTGAACCCACCTGTGCAGGCTTCTCCTGTGCTATGGCCAGGAGAGGCCCTCTCTGGTCTATGGCCTGCTGACCACTCCATCACTCGCCGACATCCCCACCAGTATTAGAAGAGCATCTGATACCTCCCTGGCACTTATCTTAGAACATTGTTAAGCTCCAACATGAATAACCTGTCTTTCTTACAGCTGAGAATGATTTTGTTCACTTTTTTTTTTTTAACATATTTATATTCCCAAGATCTTAAACACAATAGCACTTCCTTTGATTACTCAAAGCTGCCTAATCAGCCTTGACATTTAGAAGTTCTACTTTCTTTTTCTACCAAAGGAGAATGAGCAACCAGCATCTCCCTGCATCATATGTCAAACATCAGAAACTACAGCTTTACGTGATTTTCAGATAATGCTTCTCCCCTTACCTGGCTCCTCTTGTCTCCAGACAGCAGCAGAGCCCTCTAACCCTGAGGATACAAGTACTTCCAGTAAAACTAATCATAATAACTGTTTCTGACTAGCTTTCAATTAGTTCCAAATTCAGGTCAGGGAAAAGCCCAGATGAAGTGCAGAAGCAGTGATTCTGAAAAAACACTGTAATGGTTACCATCTTATCCTCTCACTTGATCCTTATTGCTGAAAAAAATTTGACTGCTTTAATATAAAACAGAAACAGAAATTTGGAAATGGGACGAAAGAACACTGTTCCAGTGAACACTCACAGAGGTTCACCAGCTTCATCCCCAGTTGTTATTTTATTTATTAACTGAACTGAGTTTTACTCAGTTGCCTTCTGCCAATGGAGGGCAGGACATGGTCCTCATCTGCTCTCTTCTTTGATTTATGAATAAGGGAATAACTGTACAAACAAATGAAACTCACGCCTGTGGATTTGAGGAAATTCACCCAGGATGAGTAACCGGACACTAGGAAGGTACCACCTCAGGATGAGAAGTGACTCTAGAGGACACCACCAAGATGATTAAGGGGATGGAGAAACTCTCCTATGAGGAAAAGCAAAGGCTGATTGTTCAGCCTAGAAAACAGAAGGCTTTGGGGTGACCTAATTGCAGACATCAATACCTGAAGGGAGCCTACAAGAAAGATGGAGAGGGACTATTTACCCTGGCATGTAGTGACAGAACAGGGGGGAATGGCTTTAAACTGAAAGAGAGTAGATTTAGATTAGATATTAGAAAGAAAGTATTTATTGTGAGGGTGGTGAGGTACTGGCACAAGTTGCCCAAAGAAGTTGTGGGTGCCCCATCCATGGAAATGTTCAAAGCTATATTGGATGGAGCTTTGACAAACCTGTTCCTAGTGGAAAGTGTCCCTGGCCACAACTGGGGGGCTGGAATCAGGTGATCTTTAAGGCCCCTTCCAACCCAAGCCATTCTATGATTTAAAAATTTATTAGGTATTGGTATTGACTGATGTTTTTTAAGAACAAGTGTGGGTGAGTTTATTAAAAAATCATCACATACATTTATATTTATATGTGAGCAAAGGCCTACCTACGGGTCCCACTTTCCTACTGTGATAGACCATGGTGACAACAAACAGAAGCTGTGAACTCAGTGCTGGCACACAGAAGAAAAAGACTAAAGGGAAGATATAAAATCCAAGCTATTTAAACTGAGGAGAAACAAGGACTAAGAAAATTGCTGTTATAAAAAGACACACTGGCAATGTCACCGAGCACTTTGATATTCCTTTTTAAAAGCAAGTGCAGGTATCAGAGTGCAGCCCTCATCACCAGCAGGCTTTGCTAATCCTTTTTCATCCTTTAGCTCAGTGCTGGGTTAAAGGTGCAATGGAGCTGGAAGGAAAACATCTGGAGCACATGGCCAAAAATAGAAAGTGTCTAGGAGCTGTCAGGGGTGAGATGGCAGCACAAACAGCCACATGCCTTCAGCAGGGCGGCTGGGATGTGCTTTTGGCAGTGTAGGCAGAGGACAGGCTCCTCTCAGTGCTTCCCTTGTGCTGCACTGACCTGCAGCCACAGCACAGCAGTTTCCTCATTGAGGAGGAACCTGGAGGTGGGAATCTATGGGAAAGTACAAATCTGTGTGGGTATGGGAAGAAGTGCAGGTTTCTATTTCTTTCTGCCATAAAGAACCTGGAACAATCTTGCCCAGATGAAAAGGTCATTCTCCCCACCTCTGGAGATTCAGATACAGAGACCGAGTTAAACTGGTCACTGGTAGGATGTATGTCTCCCTCCTGTGTCTCCCATGGTGGTTGTATGGACTGCCTGTGCTCATCCTGAAGGTGCCCATGTCTTCCTGTGTGCTCTGACTCCAAACCTCTCCTTCTACCTTTGAAAATTACTTGCTGCTTAGCTTAATGGACTGCCATTAAGCTATATTCATTATTCTACTAAAACACCTTCTGATTCTGAGCAGGCAGGTGTTATAACGATGTCTATGAAAAAAAAAAAAGAAAGGGGAAAAATAGTATAGGATAAACCTTCTGCATTTTCAGGAGCCAAGTGCCCTCTGAACCATGAGCTTTTGCTTAAGCCATGCCTGCTGACACCTTCTGTCTCAGGAGTCTTGTTTTTTGCACAGCACAGCCTTTACCTTAGGTGAGAAATAAGCAGACTTCAGGGACTGCCCGAGCATCTGTTGTCTGTAGCCATGAATTAACTTCTCGATGGTGCTGTTGATAGGTTTGGCACATTGACAGGCTCAGAACAAAGCAATGGCTATTGGCCACAGCATATGCACTCATTTATCCTGGACTTTCTCATCTGTAAATGGGCATCTGCTCATTCAGCCTGGGAGACTGATATCACTGCTACTGTCCTCCATGCCACCGGATGCAGAAAATGGACACACTTTCAGCCTGCTTGGACTGCCTGGCCTCCAAGGCTCAGGCTGCCATTTGTTGTGGACATACCAACTTTTAGAACTTTCTGTAATAAAACCAGAACAAGGACAAAGGAAATGGCATTTCTCTCTTCAACTTCAAATGGATTAGACAAACAGCAATTCAGGAAAGGCTGAGGAAATAAAGATGCACTGTAATTTTAACTGGTGGTGAAGTACTATCACTCCCTGTGTGGTTGTAAGCCCATCAGACAAGATTTACAGTGCTATATAGACCTCTAAAGATAAAGAGGTGTCAAGGGAGAGCTACTAAAGCATTCAAATGAGTTTCCCCTTTACCTTCTGAGAGATTTAATGTCTTACCTGGATGGATAATTTTTTGCAAATCTTCCAGACATCTTTAAGGCACTTAAGACTCCAGAGTCCTGCAGGAAGGTCCCATTTTAAAACCAGATGCAGTGCCCAGGCCCTGTGCACAGCAGCAGGTCGCTTCTTCCAGGAGTGCTGATACCCACGGGGCATTTCTGTGGAACCCTGTAGCTGGCAGGAAACCTAGAGCTTTGAAAGTGCTCCTTGTAGGCAGCTGTGCTATATGCAGCATCTCATGCTGGTCCCTTGCACTGTATCTAAACTAGCCAGATGGTGTGAGTACTGCCCTCTACCCCAGCCAAAATGTCTACCTTGTCATCCTTGTTGACTATGGCAGAAGATAAAGGTAGGATACATGACACCCAACTTCAGCTAACTGAAAGCTAAATAGCCTTTTTAAGTTTGTCTAACTTTTCCTCTGAAATGATAGGGGAAAAAAATAATTCAAAGGAGCAATTGATCTCTGCTATAATACTTCACTCTTAAGATGGTCTGGGTCACCCACCAGAAATAGCTAGCTGTCTCCAACAAATAAGGAGGAGGCAAGATGATGATCTCAGACAGTGAGTCAGGCTTTTTAGAAGATCTTGATTTTGTTTTATTCAAGCATTAGATTCTTTTACAGAAAGAGAACAACTTTATAGACACAAAGGCACGTGAGCTGAAGAAAGGCTGGTGTACCCATAGACTTCTCTTTCTTTGCTTCTTTTTTCAGTTTTGCTTGTTATTTTAATAAAATATTTTTTTCTCATGGCTATGCCATAATGTCTATATTATGAATTTAGAATAGATAGCTGGCTAAGAGCTAAATAAGTGCTCATATAGAACAGGTCTCATATCAAATCACAGTGAACTTCAGGTTACAAGGCAGAAGCTGTGACTGTGATGAGCTGACCTTGGCCAGCTGCCAGATACCGACCCAGCTGCTCCATCAGTCCCCTTCCTCAGCAGGTCAGGGGACAGAATAAGTTAGAAAGGCTCATGGTTTAAGATATATGCAGGGAAATTCACTGTCAATTACTGTCATGGACAAAAGAGACTTGACTTGGGGAAAAATTTATTGTCACTTTCAACAGATTCAACGGGTGAGAAAAAAAGCAATATTAAAACACTTTCTGCCACTCCTTGCTCTCAGGCCCACCTTTCCCCTTTCACACCTGATTCCTCTCCCCTGAAAGGTACAGGGGAGGGGGATATTGACAGTTGTGTGGAGACAGGACCAGACTCCCACTCCTCAGGGCACCTGCCTGCTGTCCCCAATCCCAGCCATGAGGATGCAGTAGAAAAAGCAAAAGCTCACCAGGGCAGAGCTCCCTGTAAGTATCGATGTCTGCTGTACCGACATGGTCCTTCACTCCAGCCTCAAGTTCCTCTGTTTGCAGAGGATGAACACTTTGAGTTGTCTCAGTGGCTGAAAGAGCATCTCTCCTTGTACTGGTGTCAGTGACAGTTTTCTTCCACATTTGTCCTGGCAACTCAACACAGAAATCTGCAAACTTCATGGGGAACAATGGATATTCCTTTGGTTTTGTGCCTTGGACAAGGGCAACGGGAAAATATAGTCAGTGGTGAAGGCATTATTTCAAAAATATACAAAGAGATGTTGAAGCTAGTTGTCCACACAGACAGGTGTAACTGAAGGCTCAAATGATCATAAAAGGTCCTTCACCCTATCCCATCAAACCATACCAAACCCAGTCTGGCCTTAACCTAACACCTGCTTATTAAGAGAGTAATTTACATGAATGGCTGGTATTACTCAAGCTTTCCAGCGTACATCCCACCTGAAGTCATTATCTATCCTCTGTCTGAGCCTTCCTAATCACTATTCCACAGCAATCAATTAGGAGGTGACTAACAAGCAATTAGGCCTTCAGGAGAGTGGATAAACACTCCAGACATTAAGACCTGGCCTCGTGTAAGTATGCTTTGCAATCAAGAATGAAATCAAAGAACGGCAAAATATTCTGAAACCAGAATTAATCCTCTAATAGAACAGTGCAAGATAAATGAGTGTGGCCTTTTGCTGGCACACAGAAAGGTGGTGTCTCTGGCCAGAGGCTCTTTCCAGGGATGTCAGTAATGTACTGAGAGCATAAAGTTGCACATGGAGCACCCAAGGTGGTTTTAAAAATGGAAAATTCTTAGCCTTATAGCAACAGCAACAGGGAAGCCAGCTACAAAGTGACTAGCACAGCTGACAAGCTCATTTAAAACTGTGGTGGCTGTTCAGTCTCCACTGCTGTTTGAAAGGTGACCCAGGTGCCTCTGCCTAAATAAGTTTCATTTGATATATTGCTGAAGGAATGAGATGCAAGTTTTCACTTTTCCTTGGGCTGTGGCAGGTCAACACATCCATCAGCATCTTGGCTGTATGATGGAGATGAAAATCATTCTCAAAGACAGTTGAAAGGATGTAGCTGGGTATCTCATTTGAAAAAAAACGACCAACCAAACAAGCAAAACCAACCCAAACCAGCTCACCAGAACCCAACCAAGCAATGAAAAAAAAAGCCCACAAAAACCCCTCATAAAGACAAAACAAACAAACAAAACAACAAACAAACAAACAAACACACCCCCAAAAAACCCCAGTGGGGCTGAGTATAAATTATTTAATTGTTTGCAAATTTGGCCTAAATTCTGCCAATTAACATTGACTGGGAAATCAATGAAAACAAAAATCAAACTGTTGTTCTTTCTGGGTCTGAGGATATTTCATAGCATTTAATATTTTGCATTTAACAGTGACATTTCAAGACACAGTGGAGCTACCTTTATCTGGGGGAAAATAAAAAATGGATCCAGGCAATCTTTTTAATGATTATTATTATATGGGCTCGATGAGCAAATCAAGGATGTTATCTCTTGCGTATTGTTATAATTGTTATTCTTTCTCTCTGTTTTTTTGTTGTGCCTTTTTTTTTTTTTAATCAGAATGTGTACCCATTGGGACTCCAGGGAAGGGAACGTACCTGGGGCAAAGTTCCCAGCTGCCTCGGTACTTTGTGCAGGGTCTGCTTTGAGTAAGCCAAGTAGTCATTTGGGTAAATCCCAAACAATTTAACACTTATTGCACTGCATTCAACAGTAAGAAATCAGGCCCAGGAGAAGTGAGGACCCTAGAAATGAAATGTTTCATCAGGTCATTTCAGTAAATTAATTTTTTGGGATGTGTTCTTTAGTGACCACCTGAAGTTGTCAGGACTGTGGGAGCAGCTGTACCTACAGGGATATTTCTTCTGTCAGAGGTCCCTCCTCTGAAATTAATAGATGGGGACACAGAATGAAACTGGAATAAAAGTTTAGCTATTTGGAAATTATGGCTTTGTTTTTGCTTTGTTTTCACTTTGTTTTCTTCTGTATTGTTTTGTTATTTTAATGGATGGCCTAGAACTCTGGTCCTTCTGGCAGCAAATCATTTACCAAAAGCAAATAGCATAAAAAAAGCTGAATGCAGAGCAACTGTCAGGGAGGTTTAAGGCAATGTGTCAGCCAGAGGAATGGAGAGTTTGTTTCAAGCATGAGAAAAGTTCTGGCACAAAGAAGGTCCCAGATGGAAGAGAGAGAAAGGAAGGCTTTGAGAATAGGAAATTAGTTTCTTTCCAAACTCTCTAAAGAGATAACACAAGGACTATACTGGATTTGATATTGATATGAAATGGAAGTGATCTCTACACACAATGTGTAACAGAAAGTACAGGTAGTGCTGGATTCCCTCTAGCAACAATTTCTCTTCTAGCCACTGGTAATAGTAATAGAATAAAACCTTGTCTTTTTACCAATAATTTCACAATAACCAGAGTTGCTGCTTGGAGTTTTCATCTTGTCTTATTATTAGAGGAAGAGGTTTGCAAAAGCCCCACAGAAAATTGCAAAGGATACTGTGAGTGGACAATCTTAGTCTGGAGGGTTCAAAAGACCCAGAGCCATGTCAGCAGGGCTTTAGAGGGGGATATTATGTTTGATTACTCACTGCAGAAAACTGAGGTCTGAAATCCAAGAAGACTTTAAATTCAATAGGGGGATTAATGGCTACCAGAGAGTGCAACCCCAGATTTCACTGCAGAAGAACTAGGCTCTTAATCTCCACAAATCAGAGAGAGGTACAAGTTCACAAGCTTTGTATGTGCCTTAGAGGCTCTTACTGAAATGCAGATCTTTTTCCGCATATAGGACAGGTAACACACCCGCAATGTGGGCATAAAATTAACATCTGCAGCCTTTCTCTTCCAGTCTCAAAATATCTTGTAGCCCTAATTCCTAGGATTGTATTTCTCTTTCATTTTTGTAATAAAAGGGACCTTCTGAATATAGAAGAGTGCCGTATATTTTTAAGAAGAGGAGAAGAATTAAAGTCTCAATACTATTATTTTTCCTTCAGTTTCAAAGTATCTTGCTGCTTAAATCCGTCTTGTATTTTCCCACTTCTGACTCCTGGAGGCCAAGCAGAAGGACTAGAAAAGAATGACCCATCATGCAGTGAATCTACAGAGCACTAAAATAGGAATAGGTTACTTCAGTGCTCACCCCACTCCTACTCCTCACTTCTTTCCTCCTAGGCAAAGTGTCAGGTATCACTTAGTTTTGCTCCTGCCTGCCCTGTTCTCTAAACCGATGTCACTTTGGGAGCAGAGGACTGAAGAGATGTGATCTTCTTCCCTCCCTGCAGCTAACTGTGAACTCTGACAGTCCAGACATTTTTCTCATTGGAAAAGGCACATGGCCTTGCCCTGTGACTCTTTAGAAGAAAAAGCTGTGGACTCCAGTGTGAGCAGTGATTGTACTGGTATTATTATTATCAGTATTTTACTGTGACACTATCAGGCAGATGTCTCTTCTCTGCATCACTTTTTGGTCCTGAAACATGTGGGCCACTTGAACTAGAAGAACCAAAATGATTGCTAACAAGTGACAGTAAACTAAAATCAAGGGGGGTTTGCTAGCTTCAATTCAACTATGCAATTATTCGTGCTCCTTTCTGTTCATTCTAAGTACAGGACAAAAATTATTTTCCTGAACTGTGACATTAAGATATTCCTGAACTTTATGGGCCAGTGAAGTGAAGGTATTCAACCATTCTCTGTTGCTTTGACACACAGAATAGGCATTAAACCACTGCATTATCCACCCTAAAGTGGGACAGCTGGAAGTAGTCTCTATTACAAATCCAGAGACTTCCTAGAAGTTGTGTGTCTGTAACAAGAGTCATGCAAGTGTAAATCTTACTTGGCTTTCAGCATTTACGTATTTCATACAGTGTTGATAGTAAAGTCCAGTTAATAATCATCAGTTTGCATGAACACTCAATTTTCTTAGTCTGCCTGAGACTACATTGATCTTGCCTTCAGCCTTGATGGTGTCAGGACTTGTGTCTTTTCAGATTAAAAATGTGTACTTCAAAATTGATTCTGATAGTAGAAATGGTGAAATATGAATACCTCCACTGAGCAGATCTTACTTGAACTATTTTTGAACACTTAAAATACACTGGATCATGATTTCCTGAGCATCAAACTTTACTGAGTTCATACATTTTCCAACTCCCTTGAGATAGAATGGAAACAAAAAGCCCCAGATTCATCCTGGTTAACTGCAGGTATCACCAAGACATGCCCACATCAGGGAGCTATCAATCTAAATCTCCCATGTATTCTGGAAAGAGAGACAATTATCTCCATGAGAGCAGTGTTGTCTATCTACCTTGTATATGATGGATTCCATCTCTCTCTTTGAGGGAAAATGGAGTCATCTCAACTCCTGCCTTACATTAAATCATTCAGTTAAATGCCTACTAGCTGTAATGAATCTGGGCCAAGGAAAGTGAAGTTTTGTTGAACACAGCAAAAAAACATTCATTGGCTATAGCTACTTGCCTAACAAAGAAACAAGGGAACATCAATGGGTACCAGATCCAGACTGTATGTATTGCTGTATTCTTCAGACTGGCATAATTTTGGTCTGGGACATCTAACACTTCCCCTAGGACCTAGCAGAGAGCAGAAACTCTCAGTAACTAGTCTGTACTCAGTCACCCTTTAGAGAGCAAGAAAAGTTAACAGCATGGCATGGGTTTTCTATGCCAGTCAGCCATGATACTAAAGGATCATTTTAGACATAGGTATTTTACCAGGGTTGATATAACTGGGGTTTGGATTAGCCCCAGCTGCCTCCAGACATCCCCTAAGCAGTGCCAGATGCAGATATTTTCAAGCTTTTCTTTTGTTAAAATCTAACTGCCCATAAATCAATACTATAACAACATCTCATTTGAAAAATGTGGGCAGCACTTTGAGATATTTCCATTGCCATGTCACTGGGTTATGATCTGCTTGTGATTTAAATGTTCTGATTGTTTTCATCCAAACCAAACAATTTATGTTTCTCTTTGTGACCTTGCCAACGTAAACATGTCAGGGAAGAGGAAGGGTCGCAGTCTGACAGACCTGCTTGCATGGCCATAGGAAATTCCTCTCAAACAGTCAAACCTGACTTAGAGATTTGTTTGCTTTTAATCAAGTGGAAGTCTGCACTGGAAAACAGAGCTTGATGCTTAGTAGAATGATTAAATTAGAAAGGAAAATAATAGAGAATGCTCTGGGTTGCTCTTTAGGGTATAGGATCACCAGTTCATCATCATCAAAGGAGCATCAGGTGTCCCAAGGATCTCTGACACTAGAATGGAAAATGTAAACTAACTGTGAATGAAAAAAAGCATTAGTGCATCTTTTTTCTTTGTAGTTGGTGGTGTTTGTATGTGTATGTTCACTTTGTACACAATGAACACGCTTAGAGAAAGCAATATTTTTTCTGAATTACTATAAAAATACAAATGAAATTCTACCCTGCCTCTATACCATATGCAAGTCAATGTACAAATGTAAGTCAAAATGAGTACCACTAATGAGCTCAGTGGAAGTCTAGCCATGAACATTCTGTATGTTTAAGAACACTAAGAAGGGTCATGGGTCAAACATTAAAAGCTGTTGGGATTTTTTGATTATATCTGATGCCACAGTATGGGTGATCTACAGTTTAGACATGGAAGATCAAATTCCAACACTACTCAAGCACTCACATTAGGTAGATATTTAACTCTGAAAACTGTATCTGAATTAAGAATCACTTGAAACATATGCATGCAAAATTACAGATTGTTTTTGGAAAGAATGGCTTTACTTAGTCCAATTATCCTATCTTAAATAAAGATGAAAGTTAGCAACTTCCTGCTCTGGTACTCAGATATCTAGATCCTCTCTCTTTCCCTGCATTGCATTCAGTATCTGTATCTCATACTCAGATTTCTGGATTTGTTTGTGCTTACTCTCAAAATTATTCAGTAATGTTCACTAGAATCATCCCTGAAAAACAAACAAACATAGAGTCTCCTCTAATTTCTGAAACAGTTCAAGTTTCTCTGACATTTAAAAGAAAAAAAAAATAATTGGAATTACTTTTTTGATTTGGCAAATAAGGCCAGTTTTGTAGTTCTTTCATTTATTTTTCTGCAAGATTATCAGTTGACCTTTTCAGGCTATTAAAATTAAAACTTCATTATGATTGTTTTATTTTGAATAATGTTCTTGTAGCCATAACTATCTACAGTTCTGCAGATTTTGTTTGCTTTAGAACTTGTTTATTTTTTTCCAAGGATATCAGATGAAATAACAAAAAAGATACTTATTTTTCTTTTTTTTCTATAAATGTTGCTTTTGTAATGAACTATCTCATCAGCAGCTGAAATATCAGAGCATCCAAGCAGATCTCATTTCATATGTAAATTAATTTGTCTGATCTTCATTTATTCCAAGTTATTTTTTAATAAAAATCTTGGGAAGAACTGAAGCTGAATCCTAATGTTTCATCTCTAGGCTTCATAGAGTTTTAAATTTATGTCTTTCAAGCAGCCTATGAACTAAGCAAAGTATAATCACGTGTTTGATTTGCATTCTGAATTGCATGATATTAGTATTACTACTCTAGTAAAACTTTCCTGTATTTTACCTAATGATTGTTACTACAGAAACATGTTATATAACATTTAATTATGTCTTCGTGTGATTGTTTTTTTTAGGACCAGGGGTCTCTCTTGGGAAGGACGGAGAGAATGCAAAGCTGACTGGCAAATAACTTAAAAACTTTTAAGGTGGAGAAGAAAATACAAGCTGAACCTCTCTGATTCTGTTTCAAACTCTCAGTCATTGGATTTGTACATAAAGGGAGCCAAAGAGGACCATGATGGGCACCACAGTCAGTTCCCTAGGGAATAAAACTGGAGAAACATCCTCTTCTGAGGGTCCCAGTTGGGTTGAGGCACTTGCTGATTGGAAAGGTGTTCACAGAGTTCAGGAATCTGCAGGCTTTGGTCCAGGGACTCAGGGACTTCATGCTCTTAATTTCTTTACTATTTTACTATCATGTAAAACACACATAGTTGTTTCTAAAGATACTAAGGGCATATACCAGTTTCTGTGCCTGGGCACCCCCACTTTTAGACAGAAAAGTCCCTCTATTTTATCAATCAGTTTTGTTTGATTCAACTGAGTGACTCACTGTTGCTGCAAGGGCTTATGTGCAAAACCCCACACAGCATTGGGCTTTGGTGGCTCCCAAGGAAAGGAAAAGTTTTCCCTTTCCCAGAGACAGAAAGCTGAACTTTTGCTGTGCTGAGGCAGCACCAGCTCAGTTCACACTCAAGAGCTGCATATACTTCCTGGTGATATGGGTTTAGCACATGTCCACATCTCATTTGACAATATTTTCCACTTGCTTTATAAAGATTTTGTATATGTGTGCAGGGATGTAGGTCTCAAAAGACAACATCTAAGTGTCCCAAGAGCTGTTTGAGGCCAAAATTTCTTCTTGAAATTGGTTCAGGGCTTCCTAGCCTCCACAGCCAAAACTCTGCAAGGGTCCAGATTAAATATTGAATGGCACCTTCTGTATTTCAGTGCAAAATGGAAAAAGTACCCTAGGATAAGACCAAAATTGTAGAAAACCTTAGGTTAGAAAGGACTCCTGGAGATGTCTAGTCCCACTCCAATGCTTAAATAAAAGCTAGCTTCAAATTTGGGTGAGGCAGCTCAGAGACTGATTCAGTCAAATCCTGAATATCCCAAAGGATGGGGCTTCCACTGTCTCTCTGAACTCTTCTTTCAGGGGTTAACTACACTCATGGTGAGGGTTTTTTTTTCTTTATATTCTCATGTTCCTTATATCCTAACTGAAGAACAAAGAGATCCCAAGGATCAGGAAAACAAGTAGGGTTCATGAGGAGAGGCTGATTAAAGAAATCAGATAAATGAGGTGCAGAGAGAAAGCCTGAAGTGCTGCTTGATAATGGAAGCAGCCATTTGTAGCAGCACTCTGGGATCCTAAGAGAACTGTCAAAAGAAAAATGAGAGCAGTGGAGGACTTAGGGAATAATCCTGTTTATCAGTAGGCCCTGAGCCAATTTTTTTCAGATTAAAAACTTGATCACAAGGTGAGCTTTGCAAAGCTTTCATACTTCTCACTCTCACAATAATGCTCCAATTATCAGAATCTTAATTACCAAAACAAACTACAGGGGGAAAAAAATATTCAGCATCCCATTTTTAGCTGCAGGCAGCTGCAGCTGGGCATGATTATAATAGCAATGATTAGTGCCCATGGAAATTACAATGATGTTTGTGAATAAACTTCCCCAAGTTTACATTGAAAAATTATTAAAAACAATATGGTCAGTTGCTTAGTGGGGTCAAGCATTTAGAGGTTCCCTACAGGTGGCTTCCTAGGCTCTCATCCATGTTTTTAAAAAGCAATTGTTTCATTGCTTCTCATCATCTCTCTAACCCTGTGGGCTCACATGAGCTCTTCAAACATAGCCAAATGATCTTCACTTTTCTACTTATTCTCTTTATGGAACTTGGATTTCATTTGGTATTTCAGGGAAAGTATTTCCAATGGGCACCCAAACACAGCTGAAATATTACTGAAATCTTTCCCTCCTGTGATATGGAGAATACGTATCAACCCAGCAATTCAGTGTCATTTAGATTGCTGCTGAGACTAAGAGGGACTTTTTCAATGTGGCACGACCAATTAATTAACAACAGAATGACCTTAACAATTCACATCACACCAGGGTAATTGAATCCATGAGATCATGCCTCTGAAGTGGTATTAAAGCATAGCTTGGATGTAGTGAGTGACAGCAGAAAGGCAGAGACATCACCAGAAACTGATCTATGGGTGAAAGATGCATCAGTACAGCTGGTGATGTGGAGTCACACCTGGATCATTAAAATAATCTCAAAGGCTGTGTGAGTATGTATTTTAGGAGCAGAATTGTGTACTTTAGACTATCTTGTGACTGGATGTAAAAGGCTTAAGCTGTGCACCAGGGATATTTTTGGAATAACTCTTGCACTAAAGCTATCCCAAAATAAAAATCTCCATACTTTGCATCACACCACTTAAGTCCCTTTTAAATACTTATGTCAGGCAATCAACACTCTTTCTTTCATTTCTGTAAAGGTACTTCTGCTTAGTAACTTGGTCTTGCTCTCTCAGCCACACTTACAACTCCAAGAAACTCCTCTGGGAAGCTTTTGACCGTCTGCTGAGGAAAGTGAGCTTTGTCAAAATGAAGGCTTGTTTATTTACTCACACAGTTAAGAGTTGAGAGTTAGTCCAAGAGCAAAGTGTCATCAAGTCTAACTGAAGTTCACAATCTTCTCACAAGTTTTGGATGCTCCTGGTTGACTCCAACAGTAAGGTTCCTTGATTAGAGCTTCCTCGTCCTCCTCTGCCTCTCTTGGTCTCACTCTGACATATCTTCTTCAAATAGTTATTTTGCTGCCTCACTTACTCCTCTATGCCAGCTTTCACTTCCCCCAAACTGTCTGTAGAAATGCTTTGCAAGAGTTCCCTTATCGTTTGATCTTAGAACCTCAATATTGTAAAAAAATCCCAACATGCCTGTGTACTTGGCTGCCAATGGATAAATAGGCACTTCCCCTAAGTCTTTTCTGTTCTTTCAAGGCCTTCTGATATTTTCTTTGAAGCTATTTTTTCTCTGCCCTTGTTTCATTTCTGGCTTCTCTTACCAACAACCCTTTGTCTTTGTTCCCTATAGCATTATAAACAATACCAAGTAGGTAAATTGAAGGATATATACAATAGTTAAAAATTAACCAGACACCTCCATCATCTATGAATTCTTTCACAAGACACTATTCCAAAAGCTGGCTCTGGGCTGAAATAATTATGGTACTTTGAAAACAAAATAATTATTTCCAATTAAATCACTTTTATTGTGCAATTAGAGTGCCATATGGGAGAGTTTTTTTCTTCAAAACAGCTAGAAGTCATCTGAAGGATTGTAAAGAGGTAGGTTCATTCCCCTATGGAGACAGGAGGAAATTTTCTCAGGAGCATGCCTAACTCACAAGACAAGAGAGTATCCAAAGGAGGGTTACAAAGATGGGGAAGGGCCTTGCGAGGAAGCCGTATGAGGATCAGCTGAGGTCACTTGGACTGTTCAGCCTGAAGAAGAGACTTAGGGGAGACCTCATCATGGTCTGCAGCTTCCTCACGAGGGGAAGAGGAGGGGCAAGAACTGACCTCTTCTCTGTGGTTGCCAGAACCCAAAGGAATGGCCTTAAATTTTGTCAGGGCAGATTTAGGTTGGATATTAGAAACTGGTTCTTCATCCAGAGGGTGGTTGGGCACTGGAACTGACTCCCCAGAGAAGTGGTCACAGCACCAAGCCTGACAGAGCTCAAGGAGTGCTTGGACAATGCTCTCAGACACATGGTGTGATTATTGGGGTGACCTGTGCATGCCCAAGAGATGGGCTCAATGATCCCTGTGGGTCCCTTCCAGCTGAAGACATTCTATGGTTCTATGATTCATCTATTCACTGACTTTTGTGGCCTCAGGTAGCAGTTCAACCGTGAGGAATTAAATCTGGTTCAAATAAATTAGCACTCATTTTAAGCACATCTGAAAGAAAAGTCACAACTTCTATTGCAATGTTTCCAACTTCAAGACTGCTTTAAGACACTAATGATACAAAACAAGCTGACATATGCTTCTGACTGGTAAAAGGTGAGTAGGAGCCTGACAATTTTTTCATTCTACAGTTGGAGAGTTTAAGAATAGAAATCCTGAAAAAAGAGAAACTGACATGTACAAACCTAATCAGCTTTACTGTCCTTTTCTAAGAATAATGGGGGGGGGGGGGAAACCCAGCAGTTCTTTCACAAATAGGTAAGAGTGAAGGCAGCGGAAAATAATGAAAAGCACTAATTCCCCACTCCCAGATTAGCTCATTTCCATGCTAATGGTTCTCAGGCTCTGTGCTCTGCTGCAAATGTTGGCTGTGCAGGAGGATCCAAGCAGCCAGCTCTGGTGCCAGCAGTTCTGAGGGACAACGGGAAGCATTAGGGGCTGCTCCATCATGGAAGGAGTTATTTCACATCAAAGCAGCTGTGTCCTGCTGTGCAGCTGTTTCGGTCCAATTAGTCTGCTGTGCCTTGCTTTTCCTAGGTGTGTATCTGACGTTCTTCTAGACTTATTTTTATCCTGCAGGATCTTAACTGAACAGACCATTAAAACTAATGATCTAAAATCTGGACTACAGCTGCTTCTATATCCTATTAGATGTTCGGTGGCAGAAATTATGAAGGGTTTTCTCTGCCCCTTGGCAGACATTTGGGGGAAACCTTGTTGACTATGCCAGTGTACGGCTTACGGGCTGTCTAGAGTAAACGCAGTCTGTTTGTATGCACCTCTGTACATTGGGCATGTGGCTTCAGACATGATGAGCTGGGAGAAGAGCTTCATCAAAAGCAAGCCCAAAAGTCTGTGATCAATTTTTGCCCTTCTCCAGAGCTCTAAACTGTTTAAAACTACTTTTTGACATTTTCCAGACTTCGTTCACTCACATTACATGCTTCCAATTTATTATTGCAGGTGACTTTTTTTTTTTTTTTTTTTAATACATGGTCATCTTTCAAGGTTTATCAGGAAGAGCATCTAAAATCACAGGTAACACTAATACAGTCCTCAGTAGAACATCTTATGGTATACTTAATAGGATTTTGTTCTTTGTATCTCAAATGAGCTAAAACAAAGCTCTATACAAAGAGCTATAACAAAAGCTATAACAAATTATAAAATAAAATTATAGCTATAACAAAGCTATAACTAGTCATGCTCTACATCAAGAGAAGACCAATTGAAAGTTTTTCACTTTTTTAAAGTGTTTAACTTTGGTATAATTGTGCTGCCATGGATTAGAGTGGGGGTTTTAACCACATCTTTTTCCTGATGTTAAAATTTTCAAAGAATTATGTCTTAAACAAGATTATTCCAGGTGCTAGCTGAGAAATTTACATCAAAACCACTTAGTAGAAGGAAATTTGGACTACCAAGGAAATTATTTTTTATAGTGTCTGATTTCTGCAAAACATTCTGACTTTTTACTGAAAATGGAGCACAAATCAAAACACTTCCTTTGGTTCTAAAAAGATGCTGTAGTGACTCATGATGATTATAGTTTAAGTGCACTGCTCTCCTTTCTGGACAAGTTTATCTGTCAGTATCCCAGTTTCCATAGTCAAGAAGGTGCCAGTGTAACACAAGCTGTTTCTGAAAATGAGGATTAGGACTGTAACATGGAAACAAGCATGAGGCTGGAGCACATAGCTGAGGAAGAATGAAGAGGATTGGATCAAAGGTTTTTCAGGATAAACATGCTCTCTTTTCCCACCCACTGTCCCTGTTTCTGTAAAGTAACTGTCCTTCTCTGACTTCAGTGGTTGGGTTTTCCATGTGGTGTAAGGAGAGGTAGAATGAACGACACGAATTATCTGCCAAAATCATTTTGAGATGGAGACTTCCAGAGCTGAGCATGACAGACAAAGAAAAGACGACTGTCAGAGCCCTGAGAGCACTAACAGGTAAAAATGTCACTGACCAACATTCACCTGTGACTCTGCCCGTGGGCCCAGGCTTTCAGCTCAGCCCTGGAGCTTCAGTCCCTGCTTGTGTTCTGTCATACGAGTACCAGTCTCTGGATCTGACTCTGGATGGACCCAGCTCCTCAGATGTATGCTGAACTTGTCCCTAGCTCTGGCTTTAGGGCTCTCTACTGGATGGATTCAGGAGATAAATCTTGTTGTACCGCAATCTCCAGTTCCATCCCTTAATCCATTACCTTCTGCTCACAACTGAAATGCCATCAGGGACCATGGCTCTGGTTCATCATTTGCTGTGTTTTGTACTGCCAACAGACCCTGTTACCAGCACCCCAACTCTGTCCCCCTCGTCAAGATGCTCTCGCACTCTGCCCTATTTGAAATTGCATTGTCTGCATAAGGATGACTCCCAGATCCTTCAGCAGAAAATATTCAATCTGTCTGAGACTACAGAAAGCCAGGAACAACATATCTGAAGGAAGAAAATGATTTAGCACCTGTGGACCAGCATATCCTTATAACTACTCAGTTCTGGCATGTGCTATTCTGCTGTTCGTGTGACATAAAGGGAGTAAAACCTTTTCCATAATAAAAGAACATGTCAAGGTTAACATAAGTATTCCAATATGGGAAGGAAGAAAGAAAGGCTTTAGAAGACTACCTGGCAGGAGGGAACATGCAATTGTGCATGTTATTAGTATGCACAACTGTGGGGAGTCATAGTCAGTTTTCCTATATGAGCTGAGATTTCCAAAATCAAGAAACCACTGCCCATAGGGAAGGAAAATAAATAAATACTTTGTTCTAGCATTTGTTAAATCTTAAAGTAGACAATAACAGTATGAGAAATTTGGCACAATAACGTCCACATATGGCAGGAGTCTGAGAGAGTACTAAAGTATAGCACTGGTGGTTAACACAGTGATAGGCTTCCTGCCATCCTCAGAGTTGTGCAAGTTTTAAACTACATTGCAAAATAAAAAAGCCATCTGAACCTGAACACCCCCGTGGGATAGCAAAACTTTATGTTTGGAAATGCACATTGCCTCAGTTACAGGAGTTCCTGGTGTCCTGAAGAAGTGACCTGTCCTCGTCTATTACTTCTGGACCTACTGTGACCTCCTTTAATCAGAAACACAGAAAAAAATACATCTACAATAATGTGATAAAAATATACTAAATCTTTGATAAAGTACTTCCTTGAATTACTGACAGCTTCTCTTTCTAGATGCTGCAAATGTGTCTGAGAGGCAACCTACAATTCAAAACATAGATTCTAATCAGATGTATTCAGCTTTCATCCTTATCCTTGGCAATTATATTAGAGGTATAGTTATCTCCAGAAATCTCTGGTTTGGAGGCAAGAGAATTATAAATTTAATTTGCATACATAAGCTCTTCTTTTCCCAAACTTGAAACTCTTTCCACCTTCTCTGCTGCGTAGTGAGGAAACTGTTGAAAAGGCAGGGAGTGTCTCTAAATGGGAGGATCTTTTTTGGTAGCCCTGTCAGGGATATAATTAAATCTGTCGTATGTATTCTAATGCTTAAGTAATTTGATATTTAACACAGTTTTAAGATCTTGAAGAATGTGTGGGGTTCAAAGCTAAGGAATATGCCTACCAAAACAAGATAAAGAAACAGAAAGATTGGGTATTGTACTATATAAAACAAATAACAAAACTGAAGCGGTTGTGTATTACTTGATCAAAGATCGGTAAATACACAGCAGACAAGAGTATCTGTTATTTTGTTCTGGAGATGGAAGAAGAGTTATTTTACAGTGGAAAAAGAGAAACAGAAGGTATAGACTGATACAGAGCAAAAATACTTAAAGATTGGCCTCTAAGAAACCTGTCCATGGTAGGCAGCTCTTCATTTTAGTCATTAAAAACTGGGCAAAATGGAACAAGAAATCACCCAGGTATAAGTAGAGAGATGGAGGAGGTTACTGAATAACAAAACTTTCCCTTCAGTCTTATCTCTGACTTGAAAATCTGACAGGCAGTCAGGAATGAAACTGTAGAACAATACATACTAAGTTTCATTGTCTTCAAGAGGATGTATGTGGGATTGAATTTGTATTTGGCAACTGGAAACAAAAATTCTTTTCTTCAAAGAGAGGAAATAAAGAGCATGGATGATTTTTTGATTGTAGCTGAGTCAGAAATGTCTCTAGATCTCAGTCAAAACAGACCTGTTAAAGGCACTGGAAGAGCTGATACCAGAGTTGGTAAAAGCTTGGAAACATATTCAGCCCATCTCTCTTCCAGTGTGAGGTTCACCCTTAGATGTGCTTGTAGAACTGTTTTTCCCAGTTTAGTCATGGAGGCTGATAACAGGGCTTATCCCTGTGAGCTCAGGCTGCACATCATTACTGACTAAAGAAGAGAAACTTTCAACAAGCAGCTGCAGAAAAATATTTGGATAGCTTGGGCTGAGCTAGTGTTTCTTCCACTTACAATTCAAACATCATGGTATCCCTAATCCTATACATTTGTGGCTGCTGAACTACTCCTGGTTTTGTCTGGGTTCCTCTGTCCCTGCCCACTAAATGGTATGATTAGGGTAGAGGACAGAAATCACAGAATCATAGAATATCATGAGCTGGAAGATACCTACAAGGATGATAGAATCCAATTCTTTGAATTGCTCCAGCCTTGATAAGAAAGTTAGAATCTGTGTGTACGAGTCCCTGATGATTTTTTCACGATGATGCATGACATGCTGGCATGTCACCACACATAAGCTGCCATCAGCAAGACACCTGGAAAAAACGAGTCAAGTAAAGGATATTTCTGACCAAACAGCCCATTCTCAGACACAGCTCCAAGAAGCTCTGATAGACCCCAGGAGACAGAAGAGCAAGAAAGCATTCCTTAGAACAAATTTCTCCTCACTGTATGTCATGGATCATTCAATCAAGATATCCTCTTGCTCCCGCCTTCTCCGTGCAGCACTACTTCACCCAGACACTTCCCTCCTTCTTCTCTAACCTCACTGCTCTAATTGCTCCTCTTAATACAGAGGACTCTCTTACCCTATTGGCAGCCTCATTTCTTTGAATAGAGAAACATCACCCTGTTCTTTCTTAACAGTATGAGGCAGAAATGCAAGAAACTCACTCCATTCTCCCTGGGCACTCAGTTAATCCTCACAGTCCATGTGTCAGTACTTAAGTGTAGCTTTCACCTGCAACTCCTCAAGCTATGGAGGAGCTGTGTAGGTTCAGGTCTCACTCAGCCAAAGGGTCTCTTGAACATGTCCTCTGCCTTGGCAGTTCAGATTCTAAGAACCAGCCCTTCTCAAATAAATGAGATAATTTAACCATGACACAGATAATGATATTTTCTTTTTCTGATCTGCTGACTTGAATCTCGGCCTCCGGTGTTTTTAGGATTACACAACTATGCTGAATCCACCTATTTTCAGCCTAGATCATTCTATTTACTGCTCGTCCAACTAAAGTTATTATCATTATGCATTAGAATTATGCATTTGCATTTCACCCTTGTCATTGCAGTGAAATCAAAGGCCTAATACAGTACAGCTCCAGATTTTCCAATTTTTTGGGGACAGAAAACATCTCTGATGTCAAAGCTATAGTTTAGGAAAGACATCACAGGTGTATATAATTCCTGCTGGTTTTACCAAGTTTAATGACATGAACTGTATAAATTCTTCTATCTCCAGGCCATCTAGCATTCCTTGGGCTATACTGTACTTTTAGGGGGAAAAAAACATAAAGGTCATTCTGTTTTTCTGAGGCAGGTACTCTAACATAAATGGAAAACTTGTGAGGGTGCCCAGCAGGTCTTTCTCCATCCAAAGGACTCAGAAAGGGAAGTGGTTTCCAATAAGATATTATCAAAATAATCTTGGTAATCGTGAGTATTTGTATGATGTGAATAAAGAGCATAGGTGAATAAAGCTTGCATTCCAAGAGGCAGAGTGAATGACTGAGGCATTCGCCTGCAACTCCTGCTTGTACCTCCAGTGTAAGGTGCAGTCACAGGTAGCTGGGAAAGAGTGGAGTCACCCTGGGTGCATCTGTTTCATGCTCCTTTTTGAGCAGATATTGTATAAATGGTTCCACACTCAGTGAATCAAAGATTGTCCCAGCACCTGTGTGATGAGGGGTCCACAGCACATCTGAAGATATAGCTTCAGATATCTGCATCCAATAAAACAGGAGTTAGGAGATTAGTTTCTCTTTTTTCAGATGAGTAACTGAACCACTAGACCCTTGCTAAGAATACATTTGAAAGCCTTTTTTTTTTGACAAGAAATTCCAACAAGCCTTTTTTTGGTGGGAAAAAAAAAAAAAATCTTTGGTCAAAACATGCCTGACTGCTACGACTGGCAGTGAGTGACAACGCTGTGGTGCTGTCTCCAGTTCCTGCCTTGGGCCATACTTGTATATTCTCTGACATTTCCTCACTTATCATCTACTTCTTTCAGTTATTTGAACGACACCTTCCACAAATTCTTCTCTTAGATAAAGGACAGTAGAATATGAAATTTTTCATTTGGGCTTCTTTCTTCACTTCATGTAACATGGCACGAGTACATACTGCTGACCTCCTTCTCTTGTGAAGCTCTTAACACTGGCTCTTCCAAAGAGACAAAGATCTTCCTAATCCAGCAGTGCCTCCATCTTCCCGGGTCCTACCACTGCTGTTCTCTTTCTCTCCTTTTCTGGACTCACACTGGAATCATTGGATTACTCAGGACAGCCTTGGATTAAGAATTTCCCTGTGTGTTTTAGTCCCTCCACACCATCAGCTTCTGAAAAGCCACGAAAAATGGAATTTAACATCCACCACGTAATCCTGGAGTGAAGTAGGAGAAGTTTACTGGGAATGCAACTCCTTGAATACTTCTTCTGTGGGAAATGTCATTCTACATTAAGAAGGAGGAGGCAAAACAGAAGTTCTATCCTAGATTAAGATTTACGCCAGTGGCTCACTCCCTGAGTGTCCTGAGCTAGTGTATAGCGAGGAGCCAGGCTGAAACACAGATGCACAAGTCACAGGCATTTGGTGATTTCACACTTTAGAATACGTGGGAAAATTGACTCTGCTTCTTACTTTGCAAAGAGGCATCAAAAGCTCTTCTATCTTTGAAGTGTCCTTTTGTTTGGTTATGGACCCTGCCTGCATGGGAGACACATTCAATACACACAGTGTACACACAGTGTTCAATAAATGAGTTTCAGAGCACAAAGTGTCAGTAATAGCAGCAAACACTCCATGATATTAGTGTCAGAACTTTATACTTTTAGGCATCTGGAGTTCAGCACAGCAATGATACCCCATGGCTATATAAAAATAAATTGGGAGACAAGCTGGCAAGGTGGAATAGATTGACTCTTTGGGTGACAATACTGCTTCCCAGGAGAGTACAGCAAAGTAAGATGCTGCCAAGCTTTTCCATACTGAGAAGACCAGAACAGGTGTCAGTGGAGCTGGCTTGGGAACAAATGAGTTCACAACAGCTGCCTTTCATCAGCCTTTGTTCTGCTATTCCTGAGGAACCATTACAGCAAATGAGGGGCAGCAAAGAGAGGCCCAGCTGAATGGTCGTTCGTTTTGCTACACTGCAAGAAATAACATACATTGAGACACACACTGCACCCTGAAGGTTGAATCCTGCCTGTTGGGTTTTGGAATACTTCTGGGCAGGAATGAGTGACTATGTTTAGTCTGGCCCTATGCCAAACAGAACTGAAGTGGTTAAACTTCTGTCAGCCTCTCTCTTTGCTGAGTGAAGAGAGTCTCAATAGGATGAGAACGTGACCTTGTACGATCAGTTCATAG
The DNA here is from genome assembly GCA_035047845.1 of Dendrocincla fuliginosa. Lineage (NCBI taxonomy): Eukaryota > Metazoa > Chordata > Aves > Passeriformes > Dendrocolaptidae > Dendrocincla > Dendrocincla fuliginosa. Next base: position 142,704,620 of record JAWWMO010000083.1, on the reverse strand, counting down.
AAAATACTGAGGTCTGCAAAAATACAAGGCATTATGAGAGCAAATGTGCAAGTATTTATGACTCTGAGCTATTGAAATAAAGAAAGAAGAATCTCTACATTTCAACAGTTAAGAGCCCATCAAGGATTTAAAAAAATAATTCCTCCATGTGCTGCAGAAATTGTTAAAATTGAACCACTAGAAGCTGATGTTTCTTTAAAAAGAAATTCTTAACTTGTCCTCCTCCCCTAGTGCTATATGTACAATTTAAATTAACACGGAGTAAATGAAGTTTTGAAATGCAAATGTGAATATGAGTCAAGAATACATTATAAATAAAGTTTACATATGGTGATGACAAGTGTCATCACATCTAAGTAATATCCACCACATTTCAGAAAATCACTAACGCAATTTGAATGCCTTCTTTCTGTAGTGAAACATATATTGTTCAGATAGAAATACGTATATAGCAATATCCTCTACAGTTATAAAACATTAATAGTTGCTTTGCGTTGCTTTACTTCTATTCTAATATTACTGTTCTTAAATATTTTTAGGAGATGACATTTGAAGACAGTACCTGAACACAGCCAAACAAGTGTTCCTTTCAAGCTTTCCTGCTGGTTACATTCCCTGCATCTCAGATCATGCTTTATTTAACTGTTTCTGAAAGGTCAGTATTTCTTGATATGTGTTTCCTAAAATTGGTGTCCAGCCCCTGAGGGCATCAACAGCTCTCTACTATCCCTGATCCCCCTCTCCCATGGCCTCCCAAGCTCAGTCCAGGGCCATCAGTCCCTTCCCCAGCTATGCAATAAGATGAGAGCCCCCAGCTCTGCAGGCTGATGTCCCAGTCTCAGCCCCATCTCTGTCCCCACAGAACTGTCTGATGACCTGGGATGGGGCTACACAGCCACACCAGGGGAGCGTCCCCTGTACCCATCCCACAGAGAGTCTCTGACCCTCACTGTACTCAGTTGTGACCTTACTGGTAATGAACAGAGTAGAAAAAACTATTCCACAAGCCTTAAAACGCTACCTTTCTGCTTATGCACCACAATGTTTGTTTTTCCTGCAACAACATGACATTGTTGGCCCAATTTCAGTAGCCCCCAGATCATTTCTTGCAGAACTGCTATTTAAGCAGCTGTTCTCCATCATGTGCTAGTGTAACTGATTATTTCTGCTTATATAGAGTACTTTCCATTTGCCCCTAGTGAATTGCATCTTCTGTTCTTTTCTTTGTTTTTCTCAATGATATCTTAAATTAGACAATATTATTTTTAAATCTGGCTGTGCCCTTCAACTATGGGTGTTACTGTTTGCCCTGGTACTTAGTAAGTACAGCACTTATTCTGTCATACAGGTTTTTACCTCTGGTAGATATTTTAAAGAGTAAATAATGTAGTGCTACTGAAGTTAAAAAAGGTCAATGATCTATGAACACAGACAAAATGGTCCACCAGGATGTTTGTTAAGACTGTCTGAATTTAAATGGCTAAAATATAGAAGCTGAATAATCAGAAGTACATTTACTATTGGAATAGTTTCGGACAACTCTCAGTTCAAATCTGGAGAAAGATCTCTGTTTTCTATCCTGAATTTTTGGCACTAAACCTTCAACACTTTTCCAGCCTCCTGCTAAAACTCTGTCAGTTTCTGTAAAAATGATGAAAGCTACTGTATTTCCCCCTAAATATTTAAATATTTCCCTGCCGTAACTCCTGCAGAAACCTCAGAAGAGACCAACTGTTATGGAAAGGCTATTGCTTACCACAGTGGTCACAACTGCTCCCAGACATACTTCTCTTGTTATTTCTAATTCCATATGATTCTTCATTATGTCTAAATGCTGCATCCCATTCTGGGCTGCAAATCTACTGGAACTAGAAATGGTTTGTTACTACATATTTGTATAGAGAGTTATGCAATGGGGTTGTAGTCACAAATTGAATTTAAATTAAAAATCATATGCAAAATCTTAGAAAACTCAAAAACACTGGGTTTTTATTTCTGACAGATGGCTCATATTTTATGATGTGAGTTGTATTGGAGTAACACTTGGGATCAACAGGCAACAGTACCACAGCTTTCTTCTACTGCTAAAGCAAAATATCTGAGCTGCTGTATGCTGAAAACATCACCTGGAAATTCTTGACTATAGAGTTGCCAAAAACCTTATAGCAGAGTGTAGTGCAGTTTGAAGTTTCCTTCTTAAAAAGTGCTGAGATTTAAGACATTTTGTCTCCAATTATGATTCCAGAACAAAGAATTTTGTGTTCTTCCCCATACAAGTAGATGTAACGATTTCCTGTGTAAATTATTGCTGTTGCCACTGTAAATAATATTAATCACAATAACATTACCTGTGGTTTGATTCTCATACAGAGCTGTTTAACTTGGATTTAGAGGCCTATAGGTGCCATAGACATTCTCCATGCTTGTTTCCTGAAAAATGCTTTCGGATGTTTTCTAGATTCCTTTATTACCTGGCAATGAGATGATGTTCTCCTTGGCTCTAAGTAAGTTCACATGCTGAAAACAGGGTAGATGCAGGCTTTACGACTGCCATTGCCTTTTCTACTCATGCAAGAGAAGATCAAATTAATCTCATGTGCAGGGTAGACCACCTACAGACCAGCCTTAAATCTTCATCTGTAACACCAAGAACCTGACGTTGCTATCCAAAGGAAACCAGATTTCATCTTCCACAGCAAATCCTGCAACACTAGAACACAGCTTTTGGTGATTTAGAGAAATGCAATATCATTTAAACTGCTCAAACATGAATCTATTATCCTCCCCCTATGCCAAAAAAGATGTAACTGAATGTAAAAACAAGATAATAGAATGGAGAAACAAGTACTCTGCTGAGCCCATACACATTAATATATCAGTTCAGAGAATGACTAAAGATTGCCATGAGTCAATGATTCCTCCTAAACATTTTGTCTAAGAACACCTACCATCCCAACCTGACTGGCAACGAGCAGATTAACATGCTTCAGTTATGATGGGAGCTCAGTTTGAAATAAATCACTGTTAATACCAGCTCACCAGGCATCAGTGATCTCTCTGTCATACAGCAAGTCACTCAAAGGGTTATTTTGAATACTCTCAATTTTCTAATGCAAGAAACCTTACTAAAGAAGATAAAGGAGTGTAGGGCAATAGTTTTGTAGGTGGGGAAAAGTATTGCCTAGGAATGCAGCTGAATTAAACCCTGTGCTTATCTGCAGGCCAGCAAAATGGATGCAAACTATCTGATGAAGCAATGTTTCAAAAGCATAAAAGCCAGGTTCTTTCCAGAACCTGCCTGGCAGCCTGTTAGCTCATTAGAGAGCTGTTTGAGAACTCAACTTAAAGCCTCTGGATCTAAGATGACATGGTGGAAGTCTTTTTCGGTCCAGACTCCCAGCATTTTTGTGGCTTTATCATTCTTGAATCTCAATATGCCTGGAATCTCAAGCCACAGTCCCAGGGCTTCCAGCTACACTGGCTCATATAACAGGGTTGAAAAGAAAGTTCTCGAGAGCCAAATAGTTTGATTCATATTTTATTTAAAAATTGAACAGAATGCTTTCCCTCCAGACAGAAAAAGGAGGAGAACAAGGAGGAATTTCCTTTCCCTTGGAAATATGAGGGTTTCTAGGTTTTGTTCCTCTTCCAAGGTTTAATGTACACACATTAACACATGCATACACAATCCTAACAGACTTTCCCCCCTTTGATCTGGCTGACAGGGGGATTTCCTCTTAGGATATGTCTTATACCACAGCAACTGCAGGATACTGATCTGGATGGGTTTAAAATCCCATACAATATAATGTTTCCCTATCTGCAGCCTAATTAGATTTATTGTATACATCTACAGGAAACATCTCCATCCTGTAAAAAGAAAAGAACTTTGAGATCTGCTTGTCAAAACCTCTACATTGAGCTAAGAATTATTATTCCAAGTGAAAAAGTTATACGGGATAGCCTTATGTATGTTTTTTTGGCTTTGGTTTCTTTTCAACATCTCAAATTCAAGTCTCCTTTCTAGTATTAATTTTAATTGTAGCTTCACCTATCACTCCTATTACTTGCTGCTTCAGATAGAAAATCAAGGAAAAAAATGTTTGTAAATGGTTTTGTTTGATGTGGATTATAAAGATTTCACTTTAGAGGTAAATTTAATATTCATTTTCTTTTAAGATCTGTTACAATTAACATGTAAGTCCAATGTCTCTTGAATTAAAAGAAAAAAATATTTCATTCAATGGAATCCCATAGAGTACCAAGATCCATCTACTGCTTTGTAAAAAGTATGATTCATTCATCAGTGCAAGTGCTCCAGGGATTTTACAGCCTTACAGGAGTGATGCTGTGCATAAAGGAGAGAGAGGAGCAAAGAAACAGTTGCTGTCTGAAATCTGGTTGGGAAAGGGTAAAAGGGTGGAGGGAAATTTCTGGGTGGTCTAGAAGCAAAGTGAAGGACAAAAGTTTTGTTTTGGGAAGGTTTGGTTTTTTGGTTTTGTTTTTTTGGGGGTTTTTTGTGTTTTGTTTTTTTGGTTTTTTTTAAATTATTGAAAATGCACTTGATTCTGATTTCAGATAAAGGCCCTCCTTTCCAAATGAAAAAGAACAGTCTTTTCTAGTCAATCTTGTTTGCTTTAAGGACTCTGCCATGTTTCATCTCTGATTTTTAAAAGAAAAAACAAAAACAACAACAACAAAACCAAAGCAAAACAAACACAAAAAAACAGAAACCAAACCATCAAATAAACAAGAAACCCTAAAAATCAACAACACTATCATCCACAACAAAAAATTGAAAAAATCATTTGAACATTAAAAACTTAAATTCACTGTCTTAAAAATGTAGGTTTTTTCTAAGAGCTAAAAATTTCCATCATATTAATGCCTTCTGAAGGTTAGTTTTCAAGAATCTGCAACAATTGTTTGTATAGACAGACCATTTTGGGGTTTTTTTCAGTACAAAACAGCTATTCCTCGTTGGCAGCAGTGTCCACAGAATCACAAATAAAAGACTTGCAATGGTCACAGCTGCTAATCCATTTTTGAAAACTAGAGCAATAGCTGGGTGGATAAGGAAGGAGTGGACCTGGAAGAGAGAGGAGAAAAACACAGCTCCAATCATTGATTAGAAGATGCATATCTATCTTCAACACCTTATTCCCTCCATAAAATCCACATCTTACACCAGCTTCTGACCCATTTATGTAGATATGGATACCAGTCCAGGCCTTGTGGTATCATTGGGGTATGCAATAATTTAGCTTCATTGCCTGCAAACCTAAAAACTTTAAAATATTTCATTGTTATTTTTACTGTACTGAGAAAAATAATTTGAAAAGTTGTTTCCATCACCTGTTAAGCTTATGTGTCCTCATCCTCTTTCTCTCTGATCCTTCAGTTCCATGCAGCCTTTTACCATGGCTTTCATTAATCAGTCTGAATGCTCTTACTATCCAGTGTCACAATTTCCTATCCATTCCTTTATGCCCTGTGTTTGCTGTCATACAGACATCATATTGAGATATGCATTCATTTGAGAAAAGTAATAGACAGGTTTTTTAAAAGAAGGCTCAATCAATAGCAAAATTTTTATGTTGGGGTTTTTTTTGTTTGTTTTGTGGGGTTTTTAATGTATTAGAATGTCTACACTGTTGACAAGAAGAGAAATAATTAAAAAAAAAAAATAAAAGGGAATAATTGGGTAACCAACCACCCCCCCCCCCCAAAAAAAAAAAAAGAAACAGCATAAAAAAAAAACCACCACAAACCACCAAACAGATAAGGAGACAATTCAGACCAATTTGCTCATATTCTGTCATTTCCATTATTACTAAAGCTTCACATTTTGTGTGTGCATGAAGAGATCCAGAGGCTGTATGTCAGTTGTTCACTCTTCATTTTTTAAATTGTTTTGTCAAATCTGTGCTTAAATTAAGATGTATAATAACACAAGTGTTCCTTAATAGTGTGTTGGATACTGAAGCCATGTTTATTGGAGAACCTTAGAGTGCTTTGCAGAGCACAGTGCCAGGTTCACAATCCTGAGGACATAAATAGTCCCACTAAAGTGAATGAGATCATTATTTGCATGATTAAATATCATAACATTAAACTGTACATAAATGCTACTGCTGTGGGTAGAGAGGGGGAAGAAGGAGTGGAGTGTGACATAAACTTTCAGGTGACAGGAGAGGAATGAATTCTGCCTGATTTCATCCTTCAAAAGCTTTCTAGTGACAGTATTATTTTTAAATGGCTTTTAGTGATTTTGTGACACTGCCAAGTCATTTAGCTCTTTTTAAAAAAAAGGAAAAAAGAAAAAAATCAAATAGCAACAAAGACTGAATAATGTACTGTACTCATCTAGTGCCAACTGAACCCTATGGGGGCTTAGAGGACTTCAGTGGTGGGTGTGAAATTACCTTGTCAGACTCCCAGGTTGTCCACCTTCAGTGGCAAACAGGGCTGTAGCAGTCTCACCCCTCTTCTGCACCCCAGGATGGTCAGGCTTCCTCCTTACTCTGCAGAGCCAAGAGCATTGCTGCAGTGGGACCCTGTGCTCAGAAAGACCTTGTCCCCTCCTGGTAACCCTCCACAAAAGTGCCCAATACTTCTGAGGCTGATTCAGAAACACAGGCAAGAAATGAGCACATTGACTGTTACCTAAAGGCACTGCAGTGCTTTGCCATCACCACTGATGGAGAGAGTAAGCTCACCAAACACACAGATGGCACAAAGCTGGGGAGGGCTGCTGGCATGGAGGAGGACAGGTTTAGTATTCAACATGTTCTATTTCAAATTGGGCATACAGGGTGGAAAAAGTACAATGCATTCCACTGAGGGTAAGTGCAAGATACTTCATGTAGGCTGTTATGCACATATGGAGCAAGTGACACCTGCCCAGGCCTCGAGGACAGCAGTGTTTCAGTAGGTCATCAGTTCTGGATAAGTCTGTGATGGCAGTGTGACAGATATCTCACAGGATATATAAATAGGAGTGCAGATCAAAAAATGTCATCTTAGACCTAAGACAACTTTCCACTGTAGAAACAAGTCAAGTTGTATGCATTTCACAGAGGGGAAAGAAAAGAATATAATAATAATAATAAAAATAAAACAACAACAAAAACACACACACACACAAAGACAAACAAAAAAACAACCAACCAACAAAAGGCCCAAAAAACAACAAAAAACCCAGAACCAATAAAAGAGACCTAGAAAATGTGACCCATGGGGATGGGGAGGGGAAATGACAGAAAATACTTTATTTAGGTTATTTAGACTAAGAAATGAGAAGGCAAAGAGGGAATGGATGGAAGAGACATTCCTTAAATATGTATAGACTACTGCCAGGATAATCTGTTCTCCCTGTTCACGGTGGACTGGACAAGAAGTGATGTGCTTGGTGAATGCTGCAAGGAAAGTTCAGGTTAGATATGAAAATTATGAGGATGGAGAAGCATAAAAATAGATTTCCTGGAGATGTACTGAGCCTCTATCACAGGAACAGTGGTGAAGGTAGAGCTCATTCTGCCGTAGGACCAAGGACTATTCCAGAACTGTGATTTAGTGATTACAGCAACATTAGGGACCTGAGAGCTCCCTATCTTGGTTTCATCTTATCTCTTTTGAATGAGTGTCTCCTTAAGCTGCATTACATATTTGTCTCCTTTTCCTTTGATTTAACATGATTTGTTTTGAGCTATCTAAATGAAAAAGATGCTTTCCTTCGGTGTTCTGGGATAATACCACTAAGAATTATAATTTCATTTATAAAAGAAATATATAAGTCATTATATAAGACTTCCCCACTTATAGTAACATTTTCATCTTGAAGCAAAGCTGTAATTTCCATTAATTTTATCTAGGAATGAGGATATGTGCCTCTATTATTATGGTAAAACTTGTATTAACCCTTTCCAGGTTAGCAGGGTCATGCTGAAACACAGGAAAGACCCATCCCTGTTCACAAAAACATTACTCTTTCCTTATCTGGGCTCTTCAGAATAAGAATTTCCTCTGCTTATATTTGTATAAAACCTGTCTCACACATGGAACACAGGGTTGGCTGGAGTTCCCAAATCTATTGTAGTGCAAATACAGAAACAATCAGTGAAATCCTTCCTAAATCTCTGTCTTCCTTACAATAATAATAAAAGGTGAATTAAGTAATGACAGCTGGAGGGGTGTTCATGGTGGCTCAGGCCCACTGGAACTAAAGCATCACATGCCATGTTCAAGCACCCCAACTCCCAACAGAAGCCAGAGCTTCTAGTGGGGGTAGCACAGCTCCCTTCCAGGCAGTGTCTCTGTCCACACACATCCTCATTGCTGACAGAAGACAGCTGTACATGTATCTCAAAGAATTCAGCAGGCATGACTGCTATCTTTTGAAACACAAAGAAAATACCTCTCCTTTAATTTGCCAGTCTTACTGCCTTTCCCTCAGGACAACATTCAGACTCTTTAACAAGGTTTCCTCTGAGCAGAGGAGGCATGGGAAAGGCAAAGATGGATACCTCTGCTTCTCCAGGCTGTGCCACTGTGCACAGCGCAGCTAGGTTTTCTGGCACAGAGTGAGTCCACAAGGAAAAGACTAGGGGCAATTTCATCTACCAGCATGGGAAATGAGTGGCTTTAACTCCAGGCTCTGTGCATGGGACAGTTTCTATTATTTCTCCAGTGTCTTTAATGTAAGTGCTGTCAGAATAGGAGCCATCAAACACACACTCACTTAACACAGGGTGGCCAGAGTCACAGTCCTGGCAGTGACAGTACATTTCTGAGAGCATCTAAACTCACCCAAGCAGAGGTGAAGGGGTTCCCAGGGCTCCTCCACCCTGGCTCTCCTCCCCCAAGAGCACTGGCTCCAAGCAAGGTCTGAGGTTCTCCCTTGTGCCGGGGCAGAGGGATGCCTGGCTGCAGCATCAGGTCTCATTGAGCATTGTGGATGGATGCACCTGTCAGGCACTGCGGGACAGTCGGGGGCACCTAAAAAAGTGCTGCTCGGAGAACCCTAAGTGACGCCTGGAGGAGCCTCCTGGGATGAGGGGACCTGCTCTGGGGCACTCCTCGCCGCTGACCGCCTCCTGGCGCCGCGACTGCGGCTGCTTTAACCGGGCCGGGGGGGTGCGGGCAGCCCCGCAGACGTGGCGGGCATCAGCTGACCGCGCCGGGCTCTGCCTCCTCCCGGCCGCCCGCCCGCAGCATCTCCACTCCGGCGGCGGCTCCGCCGCTGGTCCCCGCGGCTCCCGGAGCAGCTCCCGCCGGCACCGCGCTCCCCGCGCCTGGCCCTCGCCCCTTCCTCCTGCTCCTCCTCCTCCCTGCCTCCCTGCCGCCGGGGAAGCCCCAGAGTCGGAGCACTCCCTGCCCCGACCCGCAGAGAAGTTGGGATGCTCCCATCGGGCTTCCCAGAGCTCTGAGTTTAGGGCGGGATTTTCGTTCTCCGCTCTTTCGGCTTTTTTTTTTTTTTTTTAAATTTGCTTTTTGGTGGGTTTTTTCCTCCTTTTTTTTTTTTTTTTTTGGTTTTTTTTTTTTTTTTTTTTTTT
>JAWWMO010000083.1:142670102-142694966 GCA_035047845.1 Dendrocincla fuliginosa | reverse complement strand
GGGAGCGCCGGCCCGAGATGGCGGCGGCGGGAGGCGGGTAGCGGGGGTGCGCTCGGCCCGGCCATGCACTTCTCCATCCCCGAGACCGAGACCCGCGCCGGGGACGGCGGTGCCGCCGCCTACGTGGTGAGCGGGGCCGAGGGAGCGGAGCCGTCCCGCGGGGCAGAGCGGGTGGCGCGGCCCGGGTGTACGGTGCGGTCCCGGCGGGGCCGTGCGGGCCTTTAGCCCCGGCGCGGTGGCGGTTCGGGATCAGGATCACGGTCGGGATCGGGGCCGGGGCCGGGCGAGGCGGGCAGCCCCCGGCCGGCGGCTCCGGCGCCGTGACCGCGGATGCCCGCGACCTGGCCGCCTCTCCCTTCCTGCCCGAGCTCCCAGAGCTGCCGCTGACCGCAGCCCCGGGAATTACAGCAGCTCCCGGGACCCAGACCTCGGAGCGGAGCCCCGGGATCCCTGGAGAGAGGAACTGCCCGCAGTGAACGGCTCTGCAAGGCGGTTGCTCCCACCCCTCCGTGCCTCCGGCCTCCGGATGGGGCCAAGGATCGCCCACCGGGCAGCGGGACTGCGCCCGTAGATGCTCCGCTCCTCCCTCCTCCTCCTCCTCCTCTCCGGACCCGCGCCTCGGCTCCCTCCCTGTGCACCGCCCCGAGGAGGGCGCGCTCCCAGCCCGGCGGGGCTGCGGGGCTGCTCCGCCGCCGGGCTCCGCGGGATGCGGCTCCGCGGGGCGCCGCGGCAGCGGGCACGGGGTTCGGGCTGCCTGCACTGAGCCGGCACAGCCGCCCCCCGGACCCCGGCGGCCAACCAGCCCCGCCGCCAGACCCGGAGACCTGCCTATAAATGTGATCTCCGCACCGCCACCCCGCCGCCGCCACCCGCCCTCCGCCATCCCCTCCCTCCTCGCCCGCCGTTCCATCCCTCCCCCTGCTCCCTTCCCCAAAGACGGTGTGCGCCCCTCGCCCCCCCGCCCCTCCCGCCGGTGCGCTGCCCCCCGCCAGTCACCACCATGGAGCTCTCGGAGGTGCGGTGCCTGAGCGACAGCGATGAACTTTACACCATCAACAGGACCCCCCCCGGCAGCGGCAGACCCCAGCGCCTGCTGTGGCAGACGGCCGTGCGCCACATCACCGAGCAGCGCTTCATCCAGGAGCACAGCAGCAGTAGCGGCGGCAGCAGCAGCGGAGGGGGCAAGGGGTTCAGCTCCGAGGAGACCTGCTGCCCCAACCACCACCCCCACCCGCCGCACCACCACCACCTCCGGCGACAGTCGGCCGGACGGAGTTTGGGCAGCGAGCGCCACAACAACGGAGGCACCAAAGTCTTCCCAGAGCGAGCAAGCAGCAGCGGAGACCTGGGCTTTCTGCCCTTGGACTGTGCCCCCAGCAACTCTGACTTCTTCCTCAACTGGGGCTATACGTATCGTGGGGTGATCTTTCCCACTCTCCGCAACTCTTTCAAGTCCCGGGACTTGGAGCGCCTTTACCAGCGCTACTTCTTGGGCCAGCGGCGCAAATCTGAAGTGGTTATGAACATCCTGGATGTGCTGACCAAGCTGACCCTACTGTTCCTCCATTTGACCCTGGCCTCTGCTCCCATGGACCCTATTAAGGGCATCCTCTTGGGCTTCTTCACTGGCATCGAGGTGGTGATCTGTGCCTTAGTGGTGGTCAGGAAGGACACGACCTCATACACCTACCTGCAGTACAGTGGTGTTGTCACTTGGGTGGCCATGGCCACACAGATCCTGGCGGCAGGCCTGGGCTGTGGCCTCCTTGGGGACGGCATTGGCTATGTGCTTTTCACGCTTTTTGCGACCTACAGCATGCTCCCGCTGCCACTCACCTGGGCCATCCTGGCTGGGCTGGTCACCTCTGTCCTTCAGCTCATCATGCAGCTGGTAATCCCCAGGTTCGCCGTGACTTCCCTCAACCAGGTACTGTGGTGAGGAGAGGGTGGGAACCGTCCTCTTTCTCCATCACCCTGAGTGAGAGAAGGTGTGGGGTGTCCCAAAAGATCCTCTCCCTTACAATCAGGTACTCAGAAGTTCATTACCTGGAGGGGAGATTATAGGCAAAATGAAAGCTTCTAGTCCCTCCCTCCTCTGTCACCCATTTCCCATCCCAGTGTTTCACCTTAAACTGGGAGTAGGGACACTTCCTAACCACTCTGTCCTCTCTCCTTCACTACACTTCTGTCCCTTGAAATAACTTTGGGGAGAGAAGCTCCTGGGGCAAGTGGGGAGGGTGGGCCATTTATTATTCCCCTCCCTGATTTCCAGAAGTGTTTCGGGGGTTGAGATGACTCTGTCTTGGCTAAACATTCCTATTACTCCCATTTTACTTGCTCATGCCTTTTACCTCTGAATCTGCTGGGAGAATTCGTACTCTTATATGTGAAGGGCAGCTTGATCTGAGCTATGGGAAAACAGGAGAAAAGCTCCTTTGCAAGGAGAAACCAGTGAAATCCCAGTGAAACCCGGGCAAAGCTCCCTTGAGATCTTTGATGTGAGATCCTAGGCTGTCTTTGGAGGACACTAAGAGCTTTTTCTGCTGGTAGTCATGGGGCAAACATTGTTTTGCTGCATGCTTAAAAGTGATGTCTAGGACAGAGTACTGGTTGCATGGTGGAGTGGTGTGTGGTGCAAACCACTGAGAGGCACTGGGCAAGAGTTAAAACCAGGTCTAACATGACTTAACACTCAGATGGCTTCTTCCACAGAAAAGTGAGAATGCATCAAACTCCCCATATCTCTTCAAGGCAAGAAAACACTGGCTAACTAGGACAACTTAATGCTGGAGATTCTTATTGCTCCCTTTTCCCCTCCCTTCCCAGACCGTCACAATATTTCACAGCAGATTATCATCTCCATTTGGCTCCGAAGAGAAGGGGGTGGAGGTACTGTCAGATAATCTCAAAAGGAAGGAGGGTACAGAGGAATGTGTGGTCGGTGGGATGTTGTTTATATGAGTGCTGGGATGTGCAGCTGGAAAGTTACTGATCTTGTACCTGGAAGTTTTGATGATTGTAATTCATAGGACACTTCTACGTTCCTTAGACCCTTTCCCTCTTGAAACCCCTGCCCACCATGCTCATCCCCTTAACTCTATGCACGTGTTACCTCTGGGCTGCCTGACTTCACTTCCTAGTGACCGGGCTCACCCTGTTTCAGGAAAAGCTGCCCTGGTGTGTTGTGCCTGGCTGAGCCCTGTGGACGTAAGACAACTGGGCTGGGCAGTGCTGTTCCCTAGCTATCTTGGTACCGTGCTGATGAATGAACTGCAGCTGTGTACCGTGTCCTACTCCCATGCACTGCTGGCGCTATTAGTGATGGGTCAATAGCTGTGCGAGTTATGCTGATTTCTTAATTTACTTCCATTTCCTCTCCTGGAGCTATGAGTAACGTGCTGCTATCTCATTATGCACCAGTATCACAGCTGTTTAGCTGCTCCACACACATGCACACACGTATTTCCCACAGACATTTCCCAGGAGAGGTACTAATATCTTCATTTTGCAGACAGTTGTGTGAATGAACTGCCTTTGAGCGGTGCACAATGAGAGTTTACCAGCCAGATGATTGCTTTCATGAACTACATACATAAATCCCCTTAACAGGATCCGTGCAGCTCGTCACACGTCGGTGCTTATTTACACCGGCTCCGCCTGCCCAGGGACCACTTAACATCTCCCAGTTATGCGCTGCTTCGGCCCTTTGCCTCCAGCTCCTACGGGAGAGGCCGGATCCTTCCCCTCGCCGGGGCTGGCTCCCGCAGCTTGGGGACTCGCTCCCTGCGGAGCGCGGCGGGATGCGAGGCGGGATGGGTGGGACGAGCGGAGCGCGGCGGGATGCGCGGAGCGCGGCGGGATGCGCGGGTAGCGCCGCCGGGCGCTGTCCCCCAGCGCGGTGCTGAAGCCGCCGCGGCGCGGCCCGGGGGCTCCCTCCAGCGGTCCCAGAGGGACGGACCCTGCCCTCGCCCCCCAACCTGTCCCCCACACCTCTCCACGCCCTTCGCGGCGGGGTTCAGGGCTCGTCCTGGGGAGGTGCAGCCCTACTTTGGCACTTAGTAGTGTCGCACCATTTTCTTTTCTTTTAGACGGGAATCGCCGAGCCCTTTCAAGTGTTACTGTATGAAGGCGTTTACAGCTGATGAGTGGCATAGAACTATTACTTTACAGCTGAACCCAGAGAATTTTAAATGACTGTGTCATCAAGGTTATGTAGGAAATCTTTAGGCCAACACAGATTTCTCCACCCCGCAGGCAAAAACCTCTCTTTTGTAACAGGGCTCATTTTCCCAGGTAAAATAATCTTCCATTAAAAGAAGCCTTACAAGACTAAATGAACTATTTGATTATGTAGCAATATATGTGAGCATCTTGCTATGCCTCAGGAAGCAGACAGATGCTTACACTGGACGAAAACCAGGAATTAATGTATGCAATGGAAGAAAAGGCAGAAGGTAAAACTTTGATTGTGGTACAGATAATGGGTTTTCCACTGATTTTTCTGAGATCAGGATTTCATGCAGGGAAAATACCGAATTCAGTTCTGGACAGAAAGAATTCTCTACGCTGTAGTCAGTTAATACTGTACCCAGTAGCATCCCATGGGCAAGATGGTTCTGATCCTCTTTTTGGTCACACAGGTATACGTCAGCTATAAGTCCATCTAAACTCATAAAGTTGCAACAGTTTACCCAAGAGGAAAATCAAGTACTTTGATCTGCTTTCCATTAACCTCTTAATTAATACTAGTTTTCATTGACAAATATGTTCGCAAGCAGTGCAAACCATTAGTAATGCTAAATGCAAGCATGCAGTACTACTGTCTGGTTCTGTTATTTCTTGTCATTACCAAAGCATCCATTATCATGAATACAAATAATGCTTACTGTTCACCTTTTTTTCTTGCAGTAACATTTAAGATGTCACCTGATTTTTCTTTCCTTACATCTCAAAATAATTTTGAACCAGCATTCTAGGTAAAGGTGAAGGTGAAGCACTGCCTTGAAATTAGATTTTCTTAAAGTAACAAAAACAACAAAACAAATGCAGACTCACTAATTTCAATCCTGCTAAATGCTGAGTGCTACTGGGGAGACACGACCACCCTTAAACCCAAGTGAGCCCAGCCTGAAATGCTGAGGGATGTGCTGTTGCTCAGCTGGGGAGGGAACCATGAAAAAGCAACTGATACCATTACTTGTAAAGGCAGTGCTGGTACTGACTTGACTAAAGACTGTGTCAGGAAGCAAATGACAAATATAAGATCTTACTGGTAAACAAGTGCAGTGCAGTGATTTGTGTGCCTGGCCAGATACCATCCTCCGGGTAGTGTTTGCCTCTGACATTCTCCCAAATGGAAGTTTTCTTTGTACTGCATTAACTCTTACTTTTTCCTTGGTAATAATGGGTACAATCCAAAATTTCTAAGACCATATATGTATTTCAGGCATATGGGGAAGAACAAACGACTCAGAACTCCTTTGTGTTATGTAACATAGGCAGATGATAATATAGATACGAATTTTGACAGGCTTGAAATTATGTAAGCTACATACACACTCTGGATTTTAATCCTCTGCCTTTGCACTCTTCACTCACATAAGCAAATTCTACCAGAGTCAGTAACCCTACTCTCATGAGTGAATCACCTGCCTAAGGTATATCTTGAAAGATCAAGTTCTAAATCATACATATTAAAAAAAACTTTAAAGACACATTTAGAAATAACCTTGAAGTGGTTAATACTAAGACTGGGGAAACTCATTCTTTTCCCTCTGTTGCCATCTGTCTTTCCAAGTCTAGGCAGTTCTGTGAATTAATAAGGAGGTTTTTTCGTTGCTTATTTTTTTCCACAAACCCTCTCTCAGGGTTATTAATAGAGGAAAAGGCAGAATTCATGAAGTCACAAGGAGTCCTACAGAGATAAATCTGTATAATTACACAATGGAAACTGACAGCTTTTGTATGTGTATTTCATCTACATGTTTTCCAAAATCTGATCATAGATATCAGCATATGAGTTTCTCCTCAAAATTTCTTCCAAATGTTTGTGGAAAATCTATTAGATTGTAAAGTGTAAGGACATTTCAAAGTTAGCTACCATTTGAGAATTCGAATCAAAACATTCCACCTTTATTCTCATGGTTGGTTTTGTATCATTATTTACTATTCATTTTTCTGCCATAGTCTGTCATGGGCAACCTGACTGTGTGGTTTTAGACTGGATTACAAACTGGTTTCTTTTTATATCCTGTATCACCTGCCCAGTATCAGTGGGTCACAGCATAATTAGATTAAAATTGAATACACTTTTCTCTGGAGCGGCTGCATCATTGTTGTGCTAACCTGGGCAAATGCACTAAATATATTTACAATTTGATGATTAATTGTCTCCAAAATGAAGGAACTCAGGTAAAACCATGAATGAAACTTGCTTTTATCAGTTAGTTTCAGCCTACAACAGCTAGTGTGCGTGTTCTCAGTAAAAGTCACTTTGCTAGATTTGATGTGACATTTTTTTCTGCTGTCAAAATACTTCTGGGTGCTTTTAAGGTTTTGTTTATTGTTTGTTTGTTTTTTCTCATGGCCTAGAAAGAGGCATACACTCCAAAACAGCAACATCTAATGCAAAATAATCATACACCAGAGCAACACACTTAGAGCTGACAATTAGCAGCAGATCATGTTTAAATGATCCTTATTAGTCTGTACAGAAGACTGAAGAGTACAAACATCTCCAGTGCAACCTCTTACAGCATTTATCAACACTTTCAATGATGTCATTGTAAGAGGAAAGTGAAGAAGGTAAAACTAGAACTGTTCAAGGAATTTATCTCTTTTCAGAGGGCAGAGTAGGTGGTGAGTAGAAGGACTCTTCATTACGTTTTCCTTATTTCCAGAGTATCTAACTATGCACAAGATAAACTAAAGTGTTTCATGTGAAAGGTGAAATTCAGTAAACAGGAAGGAATTGCGCTTTTAAATTAATGCTTGGGTTGATGGAAACTCCAAACGTGAAAATCCTTGCTCGGCTACTGCCTGGCACTCCGTTCCTGCAGGCCCCTTGTTAACACCACATTAACAGGATGTCTTATAGTTCAGACAAGTGCTCAGTGCAGTGGGTAGGGAATAGGCTGAAAGGTGGCATCCGGTGGGTAGTGGCAAATGGCTCCTTTTCAAGGTGTCAACCTATCACAAGCGGGGTCTCCAGGGACTGTTATTGGGTCCATCACTTCATAATATATTCATAACGGATCTGAAAGGATGGGATCAAGTGTGCCCTTGCAAAGTTTGTCCATGGTCACAAACTGAGTAAGAAAGACAACACTTTGGAAGGGAGAGTCACACTGCAGGAAGACCTGGATTGTCTGGAAGAGTGGACTAACAAGAACCTTATGAATTTCAACAAGAACAAGTGTAGGTTTTTGCATCTGGGAAAACATAATCCAGGACTGCAGCACAGGCTGGGGTCTGCCTGGCTGGGGAGCAGCTCTGTGGAAAAGAAGTTGGGGATCCTGGTGGACAACAAGCTCTGCAGGGTGAGCTGTGTGGAACTGGGCCAGAGAAAGCCAACAGGATGCTGGGCTGCATTGACCAGGGCATCCCCAGCAGAGACCAAGAAGTCATTATCTTATTCTACTCAGCACTTGCCAGGCCTCATCTGAAATACTGTGTTCAGTTTTGGTCCCCAATATACAAAAAAGTTGTGAACTGGCTGAAGAGAGCCTGAAAAAAATGAGAAAATGAGAGAGAAGCCTGACATATGGGGAAAGGCTGAGAGAACTGGGCCTGTTCAACTTTCAGAAAAGAAGGCTTAGGAGAGACATTCTCACCACATTCCACTCTTTAAAGGATAGCAGTAAAGAAGATCAGACTCCCTTTTTACAAGGAGTCACATGGAAAAGATGAGGGGTGATGGGTACAAGTAACTCCTGGGGACATTCTGATTGGACAAGATGAAAAATTTTCACAATGAGAAAAATGTCCCCCGGGAATTGCTGGATTCCTCCACACTGGACACTTTCTAGATCCATCTGGACAGGATGGTGGGCTATCTTGTTTAGACTGTGCTTTTGTCAAGAAAGGCCAGACCAGATGATCCTTGAGGGCCTTTCCAGCCATTCTATGAGTTTGTGAATATATGATTGCATTTTTCTAAGTGTAGACTTCTTGCAATTAACTGTGCTTCTGTTTCTGTGTATCCCATGAAGTGCCTCAAGGACTCAAAGTTACCAGGCAGTCTACCCAGAATGCAAACACTGTTTTACTTGAACATATTTTGCAGCTGTATTATACGCACAGCCCCTGTCTGATGTCAGTCAGTAGAGAGGGTTATTGTGCTCTTCTTCTGTATAACAGATGTGGTGATGACGAAGTCCCTGAGATGTGGCAGACCAATGTTTGCATCCTTTTTGCCCCAGGCAGGATTGAAATCTGTCTCTCTCACCACACCAGAGAGTTTCCAAAGCAAACCTTCCTCTGTTCCTAGCACAATTGTTCTTCTGGGAAGATAAAAGGTTAAGATTCAGTGGGGTGGGGAAGAAAAAAACAATAATTCTGACTTTATAAATTATACATATATATATATACAATTTATAAATTATATATATAATTGATTATGGAATTCATCTCTGGAGATGTATTTGCTGAACATTTGAGTGTTTTATACAATGTTATTAAATCATTCCCTTGAGCACATATTCAAACCAGCAGACTGTACACTCTGGTCCCCACTCTTTGACATGATGAATCTTGAGCCTCTCTTTCAGAGTGCTGAAAAGCCCAAACACATAGATAGGGGGAAACATCTCAGTGATTCTCTAAATTGTAGTGAAAAATGAGGTTTAAGACGTACTCCCTGTCTTTCATAGTTCCATTCTAGCTCTCTCTCCTCCCATTCATCACACTGGCTATTTTATATTCAATCTGAGACATTAGAGTCTTCTTGCATATTGTGTAAGGATCTGTAAGAGCATGGTGGCATTCAACATAGGCTTCTGGACTAAACTCTAGTAGTAGTCATGTGTCTGCAAATGAGCTGCACAAGGTCCTTGCTTCATGGCTTCTGAGCCTTTTTTAGTTCATCTTGTCCTTCTTTCAGAGACAAACTCTGTTTCACTTGCTTTGCTCTTGGTGCAGTGCAGCTTGTACCTGTCTCCAGTACAGAAAAAACTGTAGAGTTTCAATCTGGCCCAAGGAACGAGATGAATGCAAATCACTGGTTTAGTACTGCAGTGAATCTTGAGCATTTCATTAACAGCCTCACTCCTTCAAACCAGGGATAAAAGAGACCTGGCTGGTCAAAAGAGATCAAGCATAAAAAGTCCTGAGTACTTGGCATTTCTTGGAACTAAAGATTTTACTAAGGGATATTATTAAGGCCTACCTTATCATAGATTCCCAACAGCCCAATTTAGGGATCTGATTTACAACCCAGAGAGTGTAACATACAGAATTCTATAGATATTAGGATTTTTAGATGAACCATGAAGATGACTTCTCAGGACTCTCTTTAGGGAAACCATTGCTCTGAATCCATGTTTCTTCTGAAAGAGAACACAAAAGTGGACATTCAGCTTGTCCAGGAATCCCTTGGAATGAGCTCTGTCATGCTTATCTCTCCAAACATCCAGGTCTGCCTACAGAGATACCAGTGCGGTGCTGCCTAATCTAGAACAAAAAACATCAGGAAATGTACACAGAGCAAACTGCAAAGCCAGGCAGCCGTTAGCTGACACAGTAATATCTCATCATGCAAGTTGTATTTATTAGCAACTATTTTAAGAAGTGCTGCTATTTCATTTGCCAGCTTCTGCTGCAAGGCTACACACAGTTAGCCCAGAGGAGAGAGGAAGGCTGCTGAGTTCATTAATTAACCATTGCTGCAGCCTGAGAAGCAGCTGAAGCACATCAGTGCAAAAAAAAAAAAAAAAAAAGAAGGCAAAACTAACATAAGGCTTTTTTGCTTTTTTTTTTTTTTCACACAACCGCAATAAATAATTGTACTTTTCCCAAATAGGCTGATGTTGGTGTTATAATTTTATATGATGCATTTAGTTTTGGTCTAAAGAACAGTACCCCCTGGTATAAATTAAATACTATTTGAGTGAGTTTAATTATTTAATTCTTTTACCTCAATTTTATTTTTCAATTTTGATTTAATCATCACTTTGCAGATCTGTATTTTCTTGTATCCTTACTTTCCTTTGTTTTAACAATACATTGCCTTAAAAATAAAATGCAGAAATCCTTCTTTACTAAAATCAATGGAAGCATTCAACAGTGTCAGAATCTTAATTAGAAAAATCAGTTTGTTTCTTTGGAGGGATCAGCTCTCCAGGCATTTTATTATTTCTCTTTTGTTCAAACTCTCCTGCTTTACCTCAGAGATACTCAGCGATGGAGCTATCTATTCTGTGGTCCTTTCTTTAGGTTTACCGCAGCTGAAGATTCATCCATGAATCCATAACTATCATCACAATGCAAAGAAGAAATAATAATAATAATACTCTGGAAAATTACTGGACACAGAAGAACTAAATGATATTACACTGTGCATCAGATGTTTTATAATTCTGGAGCAAGGATCTTAGGTAAAGAAATTACTTAGATCTCAAGGCAGTTATTCAAATAACTGTACAAATAGCTGTACACATTCTTTATTCCTATGACTCTCTGCTGTATGTGAAAGCACCTCTAATGCTTATTAGTATTAATAATGTTCATAAGCATATTAAATATAGTTATAATTGACATAGAAATCATCCCACATGTGCTCAGTATGAGTGTTATTTAATGTGCAGATACACATGTTCACTTAGAGGGAAGAGTGATACTCACCACAGATTTCAGTTAGGGATTGGGAATGAGTACTATGCCCATTCCACCACTATATGTATCACTAGCCTGTACTGACCCCCATACATCATTTTACATTTCTGAGCTTCATTTGATTTGAATATTTTCCTTTCTCAGTTGCTGTAATATGTCACTAATATGTCCAATTGCTTTGAGATTTATTTGTAAAACATGCCAGACATTTTCTATGATGCATCAAAAGAGGATACTGCATTGGCTTCTGTCATCCATACACATTTTTTGTTAAAAATGAATACACTGAATATAGTGCGAATGTGTGCATATAACTTTATTAAAAGACCAGGTTCCACATAATTCTCTTTAGAATTGAAAGGTACATCCTATATGGAATAGTTAAGGACTCTGGTTTTGTCCAGTTTGGAGAAGAGGAGGCTGAGGGGTAATCTCATCACTCTACAGCTTCCTGAGGAGGGGAAGAAGAAAAGGAGGTGCTGAGCTCTTCTTCCTGGTATCCAGTGATAGGACATGTGGGAGTGGTTCAAAGCTGCTCCATGGGAAGCTCAGAATGGACATTAGGAAACATTTCTTTACTGAGAGAATGTTCAAACACCAGAGCAGGTTTCCTAGAGAAATGATTAGTGCCCCAGGCCTGTCAGGTTTAAGAGGCATTTGAAAAATATCCTTCAATAATATGCTTTAACTTTTGATGTCCTCTGAAGTGGCCAGACATTTGGACTAGATGGCTGCTGCAGGTCCCATCCAACTGAAATTATTCTATTCTATTCTATTCTATTCTATTCTATTCTATTCTATTCTATTCCAGCCTTATCCTCAGTGACTCTAAGATCTGTCTGTGCCGAGATGTTAAAATAGATGCCATATAAGTGGAAAAGGACTTGGAGGTGCTGGTCAACAGTCACATGAACATGAGCCAGAGTGTGTCCAGGTGGCCAAGAAGGCCAATGGCATCCTGGCTTGTATCAGAAACAGTGTGACTAGCAGTACCAGGGCAGTGATTTTCCCTCTGTACTCAGCACTGGTGAGACCACACCTCGAATCCTGTGTTCAGTTTTGAGACCCTCATTACAAGAAAGACATTGAAATTCTGGAGCATGTCCAGAGAAGGGTAACAGAGCTGGTGAAGGGTCTGCAACACAAGTCTGATGTGGAGTGGCAGAGGGAGCTGGGGATGTTTATCCTGCAGAAAAGGAGGGTCAGGGGAAACCTTACCGCACTCTACAGCTCCCTGAAAGGAGAGCATAGCCGGGAAGGGCGGGGCAGGATCACCCTCTTCTCCCGGGTAACAGGTGACAAGACAAGAGGAAATGGCCTTAAGTTTCCCCAGCGGAGGTTTGGATTAAATATTAGGAAAAAATTCTTCATCAAAAGGGCTGTGAAGCAGTGAAAGAGGCTGCCCAAGGAAGTGTTTGAGTCAACAGGCAGATGTGGCACTTATGGACATGGTTTAGGGGGAACTTGGCCATGCTGAGTTATAGGTTGGACTTGATGATCTCAGAGGTCTTTCCCAGTCTAAGCTATTCTATTATTCTACATAGTAACGTATTCTTGAAGCACTGAAGGAGCAGTATACCCCAAAATAGTTGGAGAGATTTCTAGTAGAACCCTTCAAGATTTGAAGGCCCTTTAGAGTAGCGAGTGAAAATTCTTAAAGACTTAGGCAGAACTTGAGTCATATGAATCTTGCCCAAGGACATTATTGTAAAAATTTGTTGACATTTTCAAAATGTAGCCAAATGCCACTCTGACTGATGCTATGACAGGTCCCATGTTCTGCCCAATCCTGAGAGTAATAGCAGCTTGTTGACAAGAATAGGAAGAGAAGAATTTATTACATGTATTTCATTTGTGCTAATGTAATTGCTTTTGTCTGCTGTATTCCATTAGTCACCTGAGAGGCTGTAAGAAATGACAGAAGTACACATGGAGTGTTCTCATTTTCAATGTGATAGTGCAGAATGATAATAATAAACTTGTAATCTTAATAGCTCTTCATGTTTAGAAATTATTTTCCAGTGATTTATTACTTTCTTTCCCGTAAAAATTTACTTGTATCTAGTTATTCTCAAGGGTTAGTTATGTACATTTTTTGATGGCAGCCACTCTTCTTTGCTGTTATTGCATAGTAGAATATCTAACATAAGCATTCAGTTACTTCAGATCTCATCAACAACCAAAACAATGAAATCTAAAAGCTTTAAGGACAGAAGTCTCAGAGGTAACGTGACTTTGGAGGAGCATAAAAGAATGCATCTTAACATTACACCAATTATTTTAAACTTAAGAAAAACTCTCTTATGCATAAAGATGGGTATAAGTTTAAGTTGTTCAGTGGCCTGTGACCTTTAAACTTAGCACAAACATTTCTAAGGTAGCTGCTCCTTTCCGCTTTGAGCAGGTAACAGAACTTTTGTTGGCCAAATTGCTTTCCATGACACCAGAATATGCTAACTTCCTTAACTGAGTTTACAAATGGTCTATCCAACTGCATTCATTATAGAAACCTTCTGATTGCATACAAGAAGGAAGAATATTTGAGGTCACTTCTGGTTTTCTTCTGCAACACAAAGCTTCTTTGCAATTTAACTTGACAGTCGATTTTTTTAAAATATCAAAGGAATTAATATATCTAACAAAATCAAATAATATCCCATATTTAAATTTCTAAAGGTTCAAACCACTTCATAAATTTACATATATTTGTATTATATTGATGCAAACACTCAGCAAAAGCAATGCTGTGAAATTTCATGCTTTATTCCATTTTTGTAACTTGCTTTCAGGTTCAGTAATTGCATTTGCAAGTCAAAATAATATTTATTATGTTCCTAAAGTTTGTGTATATCTAAAGACAGTTTATAGGTGCAATTTACAAATGGAAAATACACACACCATTAAGAGATATTTTTTCTAATTACTATCATTAAAAACCTAAACTATAATCTGGGAATCAAACTGCCATATTCAGGCTAACAGCAATATGGATTCAACAGCTGCAGATTTTAAGAGAACTTGAAAGGTGTTTAGTCAAAGCTTAGTGGCCTTTACCATATAATGACAATTCAAGGAATCTCAGACAAGAAAAAAGAAAATGCTCCAGCATCTTACAAATAAGGAAATAATTAAAAATCCCAGTCATAAACACATACATGCACAGAGAAAACCCCCACATTTTCTCACAGGTTTTGTATGAAACCTGTAATCTCTAAAACATGGAAGGATAAGTGGTCACAGAAATATTCCCAGGATGATCATCTGGCCTAAAGTCCATTTTTCAAGGTGATCTAGAAACTTAAAAGTACAGCAAGGTAGCAAGGGCGATTTTCAATATTCCAGAAAGTAAGGGACTCCTTAAATCAGTTTAGTGGGTTTAAAACTATTTCTTGGGACTCACTAACTCCCAGCAAACTCACTATTCTTTTGTGCAGACAACACAAAACTGGGAGGAGTGACTGTCAAACTGGATGACTGTGCTGCCATTCAGAAGGGCCTCGGTGGGCTGGGGAAATGGACTGACTGGAACATCATGGAATCATAGAATTCATAATATTGTTAAGATTGGAAAAGACCTCTAAGATCATCAGCCCAGCTATCAACCCAGCACCATTTTCACCACTTAACCATGACCCCCAAAGCCACATCTACATACCTCTTCAACCGTTCCAGGGCTGGTGACTCTACCACTTCCTTGGGCAGCCTGTTCCAATGTCTGATCACCCTTTCAGTAAAGAAATTTTTCCAAATATCCAATCTAAACACCCGCTCACAAGAACCTGAGGCCATTTCCTCTTGTCCTGTCACTTACTACTTGGGAGAAGAGACCAAGTCCCACCTTGCTACAACCTCCTTTTAAGTAATTGCAGAGAGTGATAAAGTCTCCCCTAAGCCTTCTTTTTCTCTAGGTTAAACACCCCCAGCTCTCTCAGCTGCTCCTCATAAGACTTGTGTTCCAGACCCTTCCCCAGCCCTGTTCAGCAGAAGGGGAATGCAACATTCTGTACCTAGAAGGGAATAAACCTGTGCACCACCACAGACTGGCAGCTGACCAGCTCTGCAGAGAAGGCCCTGGAGGACTGGGTGGACACCAAATTGACCATGAACCAGCAGCATGAAGACCATCAGCCTCCCATGCTGCCTTAGGCAGAACATTGCATTCCTCAACCTCTCACTGGGTTGAGGAAGGCAATCTTTCCTCTCTGTGCAGTCCTAGTGAAACACATCTGGAGTGCCATGCCTAGTGTTGGACTACCCAGTACAGGAGACACATGGACATACTGGAGTGAGTCCAGAGAAGGCTTATGAAGGGCTGCCAGATGAAAGGCTGAGAGAACTGTGACTATTCAGGCTGGAGATGAGAAGGTATGGGGGAGCATGGGGGGCAGTAATCTGATAAATACAAATATAAATACATTGCTGGGGGTGTAAGAAGACAGAGGCAAACTCTTCTCAACAGTGCCCAGGGACAGGATGAGAGTCAATGGGCATGAACTGAAATCCAGGAAGTTCCACTTAAACATAAAAATACCATTTTTAGTGTAGGGATGAATGAGCACTATAACAAGTTCCCTAGAGATGCTGTAAAGTCTTTGTCCAGGGAAATATTCAAAAGATGACTGGACAAGACCCTAGGCAAATTGCTTTGAGGAAGAAGATTTGACTGTATGACCTCCAGAAGTCCTTTCTGAACTCATTTATTCTGTGATTCTGTGATGGCAGTACACATATTGTTTCAAGTATGGAGACAAAAATCTCCTGAGGATTTGGAGACATATATAACATCTCCAAATAACATAAATAACATCTCCAAATCTAGTTTGAACATGGTCACATGGTCATGTGCAAGAAACAACTCCTGTGGTCACAGTGCGAGACCTGGTGTAATATATGTGTTGTGTGCTTTCTGCACACACTTCAGTCCGCTCTGGTCTCAGGTCTCACTTCTTCCTGAGAGTTGTTCTATGGGTTTATCACCATTGTATGGTCCAAAGCTCAAAGCAGTAACCTTGCTTTCCCCATTCCTGTCTGGTGACATCAGGCACTCCCAGAATACAAGCTTATAGCAAACATCACACACATGCACAGTCCATCCTTCTTTTGGGGAACAATTCTGCCTCCACCTGCTAGATCTCTGTGGTCTGTGTGATATTACAGGTGGGAGAGTTTGAAGAATATCAGTAATACTTGTCCGTCCTTTCCACCAGCAAAAAGATCTCCTCTACCAGTACTAACCATTGCTTCAGATTGCTACATAGGTGTTTGGAGAATACCTGTGTGTGCACTGTGGTCTATCTCTGGTTTCCTCATCAGTCTTACCCGCCAAAGAAAGTTAGTGGCATGTTTACCCTCAGGCAGTCTCTCTATCAATGCTAAAACAATATCTTGAGCAACTAACACTATCTTTCTTTTAAAAAAAACAGAAACTAACCCTAACCCTAACCTTCTAGTAGAAACTAACCTTCTCCCAACAGAGCACTGATGGCCTTTAAACAAATCATTTTCAGTCACAGTGGATCCTGCTCATTTTCACTACTTCTGTAAGATAGAGGATTGCTCTAGAGAAAAGGGACAGCTGTGACAGCCTTCAAATATGGAAGGAGTTGCTGCAGACAGAAAAAAAATAATTGTTCTCCTGTTTCATCTATAGCTACCATGAGATGAGGGGTTGAGTTGTAAGGAACAGTTAGATTAGATAGTAGGAGAAACCTTGAACCATCAGCCTAGTAACTTCAATAACCTCATTTTCCTTGGAAGGCTTTACCCTGAGGTATGTTTAAGCAGTTTAGACAGGCATTTTTTAAGGAGTGATTTAAGAAATATCCAGGACCTGGAGCATGGGTGTCAGACACCTGTCAAGGTCCTCTCATGCCTTACTTTCTATAATTAAATTATACTCGCTCCTAATTCTGGCTATGATGCAAAGTATTCTTCCAAAGAAGTAAACTATTTTGTATTTATAATGATTGCTGCACTGAAGATGATGGATTAGTCTGAACTAGTTTCATGTATGTAGCCTGAAATGCCACAGCTTCAGGTGTTTCTATCTGTGTTAGCTATGGATATGTTGGATCAACCATTAGCCAATATTGGTAACAGTGAAAGAAATGACAAAATCTTATTGTCTCTTCCAAGAGGCTAACAACTGGTGAAAGGACCATGTTGCCAACAGAGTCCTTTAGAAGAAGTATAAAATAGTGAGTCTATTGAATAAGTGGGGATCATTTTTGCCCAGTGAAATGTATTCTCAGGTCATCATCAGCTCATTTTATTTGACCTCCAATCTTCCTCCTCTTATGTCATAAACGTGGTCTGATTTGGTTTATTTTCATATATATATATATAAAAACATATTCAGAGAAGCATTGCTACTGTAGGTTTTATTCATTATATAAATTTGTAGTATATATGCCACTTAATTAGAAAAATAAGAATTTTCCTAGTTGTTCCTGCTTTTTTTAATAAACTCTTTGTAAAAATACTGCATAGGAACATGTTGGAAGGTAATAAAGAAGGCCGGAAGGAAGAAAAAGGTTATTTATGATACCAATACGTTGTGTGTTTCTTGCCAAAAATATGTTAGGTTTATCCTTACTGTACTGACTTTAACAAATGGATGCGGATATTCATGAGGATGACATTTGAAGTCATTTGAACTTGTTCTTGGTTTTACCCAGAATTTAATATAGGTTACATGTGTGGTTACTGTACAATGCCAACCATCAGAAATCAGCTTAATATCAACAACTAGTGTGTTCATAGTGCTGTTCACAGACATGGTTTTAATTGCTTTCAGCACCACACTATCTAAACAAAAGGAAAATAACTTGAACAGTGGGGTTTGCCTGAAGTCTTATTTTGCTTTAAGAACAGAAAATCTTTTTCTTCAGGTTGAAACATTTGTATGCACCTTGGAAAAGGACCAATATCTGTATTATGCGTATCTGATTGGCTGGGTGGCAGAACGATACGCTGTAAGAACTGATTTCTCCTTGGAGGGGAAAATTGCTAAAATTGGTATCAAGAAGGAGACATAAGTGATTCTTTAGGTTATCTGAAATGCTTTGTTTCACTCGTGTTCTGGTATCTAACAAACCAGGATTGTTAGAGGAAACTTCATCAGTGTGGGCTCTGGATTGAGCACTAAACACTAGGAAGTATCTCAGCCTGTCATTAACTGTGACCTTTCTCCTTAAGCCTGATCATAGATTGAACTATTAAAGCTGTTTGGCTTTCAAAAAATGCTAATCAATTGGAAGATCAGTTTATAAAACTGATAGTCTCTTGCTTTCTCTTTTAAAGCTCAGAATTAATGTTCTGAGATTCACTGCCTGAAATTCCAGTAAGAAATCCACTTTGTCAGCTAATTCTTGGCAGCATCTTCAACCTTGGTATTCATATGCCAGCATGTCCAAGGCCACACACAATTTCTTCTCAAGCATTGGTCTGCTGAGTGCTCCTAAGAGAGCAATGTTCACATATCCTGACTGCAACTATATTGATTTAAATATTAGATCCATGAGCTAAATTCTCACTAAGACCAAACAGTGTTTTGCCTAAGAAAATTTCCCTTTGAAGACAATGAGCCTCTGTGTGAGCAGGTTAACACTGACCTTGAGTGCCTGCCTTTATACAACTCAAACTACAAAAATGAGGACAACATTCTTGACTGTATGTTAAATCAAACCCTTGATGAACTATACACAACTGGCATGATGTAAACCATCTGGAGGGCTTCTCTTGTTGGTTTATGTTCATCAAGACTTGTCTCCTACAACTCTCCCTGGTATCAGCAGGATTCGTTATTCAACATCAGAGACAGCAGTTTGGTCTTGTGTCATTTATTTAATATTCCATGAACAGTCCAGTTTCTGTTTCTCATGCTTACACAAGCAGGGAAAACAAAGACGTGGCTTGTATTGTCAGGCAAAGGGAATTTGGCCATGGTAAATATCAGGGTTTGATATTAATCCCATCCTTGTTTTAAGCCAGAATAAGCCACTGCCTTCAAAGGAATTAGTCCTAGGTCACACCAGTGTTGGTGCAGAACGAATCCTGAGCTATATATCTCCTCTGCTAGCAAAGTGTCAGGAGAAGCCTAATCCTTCATTATTTGTCTAGAGTGTATTCCTGCCAGCCAGAGGACTAAATCAACTCTTTCCCAGAGCAACTCTCTGTACTTTTGATGTTAGTTTGACGACTTCTAGCTCACCACACTGAGGCATTCACTGTGACTAATAGCAAAACAACACCCACAGGTTTCACAAAGGAAAATGTTTGTCCTTGCCTAACTCTCTGAGATAAAGTTTTAATCCAGCTGGTCTGGAATGCTGTAACCTCTCATGGCTTTTGTCTGGTACATTTCCATTTGCTCCCATGTTCCTTCTCTATTTTCTGTCCAGGATATCTCCTTATAGTTTAAAAAAAATTGAGATAAAGCAGACTTAAAGAACATATCAAGTAACATTAGATATTAATAAAATTCCTGTTTAACCTTGAGTGATTCATGTCTTCCGCTGTGGCTAAGCTGTGTTCAGCTCACCTCTGGAGGACAAAGGCTCCTGGGCCCTATTACCCAAACCCCAACCATCCTAAAGTTTTGCTTGCAAGTTCATCCATATCTTCATGGGCTCTCTGTTTCCTGCGGTCTCCCAAAGCTGTGTCAGCACTGGTTCTCGGTGTGATTAAACTTGCCTGAAATTCTGTGTACACTGAAGTCAGACTATAACTTACTACCAAGATCTCTCCAAAGTAAAGACAGGTCTCGTGTTTACAGCCTAACATTAACATCAGGGATAGCTGAGAAAATAGGTGCTTGGGTATTTTGTTGATTGTTTTGAGTATTTTCAAGATTTTAGTAGGAAAGGACTCTAAAAATGGAATTGTTCAGTTCTGGTTTTTTTGGTTTTTAGGAGATCATCACAGTCACTTTTCAAAGAATAACTTTAAATGGAAGCAGAGCAGCCATATTGGGAAATTTGGAGAGAATATATTTTCCATATTAATTCTGGGCTAGGAAACCTTAAGCTGAATCTGGGTATTGTAAGCCTATTCTTGCCAGGAAAAGTTAGCCATGTCATTGGCCTGCTGTTAAAAATGCTGGAATGCTGATTATAAAGTGTAAAGAGCTTTGCTTTTGTTTCCAGCACTGTTTGGGCTATTTTTTTTATTTTTTTGTAAATAGTTAAAAAAAGAATGGCTGTAGGGGGTTATTTGTTTGCCAGCAGGTATAACTGATTAACACACAGCGCTGATCAGTAGAGCTTCCCATCAGAGTAGAAGCAGGCTTTGAAGGACAAAGGAAAAGAACATTTTTGTTTAGAAAAGGACATTGAACACTGTGATATCCATCATGTATTTTTATTACCAGTATTTTCAGTACTATTTCAGTTAAACCAATTCACTTTTTAATGGGTATTAGTCTCACTCTCACATGGAGTGGAGTGGTTTTCATGAGGTTGTTTATTTCTTGATAAAGAGTGCAAGAGTAAGGGAGGGCAATGAAGATGGTGAGGGGCCTTGAGGGGAAGGCGTATGAGGAGCAGCTGAGGGCACTTGGTGTGTTCAGCCTGGAGAAGAGGAGACTGAGGGGAGACCTCACTGCAGTTACAACTTCCTTGTCAGGGGAAGAGGAGGGGCAGGCACTGATCTCTTCTCTGTGGTGACCAGTGACAGGACCCGAGGGAATGACCTGAAGTTGTGTCAGGAGAGGGTTAGACTGGATATTAGAAAATGGTTCTTCACCCAGAGGGTGATTGGGCACTGAACAGTCTCCCCAGGGGAGTGGTCACAGCACCAAGCCTGACAGAATTCAAGAGGTGTTTGGATGATACTCTCGGGCACATTGGTATGACTTAGTGTTGGTCCTGTACAGGGCAAGGAGTTGGACTTTGATGATGCTTCTGGGTCTCTTCCAGCTCAGCATGCTCTGTGATTCTGTGGTGATCATTGTTTTGCTATTACTTTTTCTTTTTTCCATTGTAATACCAGAAAGGAAAAATGTTTTGCAGAATCTTGCTTCTTTTTTCCTCCTATGGCCACAGTTTGATAATTCCGAGGAAACACACACAATCTGGCCTATCATAGCTAGAAAGAAAAATTAAAAATCTTTTCTTGTGCAGTCTGTTGTTAGAGCTCTGCAGAATGCATCAAAGCAGGGTCGCCTGCACACAAATCATGACAATTGCCAGTTCCATTGAGAAGAGACATGGAGTATGTCCTGCAGTTAATTTCTGGGACATGGATACATTTGAGCAGATGAAAACAACGAGGTATGTCAGCAAAGATGAACAGCTGTCAGCTTTGCAAACATAATTATTCCTCACTCCGTTTTGACATCTTCAGATAAGGGTCATTATTCAGAGGAATAAAAACAGCTGTGCAGGACACCACCCCAAGCCCACTTAGCAGAGATGCACACTACATAATTCTATTTTCCTTAAAATGTAGTTAAACTCTTTCCAGTGCTGCAAACCAGATATGATGAATTATTTTTTTTTTCCTTCTCTAGCATTACTCCTAATCAGTTGCATAATCTATTAAAGGAACTACTAGGAGTTCTTCTGCTTTGGCTCTCTTGCATTAACTTACAACTACTGTGATAATTTGAGGAAAATTTCCCAAAGTAACTTTCTCTTTAGACATTCTAGTTTTGGTTTTCCAGGATAGTACCAGAACTCAGTGATGCTCTCAGACTTTTCCAGACTAGGTGTCAGCTGGAATTTTTTGTCACTGAGATGATGTCTAATGCCTGGTCCCCAAATACTGGTATATCTCTATTGGGGCACACTTATCTACAATTTAGATATTCATGCATGTAATGCAAGGGAAGAAAATTGGCATTTGGTAAGGATTACTTAAAAAAAAACAAAACACAACAGGTATTATTTTTGAGTCTTAATATGAGGCTGTGGTGGGTGTACTTCCCCATTTCAGATACTTTAATTTCTATAGTGGCTTTAAAGGCAATAGAGTTTCTATTGAACATAATTACTTCGGTATTTTTTTGAACAGTAAACATGCATCTGGTAAGGGAAGTCAACTTCTGCATAGAACCATAGAATCATAGTCTGTTCTGAGTTGGAAGTGACCCACAAGGATTACTGAGGGCCAACTCCTGGTCCTGCACAGTATCACCACAAGAATCACACCATGTGTCTGAGAGCATTGTCTGAACACTGCTTGAACTCTGGCAGGTTTCCTGTTGTGACTATTTCCCTGAGGAGCCTGTTCCAGTGCCCAACCACCCTCTGGGTGAAGAGCTTTTTCCCAATATCTAACCTAAATCTTCCCTGACTCAGCTTCATGTCATTGGGTTCTGTCACTGGTCACCAGAGGGCACAGATCAGTGCCTGCCTCTTCATTTCCTCTCATGAGGAAGCTGTAACTGTGAATGTGTGTCCCCTCAGTCTCCTCAATTGAGCTCAACCAGTCTTCATATGGATTCTTCTCCAGGCCCTTCACCTTCTTTGTAGCCCTCCTTTGGACAGTCTCTAATAACTTTATATCTTTCTTACATTGTGGTACCCAAAACTGCCCACAATATTCAAGGTGAGGCCACCCCACTGCAGAGCAGAGCGGGACAATCCCCTCCCTTTGCCTGGGTGGTGGTACTGTGCCTGATGACCCCCAGAACATGGTTGGCCCTCCTGGCTGCCAGGGCACTGCTGACTCATGTTCAACCTGCCTTCGACCAAGATCCCCAGGTCCCTTTCCACGGCTCTGTCCCAGGTGCAGAATCCGGCATTTGTCTTTGTTGAACTTCATTCAGTTGATGATTGCACAGTCCTGTATTTTGTCCTTTCTCTCTGCAAGGCTTCTCTGTCTTCGAGGGAATCAAAATCTCCTCTCAGTTTGGTATCTTTGGCAATGGAAAAGTGAAGGGAACATTTTTAGAGTCAGACAGAGCTTTATGAATCTGAAATATGGAAGTTCAGAAAGGGAAACTCCACAGCTGCTTTACACTCCCTTCTGAGCAACGAGCTGAGAAACACTATCACTTCATTTCCAAACTTCCTCTGACTGCCACAGGCTGCTTCCAGTGTGTTTTTTCTTGTGCAGACGTTTGTGCTATGCCTTCTTTTTTTGCTGTTTTTTTGTGTGGTGGTGTTTTTTGTGGTTAGACAACATAAGTAATTTAAAGTATTTCTGTAGAACATGTGCTGTGTTTTCAAGGTTACATATGTTTAGAGAGGAAAACAGATTCCTATCTGAGCCTTTTATGTTTACTTATAAGCACACCAAATGGGGTGATGTTTTTGGACAATAAAATGTTGACCTCTGGAAGGTTTGGTTTTAGATTTCTCCTTCTAATTACACCACAATACAGCTATCTCAGAGCAGAGGAAGAAGGTACCTAACTAGCTCACAGAAAACACTGAATGGAGGAGTTTGTTCATGTCAAAAAGATAAGATTGTTCTGTCTAAAGAGCATCATTTCAGGTATCTGCAGGCAACAGCATCCTATGTGTAAAATGATGTGTGTAAAGAGTGCTGTGCTTCTCAGTGAACAGAAGTGATCACCAGATTTCATTGAGTAATTCAGGATCAGTTCCTAGATGAGGGTCAGAGAGTTTAGTTCTAGTTCTCTGTAACCATGGAAAAGAGTTATTAAAAAAGGAAGATCATCCCTGTCCATTGCTCTGTATGCACGGGCTATGATCCTGACACTGACATTGTTCCCATCTTGTCTAGTTGCTTTAACATTTATGAAAAGAAAAGCACCGCAAAGGGTTATCCAAAGTCCCAGAATAGATTTTTTTTTTAATTACAATTATTCTTGAACTCTAATTTTTAGGCAAACACAAAGGGAGATGGGCTGAAAATATGGGGCTGCTTGATGATATTAGCAGGATTTTGCATTTGTCTGCCACTGTGCATCACTCCTGTTGTGTCAGCCTTATATATCTGATGTGATATGATTTTCTTAAAAGGTCTCTTGTACCTCACCATGTTGCAAAATTCTTGTCATAATTGGTACCCAACTTACCAAATTTTTATGTTTTGAGCTACTTATAAGCAACTAATTCAGACATATGTTTTTTTACATTTCTAATGGATTCTATGAGAGGAAGGACAAGAAGGAAATAGCTTTTTTTTCTAATAGCAATTTTTACTCTTCTTCTGAATATTAAAGATACATATTTTCAAATTCTGTCTTGTACTGGAACAATTTATTTTATGTGAATATGTCATTGTTCAGAGGGAAAATGGTTTTTGTTTTCTAAACTATTAGCAGCACAGGAGCAATAGACATGTTAGGATACTCTGCAATAGGATGGAAAAAACTGTGTCTGAAACCAGTTGCTCTCATTGAAAGTAGTTTAATAATTTCTTGTGGTACACTCTGTGTTTTGATAGGGCCAACCTGGCTTGCAGGCTGTAAATTCCATGCACCATAAAGGCCAGATTGTATCCTTAAGTATATAGTGAAGTCCTCTCTGAAAGCAGTAAGGTCGGGCTTCTTAAAAGATCTCCGCACTCCTAGAGGAATAAATAAGATCTGAGTTTTTGAGTAATCAGCCGATGTTCTAATGGGAGCTGTGCACAGCTGAACGACAAAACTCCGTTCTAAACACAAAATCAGAGGGTGGCGCTGGCACAAATGGCTTCTTTCACATTTAGCAAATCAAGGGTGGGTGGGGTAGAGCACTGCTCTTAACCATCGTAGTCTGTGCTTGACTAAATTTGCCATGAATAAACGTTAGGCTATTCTCTATCCCTGTCTTCTCAGGGGTATGGTTTATTTCAGTCTCTCAGTAAAGTGTGTACACATAGATCAGATAAAAGAGTAGCACTCACTCCAGCTGTGAGTAGGAGTTAAACAGCTGTTGTACTTAGGTATTGCAAAACATTGAGGATCCGGGACACATGAGCTTTCTGGAAAGTCATGGCATCAGTTTGGGCACCTTTGTGGGCCAGATTGGTTTCCAATAAAAGTTGATGTAGAAACATCCACAAACTAAAATAAATAAAAAAAAAAAAAAACAAAAAACAAAAAAAAAAAAAAAAAAAAAAAACAAAAAAAAACAAAAA
>JAWWMO010000083.1:142652161-142670002 GCA_035047845.1 Dendrocincla fuliginosa | reverse complement strand
AAAAAAAAAAAAAAAGAAAAAAAAAAAAAAAAAAAAAAAAAAAAAAAAAAAAAAAAAAAAAAAACAAAACAAACAAACAAACTCTTACCATGGCCATTAGCGTTTAGCAGTTAGACCCTGGAGAAGTCAGAAGGATTGAACCTGGGGAATAAAAACAGGCTTTACAAGGTGATTTAACAATAAGGCAGAAATTATTTCAGTTTAATGAGTTGGCAGCGGTGCCAGCTATGAATGTTCACGTGCTTCCTCTTCCTGTGGAGGCTGTGCTGTGAACTTAATCAGACGGCTGCTCTAGATACTAAAATCATTGCCAACGCCAAATGTTTGTTTTTAAAGTTGGCTAAGTTCCCTGATATAATTCACAGTGTGGTCCCACAAATAATTGCACTGGCACGACAAAGGGGAAGCTGTACCGAGGGATCAAGGTGGGCAAGAGGCAGTACAGAGAAACAGGTACTTGCTAGTTTCTCTGCCAAGAGCTTTGATTCATAAAACCATTCTCTCAGTGGGAGACAGAAGCTTGCTGCAGCCCAGCAGTGAGAAAGCGGCAAATTCTGTGCTGCCAGATGTTCCTATTCTGCACAAAGTAGAGTATTTTGGTCTTCTCATGCAACTCGCAGTTCATTCTTGGTGATCAGTTTGTACACGAGTGTGTTATTTTCCCTTGATTAAGGACAAGCAAGATGGTGATGGAGAAGGGAGAGGACAATGGGTTTTCTGAGACATTTTAATTATAAAAAAAACAACCTTGTGGTGAGCTTCTATTTTTAGTTAGGCAACTAATGATGAATCAAAAATGCTTCTGCAATCCTAATTATCCAATAATAATTACCATAGCAACCAGTTGTTTCATGTGGCACATGTTGAAAACACTCTTAAAGAAGCGCAACAGCTCTTACTTTCCCAGTTTTCCCAAAACTGACAAGAACTACTCTAATCTGGTTTGAAGCTAATCCAAAATTAGAAAGCAAAATAGGAAAAGAAATAATTTCCCACAGGCTCATTTCAAGAATTAATGAAATTCCTACTCTTTAGGAGTGATAGACCCTGAGAATGTCCAGCTAGAGAATACATTGAAAACTATTTTTTTACTTCTCACGATTGTTTTGGTGACATCAGACCCAGCACTGCTCTGTTTCTATGCAGCAGTACAAAATTACCTGATGAAGAGGTTAATAATAGGTTTATTTTTGCAGAGCACTCTAAGGTGTCTTCCTGCACGTGAGATAGTAACACATAAGTTCAGTGTCCTGGATTTGAGAATTGTTTCTAAACTTTATCATCCTTCTCTCCTCTGTTTCCACTGCGCTTTCCATGTGGATGTATGCTGCTGTTGGCTCAACTTCATTACGAGCGTTGCCTGTGGCAATTGCTGTGTTTTAGGGCCAGCTATCAATCAACATATTTCCAATCTGTTGGGTTTGTTGGATGTTCATAATATTCACTTTTCCTTAGGTTATGAGCTCTTTGGAAGTGCTGAACTCAGTCAATCACTATACACTCCATAAATGTCTTTTAATGGCTGGCCTTATGGCTGTATATTCCCTGATGGACAATTGCACATTTCAAAACAAAAAAAACTCATGGTAAAACTAAAACACAGTTCAGTTATGATTTTTGAAGTTCTGAAACTTCTCGCACTTGCAGACCTTTCTTTAACTTGTTCCCAGTCATTCATAAACTCACAGGATTCTGTGTAAACTCCAAATGAAGGCCAACTCAGTAAGGTGTTCTGAATAGCAGGAATGCCTACAAATTACTGTTATGTCTAGCCCTGTAACTCACCTGTACTCTTCTGAACTTCGTGTTTTCTGAACTACATTCAATTCTGTCTTGAAAAACTGTCTCTGGCTGCCTCTCTACCACTTCACAACAGACTGGGCAGCTCCATTACCATCTTTTTTAATGCTTTTTCCTTTTCCTGTTCTCTTACATTACTATATCATACCTACTTAGATTATAACTTCTTCCTGACCAGTTCTGCCCAGTACCTTTTAATTGTTTCTTTGAAATCTTGTGGTTCCCAAATCAACTCAAAATGTTATCTTGGTTTCAGCTGTCCTGGCAAAGCCCTTCATATACAATGAGTGACAGATAAACATTAAATCATTTGAATCAGTACATATTGTCAAATCTAAACAAAGTTTACTTGTCTAACTTGAGTCCTCTCCTTTCATATCCTTTGGTTTTGGCTAGTGCTCATACTGGTTTTACAAAGGGCTCTGAAGTACCTGTATGGAGAACACTTTAAATTTATTTGATAAGTGATTTCTCTTTGAACTAAGTTCTTAATCACTTTCTATGAGAAATTAAAAGCAGAATTTCAAAGAAAGAATTTTACTGTCTGCTTCATAAAAGACATTGGGGTGCTGGAGTGCGTCCAAGGGAGGGCAATGAAGCTGGTGAAGGGTCTAGAAAACATGTCCTACGTGTGCTGTGGGAACTAAGGTTGTTTAATCTGGAGGAGGCTCAGGGGGGTCCTCATTGCTTTCTACAACAACCTGGGCAGAGGTTGTAGAGAGGTTGGGGGGGTCGATCTCTTCTGCCATGTCTCAAGTGAAAACACAAAAGGAAATGGCTTTAACTTGCACCAGGGGAAGTTCAGATTAGATATTAGGAAAAAATTTTCCTAAGAGATTGACTAGGCATTGGAGTAAGTTGTCCAGGGGGGGGCAGAGTCACTGTCTCTGGCAGTGTCCAAGAGGCGTCTGGATTTGGCACTTGGGGATATGGTTTAAGGGTGTCTTATGGGGCTGAAATTCTTGGAAGTCTCTTCCAGCCTTGATGATTCTGTGATTCTAACTACCTTAATGATCTTGTCAAGTAGCTTCCCTTAGCTCTGTTGATCCTATTATGTGATTACGTGCAACTGCAGGTTTAGCAGGGACAGTGATGATCCTGTTACACAGATATTCCCAGGCCGCATGGTGAGGGGTTCCTTTGCATTTTTTTAATATTCAAGAAGCAGACCTCCCCAGAGCCCTGTTTAACATCAAAATATATCACTCATGGCTTTTTAGGATCACTTGCTGTGTCTACTACTGATGTTTATTTAAGTGTTGTGCATGGTACAAATAGATTATAAATGTTGTGAAAATATTGTCTTTTCATATCGTGCCTCAACTGCCCTACTGTGGAGCACTGATTATTTTCAGGTCAGTCTAAAAGGTATGAAACTGTACAGCTAAAATCAGAGTCTGCCCTGGCTTGCAGCCTCAATAGGTTGTAGAAAATCCTCCAAGACTTTTGGGATTGGCCCCAATAAGCTCTAGGAAAAAGGAGTGACAATGAAGAACTCAAGTCTTATATGTTTTATTTATTTTTTTATTAACAAGAGTCACTGATTAGTATGCCTTGCAACCCATAGTGCAACTCTTTGGATTGGTTTCTATCAGACTACTCTGTGTAAGAAAAGCAGATTCTGCCTCTGCATAAGCTGTTGTTTTACCTGTAACATGTTCTCCATTTTTCCCTTTGTCCAATCAAATTAGGTGCTCATGAAATCTAACTGAAAGCCAAATTCTAATGCATTTGCTTTAAGGAGATCTGCTGAAGTGAGTGGCAGTAGTCTTGAGTTTTAGCAGAGATGGGTGACTAAACTGGTCTCATGAGGAAATTGAATTTGTGAGCAAAGGAAAGTCACACTGTTTTCGTTGTTGAAATGCACATTTCCAATGTTCTGAAGGGACTTTTTTTTCTACTGTCACTTTCTTAGTGTGTGTGAACATCAATTATCTGTCCATTTCAAAGTTAAAAGTCAGTCAAAAAGGTATGAAAGGTTGACTCCTCCAGCCACCCACAGCTGATTTCAGTTGTCCTGTTGAACAATGCAATTCTGAATTACTCTTAGTCTTATGTCAGCTCATCATATGCCTTCTAGTAGCCTGCACCATAAAGGAGTTACATCACAGCTGAATTATTTCATTCTTTGATTTATTTTGGACCAAAAGCAGAGAGTGTCTGGGGGAAGCTGGCTGGTCCAGGTAACCTGTCTCCGGTAAAAAAGGGTAAGGTAGATAACAGGGAAAAAGCAGTAAGCACAGAATGACTAAAGAATCTGAAATTCTTCCCTTTTAAAAAGTAAAAGTAAGGAATTATGTTTAAAATCAGTAAACTCAGGAATGGTGAGAGGCAAATGAATTGTAAATGACTAGTCACTTTATAAAGCATGATGCAACACTCAAAGAAATGATAAAGCTGTGAATTAAAGCAAATAAAAATTTATTATAAAATGCCCAATTAAATTGTAAAAATCTTTGTTATTGAGTTTCATAGGAGCCAAATGTGCAATTAATTTGAGAAAGATATCAGGAAAAGTTGTGCAGATGCATTGAGTATTCCACATCCAGCTGTAAATCACAGGATCCTCTAAACCAGGAATATGCAAGGATCATGCCAATCATTCCCTACTTCTCACAAGCCTCACCTAGACATCTATTACTGGAAAAGGTTAAACAAAACTTCGTCTGGAGCCAGGATATGCATTATTATTTAATCATGGCATATAAATTGCAAATTAATTCCCTGTACTATAGTAGGACAATACTCCAGCTTCAGAAATATGGGAATATATAAAGGTGAAGTTTCTGCCACATGCATTTGGTTTGATATCAGATCTCACTTTCAAACCCACATGACTGTGGGGAGTGAGACCTGCAGATCAGAGTCAAAGCATCACAATGAGATTAGGGAGTTTTTTATTAGGAAAAACAACGCTTGGATTTTAGGAAGATTGATTATTAGATGATAGTAAGAAAATGTAATGTTTAGCCCACAATGTTCTGCAACCACAGATTGCTGGAGTGTTCAAGACTGTTTTGACAAAACATCATTGAATACTTGCTGTACTCTTGTACACATCATCTACTGTTTTATCCTTGAATTCCTACCTGAGCACTCTCTGCTTCCCCCACTACCAGGGACAGTATCCTGAATGATGAATACCTGATCTGTCTTGGTGTGGTAGTTCTGTTGTTGTTATGAACCTGTAGGTATCAGCCGTAGCTATCAGAGCCTGGGTGCCTTTCAAATCTCACTTATAACAAGGATGTTGTATTGGATAAAGTGCTGAGACTCCAGGTCTGTCCTGTCTCTACTGCAGTCAAATATTGGCAGTCTCTTATGCACTTTTCCCAACAATCCTCACTTCAATGGTGTTGATGTGCCCTGCCTTACAAACATGCAGAGCACAGAGAGATATCAATGAAAGACAAGTCACTGAAATTTACACTGTCCAAGGATCCGCACCCATTTGGCTCTCTCAAGTTCATATAGAAGACGCAGTGATGCACCTTCTACAAGGAAAACGAGTTCAGCTCTTACGTAGACTTCAACAAAGAAAAAGCCTGTGTACACAGGCACTGGCTATGCAAGAGTTTGGTTATCCTTTCAGCTTCCCCTGTTGAATGGTTCAGAATTCAGATTGTGGAAATGCGTGCTTTGGCATCAGCTGAAAATGAATTTACTTAATTTGATCAATAATAGTACAATAACTAGTATCTTGGCTAAATTACATTCTTTGTTTTCCTTAATATGGCTTACTTCCCAAACTAAGCCATGGAACAAATCACAAAGTTGCTCTTGCAGAAGAGGCAGTGAAAAAACCAAATTGTTAATTACATTTTTAATCATTCCTGGCTAGAGCTCTGTGAGTCAGTTTTTGGAAATATCATTTGTGGTTCAACTAAAGTTTAATGCCCCCAAATGCTGCATATCTCATTCTCAAGGCAGAGAGAATTTTGCAACTTTGATGCCTCAACTTAAGATCCAAGAGATTCTTTTATGTAAACTTTCCCGACTGCTGTTTTTGCAGCCTACAGAGCAGTCATTATCTCTCTCTCTTTCTTTTTTTAAACAGATATTTTTGCTTCTCCTGTCTAATCAAATTCTATTTGTTGTTTATTGCAGATAGCGGCTCAGGCAGTGTTATTTATGTGTATGAACACTGCAGGAATCTTCATTAGCTACCTGTCAGACAGAGCACAACGTCAAGCCTTCCTGGAGACCAGAAGATGTGTAGAGGCCAGACTGAGACTAGAGACAGAGAACCAGCGACAGGTATTGGAGAAACAATCCTATTTTTGTATTAACTGCTAGTGATAATTGGACACCACCAGGCTTTTGTAGCCTAGCTGACTCCAGTGTGATGCCACCTGATTTATGCAGGTTAAGTACGTTTTATACTGTTGTTTTGCTGGTGTGTATTGCTGGTGAGTTGATATGACATCTCAAAGATTTCCACTGGAAAATAGGATGGATGGAGAGTGGCTGTTCATTGTCCTTTCCCACAGAAGAGGCTATCAAACAAAACAGCTACTGAAAGGTGTTTAAAAAATAGGTCTTTACACAGGAGGGGTTAAGCTGGGGAACTTCATGTTTCAGAGTGTAGTGGATACTAAAACTTGTATTAGTCAAGTGAAGGATATTCAAGGGCCATCTGGACGCAATCCTGTGCCATGTGCTCTGGGATGACCCTGTGTGGGCAGGGAGGTTGGACCAGATGACCCACTGTGATCCCTTCCAAATTACCCATTCTGTGAGTCTGTGAAAACTAAGCAAGTTCATAGAAGTGAGCCCTACCTAGGAAGAGGAAATATTGAAGTGTCACTGGTAGTTCACAGATTAATTTTTGCAGCTGGGAGGCCACTGCATCACTATATGACTTCTCTGTTCTCAAACTATATTTGAAAAGATAAGATCAACTTTTGGCCACTGTGTGCAGCAGAGTAGGTTAGGTTAGGTGAACATTTGATCTGAACAGGCATGGTTTTCTTAGATATGTTATCTTTTCTAATCCAAAATAAGAGGTATTACATAAAAAGGTTTGCTGCTTATCTTTTTGTACCAAGGGAGCGGCAATAAAATGTAGCATGTTATATATATTTTGCATTCCTATTGAAATATCAGGTTTGCCTGCTGTTTGCCTGACTTGCATTAAGACCAAAATACAACCTACATATATATGTATATATATATATCAGTATTTGTGATGATACTATTTCATTCTCAAATTAATTGAGCTATTCATTTTGCCTTGTTGTATAAATATGTATATTGATTCCCAAATTTATTTAATTTGCCCCTTGAAAGTCATACTCTTATACAGAGCTCTAGGAAGATGTTCTATTCTAGAGTTTATTGAGTAGTGACTCAGTACAAATGCATGACTGCTGAGTAATGCCAGGTACCTCTGCCAGAAAATCTCTGCAGCCATTGCTGACTGAAGAGGCTTAGAGGGATGTTATCTGGGATACCCCATTCTCATTGTAACTGTAGGTTTAACTGGGTTCTTTGGGGGTAGGTTTTTTCCTCCTTTTCGTCTAATCTTTCATAAATGATTATTTTGTAATCTTTGTTTTGGCCATAATTTTCTAGAGTTCATTGTAAAAAACTTTATAAAACACTAACAAAAGATTGCGTTGTTTCCTTGTTCCACATTGTACTGAGGATTTTCCATTAGATTTGTTTTATCTTCTCGTGGGAAATGAAGTTTGTACAAAGACAAAGATTCTGAGAAATTCAATTTTGCTGAACCTGTATTTTCTATTAGGAAAATGAAGACAGATTGTTTCCATTTGGGTGGGAAGATTTTTTTTTCCAAGAGGGGAAAGTAGTGGTTAGGTCTGAAATATTTGTTTTTAATCAGTCAGTGTTGAACTGCGCATTATGTCTTGGCCCTGTGCCTCGCAAGGCTTCAGGGCTGTAATGTTCCCTGAGGGCAGAACTTCCTGGAGACTTACCTCACTGAAGCTGAGACTCACCTATAACCAAAGTAGTGTGTCACAAGCATCATGGGACTGGAAATATATAAGGGAACATGAACTTGAGCCAAGGAAAATGCCCACAGGAAAAAAATACAGACAACAGGACACCAAAAGGAAAGATCTCTTCTAAAATTCAATTCAATACTAAACTAACCCAAAATTTAGGTGCAAATATGTGAAATTTTGAAATATTTCTGATTAATATTTTTTTAAACTTTGAAACTGTGTTATTATGCACACACACACACGCACACACACACATATATATGTGCATTTAATAAACTTTTAAGCTTTTCATTTGTATGTGGGACAACAACATTAGCAAAATATTCCAATACTGGAACATCTTGAGGAATGGAGAGCCTGTTTCCCTCAGTCTTTTATTTTTAACCTTTGCTTTTGCAGTAGCATCTCACTTAAACAATTTTTAAACATATCTGCCTTAAGAGGACTAGCAAGGTCACATTTTAGGTGATCACTTCTTTTTAGCAGCATGTTCATGCTCATTTGATCAGTACACAGGCAGTAATTCGGTGACTGCCAGCATTTTTCTATCTTGAATACAGATATTTCATGATATATGGAATCCATAGTTCACATGAATGTAAAAGTCTTATTACCCATTAATGCTTATCACATTTAAACCAGTGAGGATTAAATCCTGATCAAGTAGACTAAATTAATTCTATGACTTTCTAGGA
Source organism: Dendrocincla fuliginosa (assembly GCA_035047845.1). NCBI lineage: Eukaryota > Metazoa > Chordata > Aves > Passeriformes > Dendrocolaptidae > Dendrocincla > Dendrocincla fuliginosa. The sequence goes on along the minus strand of JAWWMO010000083.1, from coordinate 142,661,538 downwards.
AATAGCTCTAATGTATGAAGAGGGGGAAAAAGGTGGAAAAAGAGTGTAAAGGGCAATGGTTATGGCATCTGAAGACTTCTAAAAATGTGGCTGAGGAGCTAAAAATGTGCAGAGAAAATAGAATAATCATTATTTCTGTAATTCTTCCAGACAATAATTCCAGGAACTCCAGATTCTGTTCCACTTCAATTTATTTTCCCTTCACCTCTCATAAAACATCTAAACTAAAGGTTTCTTATGGCAGGGTCAAGTTTTTTATGGCTTTTGATGGCGGTACTGTTACTTTTTAGAGTAATGAATGACTTAATTTAAATCTCTCAAGGCATCTTTCATCCCCACACAGCTTCTGCTTTTTAAAGTGAAAATAATAGATAATTAAAATGTGCAGTTGTATTGACTTGTCATATACATGGCACATCATATGAAGTATGACTGTTTGACAGATAGGTCCCTTTAAAGTTCAGTTTTTGTCTTTGTTTAAATGATAAGACCAATAAAATTAAAGTAAAAAAAGAAAACCCAACATGATCTTAAAACTACAAGAAGGAATGGTATGCTCATCCATAAGCAATTGCAGAATAAGGCTCCAATTTTATATAATCATAGAAGTTATATAAATACTTTAGATAGACTTTTGGTCATTACTGTACATTGTTAGAACTAAGAAATCAAGTTTCTGCCCTCTCAAAATGACCCTTCCTTTTTCTCAATATCCCTTAGATTTAAAATTTCTAGTCATCTGTCATTTTAATAACTATAAATGCCACTGCTGTCATTATGCAGTACTGTGCAATGCCTAAAAGACCAAGTCATGAAAAGCCACCCAATTGTGAGCTAAACATTTTATGCTATGTTTTATAGACAAGCAAAAGGTACCATCAGAAATGTGAAGATGTACAAGGACTCAATAACAATGATAAGTAAGGATTTCTGGGGTTTTTAAGAACCCTCTAATGAGTATTTCCAGATTTTTTTGGAATACAAAGTTTCTACTGTATCAGCTTCTGTCTTGTGGTGAAAAACAAGAGATTGTTCTGTATTTTCAGATACATTTCATATAAATGAGCTGTGTTTTTCTTCAGTGAAAGCAGTTTCATTCATTCATTTACTTGCCGTCATTGCATAAAGTGCAATGAAAATAGAAAGTGAAACTCCCACTAGGGGTGAAAAAAATTTTTGTTGTTCTTCATGCTACTCTGAGCTGAAATTTGGACAGTTAGATGTGGTAGTGCTTTCCAGATTTCATTATTTTCTGGTAGTCTCTCCTTTTTAAGGGGTTTTCAGGGTTCAAGAATTCCTTGCTCTATTTCATTATTGCAGTGAAGTTTTCTGGTTTGACAGTCAAAGCCATTTGTCTGATCAGAACTGTCTGGGCTTATGGTCTCTGTAAATCTGAATTAACTCTATTGGCTCATTGTCCACAGAATATGTCTTCAGTTGCAAGTTCAGTTTTTGTGCCGATTTCAATTCATTCACTTACTAGATGGGAAGGAAAAGGATGAAGTGCAGACCTGGATAATGGAGAGGACGTTGTGGTGCCTGGCTGATACAGGGAAACCCATCTCCAGTTTTTGAGTGACTCATTTTCCAGTGTCCATGTTTTCAAAAGTCTATACAATAAAACTCCTAATTTTTTTTCATCCTTCTCCATCACCATTTACTCTCAACAAGACTTTTAAATAAAATTTTTACAAGTATTTCAGAAAGTCAGGACTTTCAGTTGTGTTTTCAGATCATCAAATGTTTTATTGTTATTCTTTTGTTTTTAAGCACCTGGGATTGTTATAAAGTACATATTAACATTTTCAATTGCAATGAAATTTCTAACTCTAATTGCTCTATGATTAAAGTGAACAGTAGTGTGGCTACAAAGGAGAATTACTCCAGCAGTCATTGCTAATGATGTTTATGCACTTAGCTGTATGGTATTATCTGTGTGACACCATTTTGGAATTCCAGCACTCTGTGAAACGGAGGGAACATCCGTGTCTGCTTATTTCCCAATTTTCATTAGACAATTAGAATTTTGGTGAAGATCTAAAACATTTCAGAGCTTGACATAGTTAAAGGAGAGTTCACTGCTGATGAGTACCGGAGAGACTGTATAATCAAAAGATAGAAATATCAGAGAAGCAAGCTGCAGAAGGTAGCACAGACAAATGTGTTGTAAAAACAGTCTCAGTATAGCAGTTATTGATAAAATAATGAATTTAAATATTTTCTAATGAATTGTAGTTAGCTTCTTGTGCTTAAGAGAAGTATTTATATCAACCAACCAAATACAGCAGCCATAAAATGTCTTCCGGTTTTGTTTTCTATATATTGCAATTATGAATAAAAAACAAGCATGAGGTTATCAGTTTTCATAAGTCCACTTTATTCCAACAATATCATAATTTCACTACCTGTTTGAAATTTTGGGTCAATATTTTCATTTGATATCTATATATTTAAAAAATGTTGACAGCCAGTGCTATACTTAGTTAATAACCTCTTCAAAGTCATTGTCTTCCTTTTTACCTTGATTTTCTTGTAAGGACACAGCAGGTATTTCTGCTTTCATCATATCCGGGCAATGAAAATAGAAACTAACTCGCTTTCTTAATAAGCTACTGAAAACCTGTGATAAACAATGAGCACGTAAGTTCCCTTATTGTGAAAATACTGTAAAATTGCCTTAATGAAGAGCAGGAATGTGCACTAGATTTCTCTTTCATTTCTATTTCTTCTGATATAAGATCCCTACATTTTAAATTATTGACATATTAAATCCAGACATATATTGAATGTCAATGACTTTATGAAGAATTACAATTATATATAGGTCTGGTGTTCTAACTTTCTCCAATCTTTACTTGAATTTTTTTTAACATTTTCAACCCTCAAATACTACCATTTAGAGTCTCTCAGAGAAGTGTGAGACTGCCTTTTCCTCCACCACATATACATATGCCAAGTTATACATATCTGAAAATTATTACTGTGCAAGAAGGTGTATATTTGACTAACTGAAGCTGGAAATAGAGCCCTTAAAGGACTAGACAGGAAAAATCACGGAAGTTAAATAGGTAAAAGCCTATAAAAATCAGTGCAGCCCTTACCCCTTAGCCCTTAACATGATTGCAACATTACAAGATAGCTATTCATAGAAAAGTCATTTTACTCATAATTAAGAGACTTCTCTTGTGTTATGGCCACTTCTACTCTTGATCCAAGACCTTTCTAGACCAATGAGACTAATGAAGCCTTGATAAAGCAATATGGATGGGAGGTTGTTTTCGAGCTAGGCCAAGTTGTTAAACTGTATTGTACTAATATGAATAAGCTGTGGCCTGGATTAATGTTCAAAACAACCCAATATATAGACTCTGAAACTTTTTGTTTGCATTATTTCTGGTAAATTTAGAGCACCTAATAGCATCTTATGAAAGAGGGATTTTCGCAGTTGTTTGAGATGAGTCGATATCTGTTTGATGATTTATATTCATCCTCTGGAGAGGTGTTCATTCTTGTTCTCGGTGCAGAAGGTTATGCATCATTCATGAAAAGAAAACTACCTCGTGTGCAGAGCTCACCAGCAAAGCTGTACTGCCCCTGCTGTGCTATGCTATTGGTAGGGAGTAAACTCAGAAACCAGAAAGAAGCCCTCCAGTTTTTAAGTCCTGAAAAGCCAAATAGAGAAAATTATTCTATTTCAGCAATACATTTGTGCAGTTTCAATGGAGTTACCTAGTGCTAGAAAGTACTAAAGCCACGATACGTTATTATTTTTAGATGTATTGTTTAAATCCTCATCTCCATCACAATCTTTAGCAAACAGACCCCTTTCTCTGCAACCATAATGCCAAGTTTTACCAAGATAAGGCCCTCTTATACAGAAATAAAGCTCCTTCTTAATGGCTTCCTTAAGCCCTATGAAAATATTCCTGTACATCTAACACATTGGCAGAAGAAATGGAGCTGAAGTCTGGAGGAAGGAGCAAATAACAAAGCTGGCGGGGAACAAGCAGTGTCTGCCTCCAGTCTTGCAAGGAGTACTCAGGTGAGGAGGTCCAGGCAGGTATCATACCTGATCCTCTGGTCTTCGAGGGATGCTTCCTGTCAAGGTGGGATGTAGATGGGCATCTGCGAGTATTAATTACGGGTTTGGTCAGATCAGTGGGGAGCAAGAAGAAAAAACTTTTCCACATTCAATGGTCTAATGAAAGGGTCCTCCAAGAGAATACCCTAGCAGGCAATTCCTCCCTGCAAGTTCTGCCACTGGCTTACTCGACACCTACATTCCTTGTAATTTTTTTCTCACTGGGGATTCCACAGATCCAATTAAAGCTCATTTTGAAAGTCAGAACAGTTTGGATATTGTTTCATTTAATTTACACAAAGGATTAGAGCTCACCACCTGAAAAAAACATTTGTCCAGGTGAGACGAGGGTTGTTTTGTTTTCTAGGTTTGAGCACATATTCTGTCTTTCTAATGGGTATGAGGGCTGTAAACTGAGGAGACAGCCCTTAGTCTTCAGAACAAACTGCTGTTGGCATATTTACTCTCTCCTGCCTGATTGAAAAAACTGTAATCCTGTCTTAATCTCTTTTTCCATTAGAAAACTGTTCTGTTTGACCACTTGTTTCCTTCTACCTCTACTTGCAGTGGATTTTATTTTCACACTTTTCTCTGGAACAGTTTCTGTTTTTCTAAGAGCTTTAAGAAGTTCTCTGCAGATTGATGAACTCTGGCTTGGTTTGGGATTTTTTGGTTTTTAATTTTTTTTTAAAGCAGCTTACATGTTATGTAGGGTTTATCAAGCTTTTACAAATCTAGAATTTAATCAACCATCAGTACTTTGCAACCTCTAAAATAAGAGCGGATTGGACTGGGATTGGAAATGACAGTTTAAGAGGGTTAAACACCATAAAGTCATATATATATATATATATTCACACATGTATATATATACGTGTATACACATGTATGTATGTATATGTACTTGTGGTAAGATTAGTAAAATCCCTCTAAATCGGTATGAAGATAAATTTCAGATTTAGTTTAAAAAATAAAACAATAATCTGAATTTTAGAGAGTACATGATCTTTCTTTTTAAAAGTATTTTTCAATACTTCATATTTAAAAATTATGATCGTGATAATTGAGGCTTTATTTTTAAAGGGCACACAATGAATTCACAATTAAGAAAAATCTGTATAAACCTAGGATTAGACTGCAGTTAATTCAGCTTTTTTTTTTCTTTATAGGAATTAATCTTTTGAATGTGAGATCCCCTGAAATTTCACAGTTATTCAGACTTTCTTTCACCTTGGTGCTTTTTGCTAAAGAACCATGGTCCCCATGGAAATTCTTTCTTGACTTGCTCTTTCAGCACTTGGAGGATCAAACTGAAAGTATAACATACTGGTTAACCCAAAAAAGTTTACATTTTTTGCAAGAATATGCAAAGTTTATGTTGTTCTTCACAATCCATATCCATATTGTTTTCTAAGTCTATTGACAGACTTTTTCTTCTTATTGGTGGGGGGAAGCATTTGATACATCTTTTTGTCTCAAAACAACACATTCCTTAACCCCTTTGCAGTAAAAAAACAAAATATTTTAAATGTCAGATTTTAGATGTTGCTCCTTCACATTTGCTGCTGAAGTTTGGTTCTTGTCATCAGAGCATAACCCCCACATTTTGCTTTCAAGTAAAAATCTAAGGCAAAATCAGGATAAAACTCATCCACTGCCTTCTCTCCCATTCCTTGCAACTCAGGAGTGGTCACATGGACTGAAACAGAATAGTGAGATTTACAGCCAGTGCTAGAGGGATGGGAATCAAACCCTGAGCTGCAACTTATACAAGGGAAAAATAATCTCTGAGTACCAGGTCTTCAGCAGTGGCAGTTTTCCCTGGAAGAAATTGGTGAGAAGGAAACCTTTACTTCACCTCCCTAGTAGGTGGATTTTGGACTCACTAAGGATAAAACTTTCTGAAAATCTGTCTGGTGCTTTGATCTCTAAACCAGGTTGTTCAAATGCTGTGCTGATTGATACTGAATGGGACTGATCAGGTTTTGGTGGCCTGTACCTCCTGTGTTCTCAGCTCCTTGCTGCAGAGGGAGATGTCTAATAAAAAAAAGCCATTATCATAGCTACCATGGACTAGTTACCCTTGCTGATGTGTCAGGGAAGTGGACAAAGAGGAAATGAGTAAGGGGATTGAAACAGTTGCAGCCCCCCACAGTGATGAGACACTTCTGCCAGCTGGGCTGGCCCTGTCACCTCTGCTTAATAAAAAAACTCCAGGCTTCAAATGCATCAGGTTAGTGCCTGTCCTGAGCTCTGAATATACTTAAATGTTTGTTCAGGATCAGAACTCTTAGGGTGCTAAGGAACTTTCCTTAGTGCCCTGAAAGGACTATGGAATGACTCTAAAATTAATGTCCTTACAAGATGTGCAATTAATAGAGAGACTCTGTGATCCAGATAATGGTTTGAAATCATCTGACCATAAACAGTACCAATTCCAAGGTAGACAGAATCAAGTTAGTGATGCCATTTATGAGATAATTTAGGGTGAGATAAAATAGTTGGATTGACATTCATAAATAGGTTGATGGTCTTTCATATAATCAGCATTCAAGTGCACATCTACAAGACTGTTAAAAGGGATTTGATTTTCAGAAAATGACTATTGCTCCCACCTACAGAAATGAACTATTATCCAGCTTGTGCTGTTTAGTACTGGAGTCTTGTAAGTCTCTGACAACATGCATCCCTTGTTTTGACCAGAATAAATGACCTTGTAGCTCTTATTCATCTTGTTGTTCTGCAATGCTTTAGTCATATAAAGCAGAACAATAAATGGCATGGGAGCTTTCTTTCTGACATTTTCCATGTCATTAGCTGCAATAACTTGAGAAATGTGTAGTTTGCTGAAGTTGTCTAGCAATTTTTGAAAAAGGAAAAAGAAAAGTCACAAAATGGAAGAAGAGACATCTAAATTAATAGTAAATAAAAACAGTGCAGAAGAATTATATCAAGTTTTAACAGCAGATAATTCAAAGCAGTTCTAGAGAAGTGAAAGTGTACCCAAGCATAGTACAACAAGCATTAAAGTCAAATGGGGCTATTCTGATACTTTAGAACGAATTTGAGTTGTAGGAGCTGTTTTGTGCTCCGTGTCTATCCCAGTAAAACAAGGAAAAGCTTAAGATCATGCCATTTTGGAATCAGTACCAACTAGTTGTGTCTGTCTTTCTCCTTTTCTTTAGCTATGACTCCAGCCTTCCTGCGCAAAATAACTGAAATTTATGGAAGCCAATACTCCAGAAGACAGTACAAATCTTTTTGTTGAGCTATGTGTCTTATTTCCATATAAAGAATCTTTTTCTTCTGGATATTTGTCTCCTCTCTGATTGTTTAATGAAGAATAAATAACAAAAAAACTCATCATGACATTTGGAAAAAGCCAAATTACTAAACTATAAAATTTTCCTTTCCACGTATTAGATATGTCTAATGGATTACTGTGGGGCCGGGGAGTATCACTTTAAGCGTTCAGCTGAGGAGTCCCCAGCATAAGTAGGACATGGACCTGTTCAAGCAAGTCTAGAGTCGAGTCATGAAAATGATCAAAGGTTGGGGCACCTCTGCTGTGTAGACAGGCTGAGAGACTTGAGATTATTCAGCCTGGGCAAGAGAATGCTCCAAGGAGACCTTATAGCACCTTCCAGTACCTAAAATAGCTGCAAGAGAGATGGAGAGGGACTTTTGACAAGGACATGGAGTGATAGGACAAGAGGAATGGCTTCAAACTGAAAGAGAGTAAGTTGAGATTAGATATTAGGAAGAAATTCATTACTGTGATGGTGGTCAGGCATTGAAAGAAGTTGCTCGGAGAAGTTGTGGCTCCCCCATCCCTGGAAGTGTTCAAGGTCAGGTTGGATGGGGCTCTAGCAGCCTGGTCTAATGGAAGGTACCTGCCCATGGCAGAGAGGTGGTAACCAGACAATCTTTAGGGTCCTTTCCAACTCACACCATTCCACAGTTCTGTGATAAATGTTCGTGTCTACAAGACAGGGTGGTAATGCAAATTGTTTTGTAACTCCTGCTTTTTACCCCAAATCTTTGTGAGATGGTTGGATACAAAATGTAAGTCTAACGTGCTCTTCATTCAGGAGGTAAAAAAGCATGTGTACAGACATTTAATTTGAGAGTACTTAATTTGAGACCTGTAGTTCCTATTGCCTAAACTAAAAGACAGCTCAGGCAACAAAGCACTGTCAGGAGGTTGTTTCATGATGTCACCTAGCAGAGCAAACAACTGCTGTCAAGGAACACAGGCTTGCCCCTTGCAGCTCTTGTCCCCAGGCACGTGCTCCCACCCACTGCTGTGTAAGTTAGTGCTGCTCATGTGGCTTTATGATGAGCTGATTCTTTACACCTGTTCCATATAGTGTAATCACTGGATACAGTTAGCATCATGATCAACTGAGTTACTTTTTAAACTATTTTTCTAAACATTTTTTGTAAATATTTTGAAGAGGAATGCATTTTTTAAAATTAAAATATAGGCACAGCAGCAGTAAACAGTATCATGCCAAAGAAAATGACAGGGAGTGTTGTTCCAACCATTTTCCAATATGCTACAGGATCAGCTCAGTATTTATGAAGCCAAAATTATACTGGGAAGGCATAAAAAAGCCAAACTGGCAGCCCTGGAATTAGCCTTCTACTTCTCAGGTGTTGCAAGGCAAGCCGGCACTAAGATTATGATATCCTTACATAGCCAATTGGCTGATAAGAAAAAGCACATCCTTTTACACCTGGAAATAGACTGTTAGTCATCAAACCCTACCGAGATTTTGTAATGCAGCTTCAGGTACTTGAATCTTCAAACAATTCACCATCCAACCAAAGCAAAAGACCACCAGTACCTTGCAGTCCTTCCCTTCAGCATCTGCTACATATATTGTCTTATGCTGTTCTGGACAATAGCATTGAGGAAACAACTGTACAACATGTCCTTCCTACAAGAATTGTGTGGAAGAAGTTTTTTTCCTTCTTGCATTAACACAAACTTTGCAACAGCTTTCAGTTAATAATTGATTATAAGAAGTCATGACTCTCATAAATGCTCGGTTATCAGTTTGGATGAGAATCTAGCTATGTTACATATCCAATAGCTAAACAAAAGGAGACTCCAGGGCCTCCTGTGTGATCTGGCCTTGTTTCTGTTTGAAAATAGCAGATGCCTAAATGGAACATGCCACCAAGGATGGGAGGATTTGGATGGTAATTGCCTGAATTAAAATAAAACAAAGTTGATACGGCTCATATCGCACATTACAGCAGTAAGTAGTAAAAGCTAACAGGCAGCCTC
>JAWWMO010000083.1:142610841-142645831 GCA_035047845.1 Dendrocincla fuliginosa | reverse complement strand
AATGGTGTGAGTTAGAATTTTTAGAAAAGAGGGTCACAGCCTAAATTGCCAGTTGTCCAGTTCTTTAAACTGGGCACTGTGAAGTACCAGTTCAGACTGATACTGACACTTTGGTTTTGTCTTTGTTGTAGGAACGGCTGGTGCTCTCTGTCTTACCACGGTTTGTAGTCCTGGAAATGATAAATGATATGACCAATGTAGAAGATGAACATTTGCAACACCAGTTTCACAAGATCTACATTCATCGTTATGAGAATGTCAGGTGGGTGGAGTAGCCTCTCTTTAGTATTTGAGGTCTCAGATGCTGCTAAATGAGTTTCCTTTTTGTTACTTTATTAGTTTATAAGTTAGAACATTAGTGTACCCTTTTTTAATGCTGCCTTTTCCTTATCAGGGTGGCTGAATGCCATTTCCATGGCAAGATCCATTTGAACTGAACTCTGAGTCTGGACCATTTATGTATTTTTTGATTTTTCACTTTGGTCAGGGTTGCACAGAAAGGAGATCCCTGCCTACAGGTGGACACATGTTCTGCTACAACCTACTTGTTCATCTCACAGGCTGAAAAATGAGATGGAGTCTTGTAAGATGCTCTCAAAGTTGATGACTTGTTATATGGCTCTTCTGTTTAGTAGACATTTTCATTCAATCAGTCTTATTACTATTTTCTTAGTCATATTTTCTTTCTTTATTCTCTATAAATTTTGCCTTTCCTGAAATTAGCAGGAAAGTCAGTTATCCTATGAGCTGCTACTCAATGTGATAAGTCTGAATTGTACATTTACACCAAAATGATCATGACAGTACAGAATCTTGATTTTATTGTGGTTCCCAACCACCAGAATATTTTGTTAAGCAAATAACATTTTTCCGTAAGTTTGTTCCAAACCACAGGGCAAATGATTGAGTGAAGAACATTGAAATCATCATTGAAAGAAGTGAAAAATAAACATCCTTGGCTGTGATGGAAGATAATGTGCTAGGCAAGCATATACTTTGCCTTTTGATGAAACCCAAATTTAACTTTGCCTGGACAAGTTCAATAAATATAATTTGCACTTCTGCAAAAGAGTAAATTGATTATCTTCTTCTGTGCAGTAGCTCAGATATATAATTCTATTAAATCTGCTTGAAAGTATCAAGGACCCTCACAAAAAGTTTGAGTTGCACTACATTAAAATGTCTTCCATTAACCTATTTTATTCCCAGGGTAAGTGTTACTGTAGAAGAATCAAAATAAGGAGAAGATGACCCTTGTATTTGAACGGAAAAGAGTTGTCAGGAGTGAAAAGTCAAAACATGTTTTAAACTTGGAAGAGATTTAAAAATTAGGATTCTGCATGCCTTATCATGCAGGTACTTGTAGGCTTCTATACATGCTGCCAGAAACTAGATCTTTTTAAAAGTAGGTTTCACCTTATTTTTTTTTATAAATGAGCACTGAACATTACCTAAACCAATGCTATATGAATTCTTAAAATTAGTATGCAGTTAGAAACTTTTCTTGTTTTGATAATTAGAAATGTAGAAATTAGCAGTTTGAAAATCTTATTTTTATAAGTGTAGGCAATTACTCCTATTCATTCCTCTTCAAGTAACTTCATAGTTTCCCTTTTAATTTTATTTTTTCTCGCTGGTAAAAATCAAGTTTGTGAGCCTATTGTGTAATCCTCACCCAAATTCTTATCAGCCCATACATTTGAAATGAATTGTACTATCAGTAGTCAGCCTGATCATTGATATGTTTATTATTGGGTACATTAGTATTTCTCAGACACTGTCAAACTGTGATCTTGTTCAATAAAAGTCTTCAGCTGAAGTGAAACAAAACCTTTAGCTACTTGGATTGTAATAGCAGTTATTAGTTGATTTTCAAGTGCTAACGAGGTTCATTCGGGTTATTTCCAGTTTGTGCCAGAATTATAGTTGTCTTTTTGAAATGACTACTTTTCAATATAGACAATACTTTTTTCATCTAGTAAGTACTGAGCTATTACATGCAGTGGTCTGGGTGACACCTTGCACACCAAAGACTTCATGTGTGTGTGTTTCTCTATATTCACATGTGGTCCTTGTAGGCACAGTGAATAGCCAAAAGGCTAGAAAATTCACTGGATGTTCAAATATAGGGTAAAGCTGTGTTTGCAATTAGCTTATTGCCTTAGATTCCATCACAACTTCAGGCACAAAATCTGATACACCTAACCTAAAAGTATGATCATGCAGGGCTCCCTGTAAAGTCAATGGAATAAAAAGGAATTATCTAATTAAAGATTCATACCTTAAAAAGAGAACACCACTAACTCAGATACTTCTGTCAAATGCCTAAAATTAACGTAATAAAACTGGAGTGAGTGTGGTATATATCAAGACTGTCATGAATCTCTCTGTAGTCCTAGGATTTAAGTCTTATATGGCCCATAGATAAGTAAAGTCTGAAAATTAGATTAAAATGAAATTGCTGAAATCAAACCCTCTGTATAAAAACAGCTATACATAAACCCACCCTCAAAGAACAGTGTCACATACTAAGAAACTTGTGAGTGCCACATCTATCTGTTTATACAGCCCTCTAAATTAATGGTGCACGATGCCTTGGGCTTCTCACTAATAAAAGGGGACAAATCTACTTGCTAAGGCTCAATTATTTCTTCCTGAAATATTTGAAAATCCAGAACTGCTTGACTTCTCTTTTTGGCAAAACTCTTTCTCACACTTAGTAGGATTTGTTTAATCCCTTCAGTATTTATATTCAGTACTCCAGAGTCCCCAGAAGTCTAGAGCAAAAGTAAGGTGACATCAAAGGTAGTAAAATTATCTTTCCACTAGTAAATTACTAGGAGGTAACATAGAACATTCAGAAATCAAAGGAAATAGACTGTAATATTTTTTGTTTTCTTTTTTTTTAGCATTCTTTTTGCAGATGTTAAAGGGTTCACCAACCTCTCCACAACTCTGTCAGCCCAGGAGCTGGTTCGAATGCTGAATGAACTCTTTGCCAGATTTGATCGACTAGCACACGTGAGTTAAACACAGTCCATTTGGGAAAAGACAAAATCAGCTCTGTATTTGGGAGTTTTGGGAAATACCCTCTGATCACCCTGAACAATATTCATCCAGATTTTCCCCACAGGGATTTTATAGAGCCATTCAGGTTGAAAGACACTGAAAAGTTTTATCAAAAGTGATGAGTTCTTGTAACAAGTGAAAGCTGAGGTAGTCATCATAACTTTGTGCTTCTGTAGTGCTGGAATAAAAACAGATCAACCACCACAATTTCTAAGAAAGTTTTATACTTTTGGTCCTTGGTGGATTTTTTTTCTTTTTTTCTCTTTTTTTTAAGACCATAGCTGGATTTTTTTTCTTTTCATCTGTGAGCTGAGGAAGGTTAAAAGACCTATGCATTTACAGTTATATAATCAGTCACCACAATCATTGCAAGGGTTAGTTATGGGCAGGGTTTGCAATCTTTAGGTTGGATTCTATCTAACTCAACAATGAAATTTGTTAAACACAACAGAGAAAATTATTACATCAGGCAAATTAGTTACTACTTAATTGCACTGATCAGAAAAAAAGCAAAGCACAAAAATACAAGCAGAACACATGCTCAGTTTTTGCAAAGCTTTCATCTTTTATTCTTTTTCAAGTTCCTTTGGTCAAAATTTCATTTATTGTGGCTATCTTTAGATGTCAGCATCTGACCTCACTAATAAGGCTGTGAAGTGGAGGCAATAAAGTATATTCAATAGAGTTTATCATATAATTTATCCAACCAAATGTAAGCATCTACTATGGGAAAACAGGAATTGCATTCTGAATATCATAGACGATGTTATCTATTTATTATTAAGGGAGCATGGATTGTCTTGGTCAGCTGTACAAATATACATCCTTACCTGATTTTCATACATTTCTGGTTCAGGGTTACAGGGTATTTGTACACGTATTGCATGGGCATCAGTCAGATCCTCTGGGTTTTGTCTGAGCTTACAAATTAATGTCAAGAAAGGGAAGACATCATAACTATTCAAAGTTCTTTTGAGCCAACTATTTTCTTCTCAAATAGCAAAGTGTTTTCTCATGTACAGGGTAAAGCCATAACCCCTTGCCTGGGAACTGGCAATTTGTTAAATGCAACCTACAATGTTTGGTTTTCAGACAAAAGACTCTTGTCAGCTCTGATCTACACTGGAAACCAAGTAGGGTGAAAGAATTACCTCAGTCCTGGTTTTTGGGAAGCTTATAGAAGTAATGTCTGCTTTTGTATGACCTGACAGAAATTGCTACCTTAGCTGAAGAAACATATTTTACACCAAATTAAATGTATCTATGTCACAGAAGTATTTTAGGAACAATATGTACATAAAATGCTTTATTGTCTTGCTTCCCATTTCAATTTTGGCTAGCATTCATTAACTATATTTTGTAATTATTATATTTAACCAATAGAGGTTATGTATAGAAGGACTAGATCCAATAAAGGATTTAGGAACAAGGAAGGCATTTACATCTAAAAGTCTAATCCAGAGAATCCTCCCTCACTTGCCATTTAACCCTGAAGGCCATTTCCTACTTGGTATTTTTTTTTTACGGGAACTGGAAATTTTGCTTCTTTAAATATCTAGAGGTTTCTAGAGGTTTGTCATACATCTCCTACTTAAACCTTCTAGAAAACTTCCTCTTCAAGTTCTAAACTCATAAATCATGGAGAACATTGAATGTGCTCACATAGGAGTGGGTATCCCAATAATGTAGGAGAGTTTAATTTAAAGAAACTGGAATAAATATATCAATCTGTCTTACATAGCCAAGAATTTCTCACCCAGAAATTTGCAGTTTGGGATTAAAGAACTTCTGTGTCTGCAAAATTTTATCATCAGTCACCTTCAAGTAAATGTCCCAGTCCCTAAATTCAAGACTCTAGGCTCCTTCATGTATTTTCTTTTGTAGGCTGGGAATTTGCTTTTTTCTTCTACACATCATTGACTAGACCAATCCACTGCTCTAGAACAATCTTCTGAAAAGTGGAAGACATAGGGAAGAGTCACTGCACAAATTGAACAGTTTTGACTACAAAGATCAGAGTGATCTGACCTGGGATAATTAAAATTTAGTAAAAAGAAAGATATTTTGGTTGTGTTCCTTGTTTGTGGCTTCTGAGACCTGGAAGGCATAACACCTGTCTGATATCCTGACAAAAGAGATGCCCAACAGAGAGGAGTCTCTCTTGGTTCCCTAGAGAGATTTTTGGTGTTTCTGTACAACCCAAAGATATGAATTCTCCCTCTGCACTTTATAGGAAACCAAGACTCCTCATTGGACTTTTATGGAGGGGATCAGCAGTCAAAAAATAAAAGTATCTAAATCTGGTATTGAACTTAACCTTTGCCTGTGGAAAATTTTGGAAATGGACACCAACTGGTCCTTGTCCCACATTTTAAAGCCTTGTTTAAAGCTTACACAGACCTATCAACCTAACCAACTCATATTGTATGAAGATTTCACACCTGGTAGAAGTGTATCTTTTGGAAAAATTCCTGGTCTACATCTGAAGGTACCAGGAGATGGAGAAATACTTGTGTATCTAGGTAGTCTATTCCAATGCCTTAAGACTCTAACTGTAAATTCAGTGTTGCTTATTTGATTTTTTTTTCAGTCTTTGAATTGTATCCATTGATTCTTGCTATGACCTATTATTCCCAGACAAAAGAACTATGTTGTAGCCACTGACTTTCTCTGGGAAAATATTTGCCTTGATCAAGGTGCCGCTCACATTTCGTTTTGATAAAAGAAACAGAACAAGCTCATTGCAAGGTTTTTACTCCATGAAATTTATTCCTTCAAACAGTTTTGACTGCTAATTTTCTGGAACACCTCCACTTTTTCAGAATTCCTTTTAAAAAAGTGCTCCTGGACTAACCTCCACTACTGTGGTGGATGCAGAACATCACCATTTCTCCTATTCTCTTTTTCCTTATCACTGTCCAAATATCACATTTCTGAACATGCAGTGATAACACTATTGTTCTGAAAAATATTACTTTGGGGTTTTGTGGTCTTGCTGTCATGTTGTGACCACTGTGTCTGCATGGTAATTGTTCATTTTACTTGTCTTGCTCTTTTTGCAAATGTTATTAGCAATGATTTCTTATTTGCCTGTAAATCCTTGACAAGCCTTTTAAAAAGCGTCCTTTTCAAGACCTCCCTAGAAAGATCTTCCACTAAGGAGGATTGCACATTCACATCTAGATTTCAGATCTATCACTTAACTGGTTCTTAATCAGCTTAGCTAGAGTTATCATAACTTTTTAAAACAGACACTGTTACTCAAACTCAGGTTTTGCTAAGAATTACAATCAAAGCAAAGAGGTCAATTGCAGAAAGCTTGAGGCAGTTTCTTTAGATTTTAAGAAAAATCCTTATAAATCCTTATTTACTTCTAAATAAAAGTATTACTTTATAATACCATATAAAGGATCGTTGGATCTGCTCTAATGTCTTATATAAATCATATAATATTAAAGAAAGTATTCACAGTACTGAAGCACATAATTTGACTGAGTTTCTTGTTTCTCTTATTAAGCCTTATTAAGCAATACAGAAGTAATGAGAGCTCTGAGATACTTTTTTTAATCTTCCCTAGGTTGCATTATGGCATATGTTGATGCATAAAATTAATAATAAAAAAATTCATATCTGTATTATTACCACAGAACACTTTGAATAAAAATTAGAACTCAGTTCAATATTTCATATAAGAATGAAATGTAATAATATGTTATGTACAGCTACTTCCCCTTTCTAATCACTCTATGATATTTGTAAATGATTTACAGTTATTAAAGAGAAAATGACATTTAGAAAGGAAGAGAAATAAGTTGGCATAAAACATAACTGAAGAAAAAATTTCCTTATATATCCATCCACTGAAAGGCCTAAACAGAAACTTAATTAATATTAATATTTTCCTTAGGCATAAATTTTGAGGAGAGAAGGGTAAACAGATGACATTCAGTAAGATAAGCCTAAAAATGGTCCTGCTTTGATGAAAATAATAGTAATTTTTGGTGGGTTTTTTCCCTCTGCCTTCTCTGCAGTGCTAGATGTCAGTCAATGCTATGATTTAAATTGTCCTGTTTCTAAATGTATCTGTACTGTGTGTAGATTCAGTTGCAGATATGACAAAGGGGAAAGAGTAAAACCCCAAATAAATGAGCTTATTAGAGTGATAGTTTTGTTTTGTGTGGGGTTTTCTCTAAGAGAGGTGGTCTTTTTCTGTAACCTTGGTTAAATTGCCTTCTGTGATGTTGCAGAGAAGCTGCCAGAAGTTCCTCCAGTGTATGACCAACCTTACTTGTGACTGTGTTTCCAGGGATGGAAACCAACCTAACTACGAGGCTCCTCAGCAATGCATCACCCTATAGCCCCAGTGCAATACCTGCACCTGCTGGTATGGAGAAGGGAAGAGTGGAGGGTGTCGAGGGCTCTTTTATATCCCTGATAAACACGGTCCCCTTGAAGTGCTTTACTGTTCCAGGCCACATTTCAGCTCTGAGCTGGCAGTGCTTTGTTCTTTGGTGAAATTATCTTCAAGCATATAATCTGCAGGACTCCAGAGACTCCATAAAAAACACCCTGTGTGTTTAAATATATATGCTAGTAAAAAATGGTGTGAATTTCTTCAAATGTGTATGTTTGGGTTACTGTACCAAGAAGCAGAGTTAACTGGATTGTGACAGTATGTATGTGATATTGAGTTCATTATAAGGACATTGTATCAATTTAGAGTAAAGGGTGGAGTGAATACTGTTTTCACTGTAGTAAATCTAGGGCGTTTTTCCTCCTAACCAGTGTCAATAATTCAATGTCTAATACTAATGAATAAACAACCCCATTAAATAATGTTCTCAATAAAGTAATAGTATTCAATTGGTAAAGAGCCCATCAAAAGACCTGAACAGTCAAATAAAACCCCAGTCCACAAAACACTTTTTGAAGTGATAGTATACTGGCCTTTTAATAACAAAAATAACAGACAAAGTAAAATCTAAGTTTTAAAATTTTTCAGTGATTCAGAAACTAAGACTTATGCAAATCCTACCTAAAAAAAAAAAAAAAAAAAGGCTTGACTTTGTGACTCAATTGGTATTTGAAAGAAATTTAGGCTTCACAAGTATATTCTTGGGAATTGTCCACCTCACTCTTTATCATAGAATCATTAAGGCTGGAAAAGACCTCTAAGATTACTGAGTTCAACCATTTACCTAATGCTTCCAAGGCCACTACTAAAACATGTCCCTGAGCACCACATTCACATGTCTTTAAAGTACCTCCAGGAATGACAACTCAACCACTTCCCTGGGTAGCCTGTTCCAGTGCTTGACAACCCTTTTGATGAAGAATTTTTTCCTAATATCAAACCTAAACTTCCCCTGGTGAAACTTGAGGCCATTTCCTCTTGTCCTATTTCTTGTTACTTGGGAGAAGAGACCGACCTTCACCTGGCTCCAACCTCTTTTCCGGTAGTTGTAAAGAGCAATAAGGTTTCCTTTCAACCTTCTTTTCTCCAGACTAAAGCTCCCTAGCTCCCTCAGCCACTACTTATAGGACTTGTGTTCCAGATGCTTCCCCAGCTTTGTTGCCCTTCTCTGGGCACACTCCAGCACCTCCATGTCTTTCTTTTGATGAGGGGCCCAAACCTGAACCCAGCATTGGAAGTGTGGCCTCACCAGTGCCCGTACAGGGGGACAGTCACTGCCCTGGTCCTGCTGGTCACACTGCTCCTGATACAGGCCAGGATGCCACTGGCCTTCTTGGCTGCCTGGGCATACACTGGCTCATGTTCAGGTTTTGTAGTCCCAGGTACCTGAGATAACTGAAGTTTTAGAAACTCCTAAGGGGTAGAATTTCCCTGCAGAATTGCGCTTACCTTATCTAGAAAGAAACACCTTGAATCTTTCTAACAGGGATTTCTGTCCCTGAAATCATGGCATAAGTTCCTAATTAACACTAGCTGGCGAGGCAAGTTGCTCATGAGACACTTTTTCCTACAGTATGGCAAGGAACAGAGGTGTTGATATAAAATATTATAAACTCACACAGGAACGTGCCTCAATTCCTTCTGCAGCATGAGAGACCCGAAACCCATACTTTCTGTCAGCCCAGAGAAGTCCTAACCACCCCACCAAAGGTGATTTTAAAGAAAAAAGAAAAGTATTTCTTACATTATGTATTCAAATACCTAGAAAGTGTTTAACATAGCGCTATAATAAGTATTCCCTGATTCAGGCAGGGGATGAGATTGCCACATTTTTCCCTTTAGGTCTATAATAAACAGACACAATCCTTGCAATTGGGTCCCAGACCTGGTCCCCCTTTTTGTTTATATCACCAGGCTTGAGAACTCCCCTCCATCTGGCTCTCTCAAGGTCCCAGCTCTGTTTTCCAAAGTGACAGAGCCCGCAATAGAAAGAATTTGGATAGACTTCTCTCTCCGACCCACCCTACACGAGACTGCTGACTAAGAGCTTTGGCCTAGACCCCATTCATGCTGAGAAAGGCGTTTTATCCAGGTTTCTTCTACCTTTGGCAAATGTTTCAGGAACTGAGCTATTGTACACAAAGGCCAAGTCCTGCCTCCTCCCACTCTGGCTGCCTTTTAAAAGACTCATGTGTATCATCTCTTTGTTCAGTAATTCAGCCTCAGCAATTTCTCATCAACACTGTTATAAATATTTAGCTTAAAATTATAAAAATTGCAAAAAATTTGGATTTTTCTGTGGGCTGTTCACTACCCAATGGGGCTCCCTTCAAAGGAAGGTGAAGTGATTAATTCACCACAGGCAGAATTGAAAAAGTGGCGTAGCTTATAATACACAATCACTTTTTTTCCCTTGTCAGAAATTTAGCCCAAGGAAACAAGAAATATTAATGAAGTCTCTGACTGTGTCTTTCAGTAACTTGATATTTGAGCAACTCATTTCTGCAGCTCCACCTTATGCCAATTTGCTTTGCTTCCTTTCCAGTCACTAGGGGTGTATTTAATAGGCTCAAGCATAAATCATTCACCACATACAAGGTAATTATTTATGAAAAATCTGCATATTTTCTTTTGCTCTGGATTAAGTTGAATTAGAAAAAGATTTCAAATCAATTGCCACTGAAATAATCTAGAATTACTGTTAAAAATAGTTGAGTGTTTGAGTCTGCTCAGTATTCCCCAGGCAAAAATTCTGACTGGAATTGATCTTGGCAGAATCAGGCCCCTTCTACTTGCAGCAAACGAAAAGCTGCAAATAAGGAGGGGAAAGAGCCCCTATTTGTGACATGCTGAGAAGTTAATTGATACCTTCAGTAAAAACTCTTAATGAATGAGTATGGGAAGGGGTGTGATGCTGATGGATACTGATGTGAATGTCTGTATAATATCAGCTGCCATTTAGATGCCCAAGGACAGGTTCTGGAATTGGTTATGGAAAGGGAAAGAGGAATGGAGTGAACTAAAGAGAAGATGATAATAGCTGCACAACAGTGTTTTAACAATGTAGTGAAAAATATTTTCCTGTATCGAAGTTCCTGTATGACCATATTCCCTTATTTATATAATGTACTCATTTTACAGTTTCTTCCCACATGTTTAGATTTTTCATTCATTTTCATTTAATATCACCTTTCCGCTCTTAGATACCATTGCAGTGAGATGATTTTAGGAAGTGGGCTTGATTGCTATTATTATCATTTTATACTCCTGAAAACTGGGTAGGCCTTACAAAACTCAGTCCCTTGTTTAAAACACAGCATGGCTACCAACACTGGCCATAAATCTAACCTTAATGCACTAGTACAACCAGTCCAACTAAGCCTCCAGTCTAAACCATAGATGTGATTGATCTACTGAGTTATCTGAGGGAATCTCAGGAGATCATGCAGTCATTCTCTGCAAAAGGCAGATGCCATAACACCTCTGTCCTTCCTGGCATTTGTTATCTTCCTCTATTTCCATTGATAAAAAGTCCAGAGTTTACTTTCGAACCAAGTATGATAGGAATAATAAGGGAAGAATAGAAAGCATAAGAGCAATATAGTCAGCCTGTAACACAGTTCACATTTAACAGTCATAATAATTCGATTAAGAGGAAAAAAGGGGAAGGCAAAGAATCATTTACAAGGTCCTTGTGGCTTCTTGTGCCAGCAGAGACACCTTACCTGACCCCTGCACTATTTCAGAAGGACATAAATCTTATGCCATGTTTGTTAGTCCTGTGTGGGTGTTTCACATACCCAGGTGTCTTACTGATACACCGCAAGTTTAGGTACAGACAACTGAACTGAAGCCCAGCCAACTGTTTTAGCTGTGAGCTGAATTGCTCCCCAGGCTTCCCTGACTGCATCGCCTGGCTCTCCTCTGACTGCAGTGGCAAGCTTGACTGCTGGCTGGCATATGGACACCTATAGACAGTCATCTCCGTTTGCTTATCTCACTCCATAGATGACTTCCTGAGCTTTGGCAAGTGAGTGAGGTGACA
This sequence comes from Dendrocincla fuliginosa, assembly GCA_035047845.1. Classification (NCBI taxonomy): domain Eukaryota; kingdom Metazoa; phylum Chordata; class Aves; order Passeriformes; family Dendrocolaptidae; genus Dendrocincla; species Dendrocincla fuliginosa. The sequence continues at coordinate 142,634,303 of JAWWMO010000083.1, read as the reverse complement.
TATCATGACAAGAAGAAACAAGCATTCATGTGCAGCTGAACGGATTTCCTGTCACACACACACACTCACATTTGCATACAGCAGACTTAAATAAGCAGGTCTTGTCATGTGTTAAAATTATTATTTCTTATTCTGGAGAGGTCTGCTTTGTTCAGAATTTCAGACATGCAGTGAACTGACAGAAGTCTCATCTGTCTTTACTGGAATGAGCGCTTCAGCCTGTTTAAGTGAGGCATTAAGAACCAAACAACTGAGGTTTCTTCTGTTCTAGACTATGTTTTTAAATTGTGCTGGACTAGATTCTCACTTAATAGTTGTTTCACACATCATCAGGTAGGCAGGTTCTACAAGTGCATCATAAATGTTGCATGTAAAAATGTAATTAAAAAACTGAAATATGATAATACCTGAGATATATTTTTCTTCCTTCCTTCCATTCTTTCTTTCTTCTTTGGAAATTGACTGGTTTTCCTTTTTTTGGCCTCTATTCTGCCATGAAGTTATTTAATGTATTTATAGTAGCTCTGAATAGAGTGAAAGTGCTGTCTCTTACTTCTTTCCACCTCAGTCAGACTGATAGGATGTTATAAATGATCCTTTTACTTCATGTGTGTAAGAGCAAACATCACTTAGAATATGAATCAATTGAATGGCACTGTTAAAAAAAAGCCAAATAACTTTAGAATCTGTGGTTTATATTATCTTTACCTCTTTGCATTTTGTCTAACCAGGCAACGCAGATTGAAGCTTAAGGAAGCCCATTAACAGTTTGACATGCACTTATTTCTGCCATTTGAGTCCTACCTGCTTGTCAATTAACTTTTATGTTTCATAGTTTCAGTCTATAGTAAAAAAATATAGGTGGAAATCTCAATTTTTTTTTTCCATTTACAAGGAAATGTGTAAAACCCCCTGTTGTTCTGGTGGATTTTAGGATATATAATTTCAGATGCAGCCATATGAAAAATGCCTAGTGTTCACTTGTGTGGGACCAAAGAGGGGCTGAAGAGAAGGGTGTGAGGAGAGGGGAGAGTTACATATAAATTTTGACAATTTAAAAGCCTGAATTCAGTCTGGAATCTTGTGTGAAACTTGGATAGCAAAGCATTGCACTCTGCAAGGCAGCACTGGTATTAGCTGGAGTCTTAACGAAAGCTTTAAACATAGCCAGCTCCTACGGATGGTTTAAGGAGATTTCAGGGTGAATCAGCTTACTTTGGCCCTGTGCCCAAGCGGATTTTACCCTCGCTGGCATGCTTAAAGCTTCAGCTGACTTCAGAAAAAGCTTTGGGCACAAGTGTGTAGGTTCCCTGTGCCACTCCAGGATTGCTAAGGACTCATCTGAGGTTGACAATAAAGCTTCATTCTTCCAAGGCAAAACTTTGAATGGGACCTGTAGTTCCATTCATTTGGACAATACTCAATCCCTGTGGCAGAGCCAGCATTCACATATGCTCCTACACTCTACTTAGAATTTTCTTTACCAATGTGTTTTATGCATCCCCACTTCTTTGATCACTCCAGCCTCCCTCAGAGGTTGCCAGAGAGAAGAAGAGAAAAAATGGAACATATCACAGGCCAAAATTTGCTAAAAGCTTCAGCAACTCATGTATTTCTGATCACTACAAAACAATCTTCTAAAATAATGCTCAAATCACACAGCAATATGCTGTTTCAGTATGTAATGATACTGTTAATATGTATTTTAGAAATTAAAATCAGTATTTGCTTCTAGGGTAAAGGATGTCTTTAGCTGGATGCCAAAGAAACATCCTTTCTCCACAGCACGAGCCTAATGCAAGGCACCTCTTTTGAGATTCTTGACATGCAGATACTCGGTCAGCTCCTATAGCTGTTGAGAATGCTTGAGTGTGACAGTGGAAACTTTAGCTGGAAAGGGATTATTAGTGGGAGGAAAGAGGATTTTCATTTATTTCCAGTGTAAAAAGGGGGCAGAAAAGATGTCCTGGGGGAATATGGTCTAAAATGGGTTATTCATTATGTCAGCTGGCATTTCTGAATCCTTGGCCTAGCTTCAACCTAGCTCTGATGAAACCCTTCTCCCTATCAACAAGAACATCTCTGATTAACATAAAAGAAAAATCACGATATCCTTTTTTGCTGAAAACGTAAAGATACTTTATTTCAAAAGTGATATAAATCACAACTGTAGTAATGACAAGTAGGAAACATGCAGAAACAAAGCAGGGTAGGTTGCTTTGGTTTGGTTTTGTTGTGTTTCTTTTTTTTTTTTTTTAAAGATACAGTAATTTTTCAACCATTTTTACACTCACATTAAAATTATGAAAAAAATAACTGCAAATATTTTCCCTCTCTTTGATGCATTTATGTTTAGGAACATCACTGTCTCAGAATAAAGATCCTGGGGGACTGCTACTACTGTGTGTCGGGGCTGCCAGAACCTCGCCAGGACCATGCACACTGCTGTGTTGAAATGGGGCTCAGCATGATCAAAACTATCAGGTAATGCTTTTTATTTTTCCCATTCTTCCTGACTCATTGTTTCCACCAGTGTCCTGAACTTCGTACCTGAGAATGTTGTCATTAGGCAAGTAATTCTTACGTTGGTTCAGAAATCTCAGGATTATCACTGTGAAAAGAGCGGGACTTTTTTGATCCATGTAATGCATGGGAACAGTTGCTGAATGATTTTATTAACTTGTGCTGCTTCAGAGATGTTACACAATAGCTGTGTGTGCATTGCGGGTGAGAGGTTTCACAGTTCTTGACAGTTCTCACTTTGTACTGTTGTCATTATCAAGAGGAGTTTGATGAGGAGACTGAATTTCTTCCTATAACCCCTTTAATCAAATTAAACAACAATATAAACATAAAATAGGCATCTGTGGATATCCTTTAGCTTGGAAACTAGCTCATAGACAAACTCATAAACACTGAGATTTGCCAGATGAGCAAATTATACCTGTTAAATTAGGTTGGTGCTTAAATCCACAAGCACTGGAAGTGTTTTAATTAAGGGATGTGTTCCCATCATGTAAATATAATTATGTTGCTGATAGATTATTGTATTTTCATGCAATTACAATTAATAATAACCACATTTCAGTAGTTCATGTGTAGAGCTTGTCCAATGAGTTTCCATGACAGTGGCTGACATCTAATGCTCCAAGAGAGGTTTTTCTCCATCTTTGTAATCCTTGGAATTTTTTACTGATATATCAAAGTTCCTGAGTTTCTCATATCCAAATCCTTTTTTCCTGCTTCCTGTTTCCTTTTTTGCTGTTTTCCGTAAAATAATGTTGCCTAACACAATCATTCTCCCCTTTCTGTGGATATTTTGCTGCAATCTCTTTATCTGCTTCTTTTCCAGACTGCTTTGCCCCTTTAATCTGAGTCTGTTTCATGACATACATCAGACAGTTAATGCATACTGCAGCTACATTACTGAGCTCTTAATAGAGAAAGAATTTGACTAAAATTAATTAATGGAAAATGTAACTGAATAATGATTATGCAACAATGATATCTAAGAAGGCTGGATTCAATTATCACAGACTAAATATTGCACAGAGTAATCAATATTTTGCTTCTGGAATCCCCACAGTGAAAATGAAACATGAATTAGAGAATGCAGCAATGAAAAAAAAAATTACCAGCATTTTTAAATGTTCTTGGAGACATACATCAAATTTTTTGCATTTGCTTAGTAATACCACCCGCGGCCAACCCATTGTAAGTGCTGTTTCTTCCAAGGCAGTAAATTTATCTGAATCACTTTACACATGCGGAAGAAAGTCTATAACACCCTGTGTACTTTTATGAACTGGGTCTTGAAGGCAATAATCCAGTAGAAATGGTGCTCTATTTTTAGTATCTTAAATGGCAGCTATAGTCAGTCGGAGCCCTGAAACCAAAGTCCACTGGGACTTGGGTCATCCATCATAGACTAATTCAGTTCAGATTTCTTCCAATTTATTTGATAATTCCAGTATCTGAATTTCTGTCTATTCAATGAGAATGATTCCTTCCCCAGGCTTTTCTGTTACATAGCAGTCTTATGTTACTGATCTTAATATGTGCTTATATAGTTCCCAGGGAGGACCAATCCTGCCATGGAATGTTAAAAATGCTTAAGTCCACATTTCTGAGAGAACTTGAAGTTGTCTACAGCCTATTAATTAGAATTAAGGAAGTAGATATATTTCACAGTTAAGATGAAAAAATAATCCTCTTTAGAAAACAGTTTTTATGATATTGATCCCCATGGCATTTTATCTTGTTTAAAATCTGCTGGAAATTACAATTTGATAATTATCAATTTTTTTACCTTCATCTGAAGTTTTCACAAAATGAATATTTTGTATGTCTAAAATAATAGGGAGATGATTCAAGATATGAGAAACCATCCTTCAGATTTGCATCTACATTGAAGTTACACGGACAAACACTTCTCTCCATTGGCAACGTGTAGTTGGTGACGTTGCACTGATCAGTGCTAACACTCCTGGTGAGGCAGTGCCCAAAACCCCGATGATCTCAGCGTACCATTGCTGAATATTCCTTCTAGTCTCCTTGATGACTGCATGGTCAAAGGGAAAAGAACAAGAATGTCAAATCCACCCATTGCACAACATGTAGAATAAATCTACATGGAGATGTTGTCTCACAAAGGACTTCTGAGTGTTTTCATATAGCTCGTATCCATACAGCTCAATTTTTAATTTATTGTTAATTGAGACTCTACAACTTGATTTTGTGCTTATATACTGAGGATCTAGACTGGAGTCTTGCAACTTCAATTTTCTCTTTGCGAATGAAAGGAACTCTTCAGAACTCAACAGAATAATCCAAGAAAGGTCATTATTTTCTCTGCAAAGATTTTTTGGATCACTGTGCCTTGTTACAAATCTTACAAAAGAAAAACTATTATTGTTCCAATCTGTCTTCTTGTACTTTGTTCTCTGAACAGTTGAGAACAATTGAAAGACAACTTTCAACCATGTGAAGGATCCATGAAATCTGATATTTACTCCAAAGTGAGGCAGCTTTGCTCCACCACATTTGTGCATGAGCAAAAATCCTGACTCCATCTGTCTTGCAAAACCCAACACCGTTTAATTCTCATTAGTTGCAACTGGAAATGCAAATTAAAATAAAAAGGTTAAGCTCTTCATGAGGGGTTCTTTTGTTCAGCTGGTTCTAATATCTTTTCACATGCAGCATACCTCTCCTAGTGTTTAATTTCAGTGTATTAATGCCTGTCTGTACTGACAGTAGATAGAAATGAGATACTAGTGGAATGTTTAGTCATCGGATGATAGTGTTTCATTTTCACAGTTATCACTCAAGCTAAGTGGGTGTCAGAGATAACACTGCCTTCTCAAATGTCCTTATTCCTAAAATCTTTGTGACAGGGAAGAGAGGGGGAGGGAGATTATGTGAGGCTCAGATCCTCAAGGACTCACTCTCAGGGTGTAACAACAGAAATCACACAATATATATAACAGTGGAAATTAAAACAGACCTTTGTGCTGGTATATTTGATTGGTAAATCAAGGAGCCCTGAGGTGTTCCATTTGTTGGGTTATTTCCCACTAAAATACCAGATGAAGGAGTAATTATTATAACAGATTAAATAGTCCCAGACTACAATATAAGCTAAACTCTAGAAATTCAATAACAGCTTGTCTTCATTAAAAGTCTGTAATTAACTACTAATACTAACATAAATTCATGAGAGAGGGGAAAAAAAAGAAAAAATAAAAACCCCCAAACCAAACCTGCAACAAAAAAAAACCCTCAAATCACCACAAATATTTCTCAGATCTCACTGACTGACCTGGCAGGTTTCTTGCCTTTAGAATGAAAAAACTGCTTTTAACTTCATCTGTTGAGTATTAACAAAAATCATGAAGTGATCAATGATTGCCTAAGAAGTTACTCAGGCAGTAAAAGAGCCAGGAATTGTTTTCATATTCCATTATTAGTAAATCATTATTTAATAACATAATGACATAATAATATCATTGATTCAGTTCTGGATTCCTTCCACAAATTATTTCTTCTATAATGTACAAGGCTCTGCCTATGTGGCAATGAGCTCTGATTCACAGAAGAGAGAATAAGTCTTCACAAAACCAGAAACTAATGTTTACCTTCATTTCTGTGTGGTGGTGGAAAGGGACATTGCAAGATATTCACAAGTCCAGCCTGCGCTTTTCAGACAGTTCCCAGAGTGAACTGGTTTCACATTGAGATGTGATCATATTGTCATGTCCACGTGCCTGTTTCAGCCACTGACTGTGAATGAACAGAGCATCAGGACAGGGGGTTTTGTTGTTGTTTTGTTTGTTTTTTCCTGTTTTTGCTGTTGGATGACTATGAAATGAGACAAGTAGAGATGAATAGGCTCATACACTTCTGAGAACTCTTTTCTTTGAATGTGTTACCAAATACATTCAAAGCTATATTGGCATAGAAGTATGTATATATATATGTGTGTGTGTGTACATTTATATAGATTTTTATGACAATTTTCAAATGAAAAAACAGAATTCTAATAATATTGTGTGTGGTCCTTTGTACTATACTCTTTTCCTGCCTCTCAGAGCAGATTAACACAAGAAACAGGAATGCAGCAGTACCTTAACTCTGCCCGTACTGCTATAATATCTGTCTGAACTTGAAGCAAGTCAATTGTAATAGTGATAAGTCTGACAATATGAAACTTCTCTAGATAATAGTTCTAGATAATAGTTCCTGCTGACATGGGATTCCACCTCTAATTTCAAGGTAAACTCACCCTGGAGCTATTTTAAATTGGGTTCTTGGGATAATATCTGCCTTAAATTGTAAATTGAACCTGTGTAAAGTTTCTCTAAAAAGGGTTACATCCCATAAATATTATTACCAGAGCAGTATTCTTTAAACTGCCCAGTAGTTTAGTGCCTCCAGTTACCTAGCTTTTTTAAAATAATGGATATTTCCTTTGCAAGCTAAGTTCCCAGAGTCACACTGAAAAGATTTTTTACTTCAATTTGCCTACTACTCTCTCATGGCAGCACCAAAAATCATTTGAGTTCATTTAGGAAAATTCCATAATTCTGTTGAATCCAACAAAAAGGTTCGTTATATAACTGAACCTTATAATCATAGGACAGTTCAGTTTGGAGGGGACATCAAGAAATCATTAGTCCATGCTTCTGCTCAAAGCAGAGTGTCACGTGAAAGGTGGGAGTTTAGATTTCTGCCTGTTGGTACTCCCAGGAAAGTTGAGACTCTGGTGTCTGACAGTTTGTTGGCATCTCATAATGAGACCCTTCACCAACAGATTCGCAAGGTCAGAGGGTACTTCAACCACCCTTTTACAGAGCTCAACAGAGTGAAGACCACTCAGTGGGTCCTGTTATCTGCTGCTGGCAACTGCAAGGACTCACTTCAACAGTTTATGGAATAACACCTCTTATTAATACAAATTGTGAAAGATTAATAAGGTTCGAAGGTTATCAGTGATAGTGTCTACTGCAAAAATGTGTTTTAAGGCAATCTGCTGATACATATATGAAGCAAGCACAAGCTCTAATATGAAGCAAGTTACTAATATGCTACAGGAAAAGTACAAACAAAAGCTCTAGTCCTAAAAGCAGAATTGCTATGTGCCCTAAATGCACATAGGGTGTATTTTTCACTCAAGGCATCTCTCAGGGGGGACAAGATGGACTCAGCCCATTGACTGACCCCAGCAGTTTCAGTGGAGTTCTCTCAATTTTCCCCTATTTCCAACTAATTTTTATTTTGTTTGTGTGGAGTCTGAGTGACCAAAAATAAATACCTTTTATTTCTGGTTGGTGTGAGTAATGAGAGGGAGGTGGTGGTCGTGGGTTGGCACCCGAGGAAGGGGTTTGATATAGTTGTTGGCTTCAGCAGCAGAACATCTTGCTTCTCTCTTGTCAGGCAGGTACTGTATAGCCTTGGTACCACAAAGTTCTCCCATTCTGCTGGGATTTGAATGGAGGGGGTCCATGTAGTCTCCATTCTATACTCCATTCTCTTTCTCTGAGCAGATGTTTATAATTGTATTGGGGAGCATGTTGACTTCAGTTCCTTCAGGAAGCTGCAGCTGCTTTTTACCCTGAAATTCTGAATCCCTTCTAGTTTTAACCCTATCCATCATCCCACACAGTGTCAGCTAGGATCCTTATTTACTTCAAGCATAATACATAGACTTTCCTATCACATCTGCATGAGAATGATAGTGACTATGACATGATGGGCAAATTAAACAGCCCCAGGGAGTGTTACCTGTCACTAAGAAAAAGTGGAACAGACTGCCCAGCTCCACTCTTCTGAAGTCTTTTGCTTCCAAAACCAGGCAGATGCATTCAAATTATTTCTTGGGAATGGTCTTCATTACATAAAAAGTGTTGAACCTGGGAACAGGTGGCGAGAGATATTGTTGACCAGGCAAGAATCATGCTGGGGCTGTTTTAAGTTTCTCGACGCATAGACAGAACCTTGCACAGTAAAACTGGTCAGCATAGACGTAGCCGGTATGTCACTATCTGAACCTGCAAGGTGTGAATTCAGGGCATTCAGATTTTTGACAGCTACAGAAAAGGTTAAAAAGCAGATTTCTGACTTTTGGTTCAACTCCTACATGCAAATAGGAAAGGTTCTGATTAACAGCACAAAAATCCATCAAAGAATGGTGAGCAGAAGAAAACACCAAGATACATTTAAAATCAGCTACTTTTTTATCACTGACTAGATTGAAATGAGAAGAATGGCATGAGTGGCATCAGTCAAAGTTATCTCATCCTGGATGAGAGATCAAACTGCTTGTGAGCTAAACAGGGCTGCTTTATAGATCATCAATAATGAATCTTCATGCATGTACTTTTGTACTTTGTCAAAGTATTTGTAGAGAGCCTGTAAAGTAGTTGAAACAAGTACTTTCTTTTTAATTAGGGGCTTCATTGACAGCTGAATAAATTTAAGAGAGAGAACTAAAAGATGTGGAACACCTGAGCTTATGCAAAATGAACCCTTTTCACTTTTTCAGTATCTTTTAAATGTTATTATTTATGATACTTTTTTTTCTGAATAAATTAGAACTATCACAGTGATCCAAGCTTTGTTGTTTCAAAGGTTTTAATTGCTTTTTTAGGTTTTAATTGCTTTTTTCCTATAGTTGTGTATAGACAAGATCTCCTAAACTACGTGGTAGTCTGGGTGTTAGGGAGTTGGCTTTGACCATGATGAAGGCCCCTTTTTACATAATTCAGAAATCTGTATTACTCCATAATGTTCTGAATTTTAAAGAAAAGGAATTATAATTCCATAGGGTTTTTTACATATTAATCAATAACCTCACTTTTAAACTACAACCATCTATTCTTTATTCAATACCTCACAACAAAAGTTTAGTGAAGACTAATGTTTCCACAACCAGTTTTTCCACAGCTCAGCTCTGTCTTATGTTGCAAATAATTAAGTAATATGAGCAAGACTAGATCACTCTTGTGATGCAGTCGTGGACAGGGCTGTTTAAATATACCTTAAACTGCCCATGGCTCCATTCAATCAAGTCCCCTCATGCCATTAGTTTCTCACCTATCAATATAAGAGCACATTGCTGTGCAGGACGAGTAAGAGGAGACTGCAAAGACAGGGCCCCACAGCTGCACCAGCACATCAGCAGAGAAACAGAATGTCTCTCAGCCAAAAGGTGCAGGCAGGGAGCCAAATCCACACTGTCTGCTGATGAAGAGCTGAGATCTAATACCACCCGAGCAGCACACAGAAAGAGGTGCTGGAAAACTCTGAAAGATAACAGATAAGGCAAGGGGGATAGGACCTTGATTCGTGTCTTCAGTGTCATCCAGGAGGCATTGTGGACAGACAGCCCTGTGAGGTTTTGGGCAAATACAGAAGTCCTTTGGGGCTGTTGGCAGATGCTGAAGCCTTTTCAGGCCATCACTGCATTTTTTTGACAAAGGCAAAGTTAGAATCCAACAATCCTTAGTGAACACTCAGGAAACAGTGGGATTCATTGCTCAGTTGCACCATCATTCGTACTTGGTCTCTCCAATGAGATCTGCATGTGTTAGTTCTTGTGTAAGATTTATAGTATTTAAAATTTAGACTAGACTAGAAAAGAATAGGCTACTTTAGTTGGAAGGGACCTACAGTGACCATCTAGTCCAACTGCCTAACCAATTCAAGGGTCACCAAAAGTTAAAGCATGTTAAGGCCATTGTCCAAATGCCTCTTAAACACTGATAAGCCTGGGGCATCAACACATCTCTCTAGGGAGCCTATTTCACAATTTGATCACCAGCTTGGTAAATTTATCTTTCCTAATGTCCTGAGGATATTAGGCTGAACCTCCACTGATGCAACTTTGAACCATTCCCATGCATCCTACCACCTGATCCCAGGGAGGAACACTCAGCACCTCACTCTCCCCTTCCCCTCCTCAGGGAGCTGCAGAGGGGATGAAGTCACCCCTCAGGCTCCTCTTCTCCAAAGCAGACTAGCCCAGAGCTCTCAGCCTCTCCTTACAGGATGTGCCTCCCACCCCTATCATCAACTTTGGTGTGCTCCTTGGGCTGTTTTCAAGGACCTTCACATTCTTCTTAACTGCTGGGTCCCAGCACTGCAGACAGGCCTCCAGGAGGCTGCACCAACACTGAACACAGGGGGACAATCCTGTCTTTTTCCCACCTGGTCATGCAGTGTTTAATGCACCTCAGGATGTGGTTTACCCTCTGGGCTGCCAGGGCACACTGCTGGCTCCTGGTGAGCTGCTGCCCAACCAGATCCCCTTCTGCAGGGCTGATCTCCAGCCACTGCTCTCCCAGTTTAGATTTATGCCTGGTGTTACTCCATCTGGCATTTGGACTTCTTAAATTCCATGCCATTGATGATTGCCTAGTGCTGGTATTTGTCCAATGTTAAATACTAGTATTTATTAGCAATTATATGCTATATTATTTAAAATGTAAATTGGCAAAATATAGTGTGTGTACCTATATGTGTAGAGAAAGATTACATAAATATATGCTATTAAAACATTTTATTAAACTTCAGGTCCTCTCATTGAGTGCATTTTTCAATGAAAAGCTTTTAGCTCAATTATTCCTCTGTATACAATTAGCTTTTTTAAGATAAGTAAATCACACATAAAATGAGAAATAATTTTCTTAGTCTGAACAAAAGAAAAAGGCAGAATGGGGAAACAATCATGTGTGAAGCTGTGTGATAATTCCTCTGAGAGTTATGAGTGTTAGTTTAGGTATTTTTGTAACCTATAAAAATTCTTCAAAACAGATTACAGATCACAGTGGTCTCACTTGTTTTAGCTGTTCTTACAACACTTAGAGCATTTCACTGGGGAGGGGTTGTTTGATATCCCATCTTCCAGACAGGTGTTTGTTGGTTCAATTTTGATATTTCAAGCCATCTAACTTGCAAAAAAAATAAAGAAATTTGTAAATGAAAATTATTAACTTGAAGTATCAGAACACAGATAAACCCCATTCCAAAGCTTCTTTTTATTATTTTATGGTTACATTTTTAAAATCTCTTTCTTTTAGATATCTGAAATATGTTGGCTTCCTGATATGATGAATAGATCTTGTTGTAGGTAAACAACTGCACTGGGACTTATCATATGTCTGCCTTTCTCCAAGTTTTCATAATATGAAGGAAAGGGAAATAAAGATGAATTGCTTATTTTCAATTCTTCACATTTTTATACTAGTTTCTCTCCAGTTTAAAACTCCTCTTTTTTTTTTTTTTTTGTTTCCCTGTTCTCACTGAAATGATGCTCTGTTGCAACAATGAAAGGCCAAGCACTGAATGCAGTAAGCAATTTACCCTTTTCTTCTCTAGAGAGGATCTGTCAAGGTCATGACTGAGGCATCTGAGACAATGGTAGTTCACCTCAGAGTTCTGAAACGAAGCTGTTTATTCTTTACCTGCTCTGTGGTGCGATCTTGCTGTGCTTCTGCTGACTTCAATGACCACAGAACTGAGACTTTTTGCAGCTTTGTTTGTAGGCCAACAGTAGCAACACGCTTTTCTTACCCTGAGCACACTATTCAAATATTAATGAACACAAGCTCCAATACTGTTTCTGGGGCAAATAATTATTGTCACACAGACAGAACTGGAAAAGTGTTCTCTTTGTCATCCAGATGGATATAGCTCAATTGTTTTAGTTGTCAGCTTCCCAAGGTGATAGAATCATAGAATCACTAAGGTCAGAAAAGACCTCCAGGATCATCAAGTTCAACCTTCAACCCAGTAACAGTAAAGCATATCAGAGAGTGCCATGTCTACTCTTTCTTTGAACACTTTCAGGGATGGTTATTCCACTACTTTTCTGAGGAGCCTGTTCCAATGTTGAACTCCCTTTCAAGGAAGAATTTCTTACTAATATGCAACCTGAACCTTCCCTGGCACATCCTGAGGACATTTTCCCTTCACTAGTTGCCTGGAAGAAGTGTCTGACCACAAAAATTGTCTAGCCCAACCATTAACCTAATGGTGTGCATCACTGATGTATGGGTGTATCTCAATACTGATTGGGAAGAAGAATTCCTGGGTCTAAGATACTAATAAGGTGACTGTGGCTGTGCACAACATAGGAGGTCTCATATCAGAACAGGAAGATACTATTTTAACACAGTAAAATTTCCTTTATAATCAACAGTCATATTAGTTGAAAACAGTGCTGGGACAAAGTCCCTCTTCTGAGACTGTTAGCAAATATGCCCACATATGTTTACTTTTGAGAGGTGAAATGGTCTTTGCCATCACACAGAGTGGAAGAAACTGATTTTAAACTCACATGGTTATCATAACAGAGCAAATGCTGTTCTGGTCAAATATACTGAAAATAATTTGCACAAAAAAAACCCTCTAGAAAATCCCAGTCAATAAAATAACATCTTTGAAAAATTGAAAATTATTCAAAAACTATGGTAGAATATAAAAGAATACACAGGTTTGGTGAAAATAGTTTTCATATTGTTCTTGAATTGGTTTTTATAATTTCAAGCTAAAGAAGTCAATAACTCCAATAAAATACTTTCACTTACACACCTTTTTTTCTCCCTATCTTTCTCATTCTTTCTTACCAGAATAATGAGTGCCACTGAGCCATGCATGCAATTAAGTGCTTAATGATAAACTGGCTTTTAGAGTAATTTTATTACTACCTGTACTTTGCTACCTAGAAAGTTATCTCTTCATTTTACAGGCTAGGTTGCACTTTACAACAAATTGACATCATTTTACATCATACCTATTTCTAAAGGATATGGAAAACTGTGCCATATACTCTCATAAGTCTGACCTTTTTTATTTGTGTGTTTTGTTTAACAGATATGTTAGGTCAAGAACAAAGCACGACATTGACATGAGAATTGGGATACATTCAGGATCGGTTCTGTGTGGAGTTCTGGGCCTGCGAAAGTGGCAGTTTGATGTCTGGTCATGGGACGTGGATATTGCAAACAAACTCGAGTCAGGTGGAATTCCTGGGTAAGGCAATGTGTATTTCCCACAGTCAGAGAACGTTGCCAACACATTACACTGTTAAGCTTGCCAACAGATTAACTGTCCTACGTTATTTCATCAACTATGACCTTTTTGTTTTTGTTATTTTGCAGTAGGCAAGGATTTGTGAGGCTATAATCAAAAAAGGTAGAACCGGTCAGCTTGCAGAGGCATTTGGAAAGATAAGACAAATTTTTTTTTTTTTTTTGCAAGCCTTGATTTCCTGAAAAAGATCAATGTTTGTTTTCAGCCCATATAATACTCAGAGGTTTTCCAGTCTTCATTCTCTCATCCTATGCATTCAAAGGCTATTATGAGCCACAAGGCTATAATTTCTTTTATTTCGTAATGCACGAAGTGTGGGAAGAATTATGTGTTCATAGGTCAATATGCTAATAACAAGTTGTTATGGACAGTAGCCTCCCAAGGTAGTCTTTTAAATAATTTGATGCTTGGTAGGTGTTTTGAAATATTTTTCTCAGCCTGTCTATATATGTGAAAATGTATAGTTTTCCATTGAGCTGCCTAGTTTTTCTGAGTCTGAGTGTCTGATGTGGCTGATTCTGCTGAAAGTTGAATGCATTTCTGCCTGAAATGGTCTATATATCACATTAGTTTGAAAGCTGCAAATCCTAAATTTGAAGCATCAGTAGTGACTGCAGGAATCTTTTGTTCATTTTCAGCTCCACCTTCCATTGGTGAAATATGTAGCAAAAGATCACCTATACAAGTCAATTTTTGTCCATGGAATTTAAAAGTAATAGCAGCAAACATCTTTATGTGGAAGAAGTCTAAGTGATGCTGTCACCTTGAATGACAGAGATTTTAGGTCATCAAAACTGAGTCATGTGCTGTACTCCCTACACACACATCAGGATCTGTCAGAGCTGTCATGTTTCCAGGAAGTTGGAAAGAAATTTACTTCATATTTTGCAAATACAGGCCCCTTCCACAGTTCTAGCCATAATAAACCTTAATACTGATATATATTCTTGGAATCTGCAGAAAATGAAACACTGCATGCTCTGAGAACAACTTCTGTACTCTGCATATGTCACCAGTATAGAAAATTTCAGAAAACAATTTCATTGTCTGCTGCTTATCCTACTTGATATCCCAGTATGACCAAGGTGCTACTTTGTTAACATAAGCAAATTGACCATCGAAGTTTCCCCACTTCACCTACAAAAACCATAATCCGTTGCTGTTAATGTGTGCAAGTGGTACAGCTATTAATGAACAACTCAGAAAATGCACAGCCTTGCTGTAGATAACAGGCCTGGCTGTTTTTCAGTCTGTCAGAGCAGAGTGATTTCCGCTCACGGGTATCAGTGTGCCAGCAGAACAAAGCCTGTATGTGACAGCAATTCACAAAGTCCCTCAGAATAGTGATTTACATCAGAGTTTTCTAGGGCGCAGAGTAGATTTAGTTGAGCACTTTCATTTCAGCCTCTCCTTACTTCTCCCCGCTGCCAGCATTCACATCCCCCTACTTGCCATAATACTGAGATCACTCACATTCCCAGAGCTGCTTCATCAGAAAAGCTTCCCGGGGGCTATGAGGGGTCCGGTTCCCACAGTGTGAAATGAGCAAAGATGAACCACAGCCTTTTCCCGAGAACATAATGGAGGGAGGCAGCTCAGGATGGGCAAGATCCTTCCACCCAGCCTGGAAGCGTGACAGAAGGGGCTCAGCTCTTCCCCTCCATGACTGCATGTCACCCTGAGGCCTCATGAACATGGGTGATGTGGGGAGAGAGAAGGAAACCATGTAAGATCCTACAGTGTTATTTCAGAGACATTCCTCTGCCAGGATCCTGTCTTCTAATAGTCTTTGCCTGCTGTACCAGGTATTAATCTATGGTATTGAATTACATAAAACCTAATAAATGTTCCAGGATGTTTCAAGGACAGGTATCATCTAACACTTTGGGCCCAATATATTTTCAACAGTAGGACAGGCTATACTTTTTGACTTCACTACTCAGGTTCTCAATGTAATCTATTTGTATTAAACTAGAAAGATGCATATCCATTACACATTTTAAGGTTCTTTTGTTGGATTTTTTTTTAAGCAAGCAGTATAGAAGTTGAAACCAGAAAATATATTTTACTCTACAAACTGTTTATTAATATATGGTCCATTTAAGAATATTGCATCAGTAGCTATCTCCACAGTCTGGTTAAAGTTGTTATAAATTCCATTATAAAATCCATATTTCAGGGCTTTATAATACAACCTTCACAAATTATATTAGTTGTAACTAAGCACAAAGATAGTCACCCTGGGAACTAATGTATAATTTTCTTTTTGTGTGTGATTTTTTGTTTGTTTTTGTTTTTGTTGTTTGTTTGTTTGTTTGTTTTCCTTTCTTTAATTTTAGGTTAGTACTTAAATCACTTTAGTCTATTTGGATTTCTAAGAGTCAGGAAATGTATCATCTTTCAGAGAGGTCATATACTCTGCTTTTAAAGTCCAGGCCAAAAGTTGCTTGTATTTGAGAAACATTTTCAGTGAGTTTTATTTAGTTTTATTGGTATTTGACTATAAAATAGTACTAATCTCTGTTGCCATTATAACATTATGACTTAGAGAGAGAAAGATGTACAAAACCTGGGGAAAACAAATGAAACTGAGACAGGTTAAAAAAGGGCTGGCATAGAAAGGTTTATCTTTTAACTACATACTGATATTTAATGCTCCTGACATTTTGTCAGGACAGACAAAATTTGTTCCAAATTCTGATACTCCTGGGTGCTTCACACTGCTTAAAGACCACCAGCACTTTATTTTCCGGCAACACATCATACGTGCATTTGTAGTCTTTTACTCCATTGGTATATTATGCAATTTAGCTCTGTAGTGGCATCCTTTAAGTTCCAGAAGGAAGTTCCCAACAGGCATGCTAGGACCATTTCCTTCACAGGAGATAAGCCAAATTCCAGTGCCTGAGAAAAGCACCTTGGCATGTGTCATTAAGAAGTGATCAAGAATTTTAGCTAACTCTGAATTTTAGGAATCTGTATACAAGTCTGTCTTTCAGAAAGAGCTATGCATCCAAAGTTTAAAAAATGAGCCAGTTTAGTCACTGCAATTATTTGCTTGAGTTAGATAAATGTTTAATGAGCAACTCTTACTGCCTTTATGATGCTGCATTGTACAGTATAGCATGGCTAACCATGATGTGTTTTAGAAGTGTCTGCAATTTACCCTAAATGTATGAACCTGAAGATTTCTTAAAAATAGAAATATGAAAGACCCTCCATTTTTAGTTAGAAGACATCCAAATTCCTATCATGCTATTGCAAACTTGAGCTCTTAAATTCAACTTCACTTTTGCCAAAGCCTTTTGAATTCATTGCTTAGTCTTAACAGAAATTATTACCTCACTTGCCTTTGTATAGTTTCTCTATTTCCCTAATTTACTTCAGGTGCAATCAGACCACTAATTTCAGCTGTCTAAGCTACTTCAGGTAACTGAAGGAAATGGAAGAGCTTCACATAAACTGGTCTAATGCATAGCATAGATTTTTCTCTCACCATATTTACCTGAAGTGCTAATTTTCATTCAGCCTGAATAGCGTTTTACTCAGGAAGGTCTCCCATTAAATGATTACTGTGAGTAAAGGTATCAAGTGTGAATGTCAAAGTGTTTTTTCCTGTGACAGAACTCTGTCCATTCATGAGATCCTATTGATGTAAACATGTTTTGGTAGCACTTGCCCCCCAAATGAAGTTCTTGTTTTTAAAAACACTATTTTAATTTTCTGTATAGAAATCATGGTATACAATAGAAATCCTTCTATTTATCCATGATGTTAAACATTATGCAGAGTTCAAAATCTCCTTCTTACCTGTGTATACTAGAGCACAATCAGTATTTGCTCCTACTTATTTCACTTATGCAGGAGAATTCACATCTCCAAAGCCACTCTGGACTGCCTGAATGGGGATTATAAAGTTGAAGAAGGACATGGCAAAGAGCGTAATGAATTCTTGAGGAAACATAACATTGAGACTTATTTAATTAAACAACCAGAGGAGAGTCTGTTGACTTTGCCTGAAGATATTGTGAAAGAGGCTGTCAGCTCCTCTGACAGGAGAAACAGTGGAGCTACGTTTACCGAAGGATCCTGGAGCCCTGAACTTCCATTTGATAACATAGTGGGAAAACAAAACGTAAGTCAAACTTCCTTTAATGTCATCAAGTATGAATGCATGCTCGAGTGCATTTTAATAATGGAGGCCTCAGAGGAGAAGAATTCAACTTTAACTTTTATTCTAACATGTACTGTAACAGCAGAGGATTAAACAAATTGTTTCAAGGCAGAAAAAGTCATGTACCCAAACAGGGGAAATGCCAGTGGACCAGAGGTTTGGGGTTTGTTTTTCTTTTCCAACTGAAATTAAATGCCCCACAGCATAGTTTTAATTAAACCAGTTCACAAAAAAGTAAATCAAAAATAAAGCTAATGTTACTAAACTAGCTGGAACATTCTAGTCAGAGTGTATATCTCATTGCATGGATTCACTGCAGTGCCATCAGGTAAAGGGATGAGGGAAAGGACATTTTGCCAGAGGAAAAAGCATATCAGAATATATTGATATATGAGGGAAAGAGAAAAGATCTACCCTTAAAAAACACCTTGTGAAAAGAGGTTGAGAATTTTTCACTTTTTTTAACAAAAAATATGAAAACTTCATATTCTAAGACACAATTAAGGTTAACTAGCAGATGAGTTAGAAATATATTCAATAGAAATATGAGATAACAGCAGCTGCTCCTGATCAGATGTTTGTCCGAAAGCACTGCATGGCTAATTGCTGGCACCCTGGGAACCATAAGTTCTTGTACAGCAATAAAAATCATTTTGTGAAGTTCCCTTGCTTAGAAGAATTAAAGATGGAAAGGTTAAAATACCCTCATACTCCACTCTTTTCACCGCACTTGAGAGATTGATGAGTCTTCCTGAAGCAAGGTCAGCTGAATTTTTCTTGCCTTTTTTTGAGGGATCTGTAATTACATGATATATACTTTCTCCTACTGCATATCCTTATTCCTACTCATCTGAACTGTCTGTTGAACTTCAAGCATTGTTGTGTGGAGGGCTTGCTTTGTTAACCGTCTTCTGCTTCTTACAAATGTGATCAGATGTGATAAAATTTCACAATCAATCAGCCCATGGTAGTGTCTTTGTCTCTTCAAACTGAACTTGAGCATGGCATAGTTTGCTGTTATATAAAACACCTGTTTTATATGTTCTGTACATCTGTGTATCTGCATGTACACTGCCTTCTAGTATTCTCTGTATTTTGTTGACGTGTCTCTATATTCTCATTTCATTAGGAACAGAGGTATGGGTGCATGCTGCTGCGAGTATCTTCTGATCTCTTTCTATTTATTCTTCTTTCCCTTTAAGACATTCCAATTTCTCTAGTTCAAAAAAAAAATCTATTCGGTGCAGGCTTTCATTCCATTGATCGTTTTCTCATCTAAACCTGACCTTGATGCTAACAAAGACAAGGAATGAAATAAAGTCCTAGTGTTTTTATTCAACTATTGCACAACTCATGCTCCATAATAGTAAAAAGGCCACAAAAACAATTGAAATAAGCATAGCTAAACAGTTGCTTCAATGAATATTTTTGTGTCATGGTAATAAACAATCAATTTTTAGAACAGTTTCTTGCTGTTTTATTAAGAACTTGGGTTTGTGTTGGAACTAGATGTAATTTCATATCACATAGCTTTACAATAAGCTTTTCAGTGGAGACAAGATTTTAAAAATCTACTATTCCATGTGTGATTCAATTGTTATGTAATTTTCACTTTACAGTTGAGACAAAAGGCAGTACTGCTTATAAATAATGTATTTCAGCTCAAAATTCAGATGATAGATTTAAATTGTACTAGGATATTGTAGCTTCTTCCAGAGGTGTGTGTCATTGTTGGAGAGAAGAAGCATTTAATAACATTAATTATGCAGCTTAAAGGTCACTTTCAGCAGCAGGTTTTGAGAATCCCCGTAGCAGCAATCCAAAAATGGATCACTTTGTGTGTTTGAATATTTGCCAATAACATTTAAATTATTTCTTTACCCAGTATAAATTGCAACAAATTTTGAGCAACTCTGATCACGTGTTACTTTTAGCTCTAGTTATGTTAGTAAGCATATGAAAAGGCAAACTCTCTGTTGAGTTCTCATACCAAACTCAAATTCACCCCAATCCATACTCATTACCTCAACCTCATTTTCTATGAGCAGCCTAAGTCATTGTTGATATTGAAGTAGGGAACATTGAAGATATGTTGATATGAGTAAGGAGCAGAGTAACCACTTTTTTATGTAGGCAGTCACAGATATTAACATAAACTGCATCTGTCTACAGCACATTTAGCACCATGTGCTCTGACTCTAATGGTGAGGTAAGCCAAGAGTGCAATTCAGAGATGACCAATATGGATGGATTTTTCCATTATTGAAACAAGGGGCAGGGCTTCTTTCTTAAAGCAAAGAGAGTTGTACAGAAGTTATTTTATGTTAAGAGAGTGAAGGCCTCCTCTTCTAATATGAATTGATAGCTTATGAAGTTGGATTTCTTCTGTGTGCCTTACAAAAGGAGTAGCTGAAAGCATAATACGGTCCCAGTGTGTGGTGATGGGCCTGTAATCATGTGAATTAGGAAAAAAAGCATATTAAAATGTCTGTCTTCTATAAGCATATTTTAGTAATGGTTGCAATGAGTCTTAACAGTTATCACAAAAATTATAATAAAAGACTGCCAAGATGACAGGCAAGTCTGAACAGAAGGGTGGAATTGTGAACAAGGCACCTGCAATTGTGTAACTACTGACTGTCTGAGTGTTGATGCCTCACACAGCTTAACATAAGGATTTATGCCACTGGGAGTGCTTTAGGGTGCGTAAGATATGACAAGGGGCCTATAAAAGACCCATCTGGACTTCCAGTCAGATGCCAGGTAAGAGACTGATGTCTCAGATAGTGCTGAATACCTGTGCTGAAACATGCTGAGTAAGAGCTTTCTGCTTCTGAAATGTGGCTGCCTATTGCAGCTTGAGACCCTTCAGAGCACCCCAGCTGGTCCCCACCACCCACCAGTAGCACTTGGTGTTCCTAAGTTGTGTGCCACATCCCCTGGCTTCTGACAGTTTTCCAGGGTTCACCAGGGCATCTCTGCTGACTGTAGCTGTATAAGACTGGGCAACTGAAAGCATCGGGAGGGTATATTGGCAGTAACAGAAATTTAGACACTGAAGACCTATATACCCTCGTTTAGGTGTCTTCCTCTTGAACTAAAATGACCCTGCATCCTGTCTTTTTAAACATGTGACCTTGTATTTCCCTATTTCTCTCCCAAACCTGGTGTTTGCAGTATGAAAGAAAAAAAAATATGAAACCTTCCTAGAGTTTTTTAATTGGCACTGATTAAAAATTTCCCTTCTTGTTGAGAGCAGGATGCTTGGACTTGTTGCAGGAATACTTTGCAGGAAGGAACTAAAATCTAATCTAAGATAACGTTTTAAAGTCTCTATAAAATATGTCTACAGTTGGAGTTTTATTATTTGTTTGTTTTTATTCATCCTCTTTCAGTCTCAGATGCGAGCTTGGCTAGGCTTTTCCCTAACATAACCTTGTGTTTGTTCCTCTATGATGAATGGTTATTGTCAGCATCAGGAAACTTCAAAAGCCCATTTTAGAATTCACAACCCTATCTTCCATACAGCTGTTCACGAAAGTGTAGGAGAGGTAATAGGAAGAGCCAATATTTCTTTATGTTGGCATAACAGTCTTAAAAGATGCAGAGTAAAGAGCGGGATACAGAGACAAAATGTGTTTAAAACATATTCTTGAGACTATAGCTTGCGTGATATTTTTTCCTTGCTATCATTACTAATTAGAGGGAAGCAGTTTTCTTACATATGTGTATGGGTGTGAGGGAGAGAAAACTCCATGAAACACAAATGAATTTCATTGTTGCCTTCCGGAAATAAATGCAAGCTCAGTATATTTTTGCACCAATACCACAGGCACCATAACCATAGCGGTGATGTTATGTCATGTTCATCTACCATGAATTCTAAAACACTTCATACATTCAGCCAGAAGACAAGTCTTCATATCGATCAAATATTAAAACATAATTTAAAGCAAAATATAATTATTTACTAAGGTGAACTGATAATATTTTTCTCATGTAAATAAAACACAATGCCCAATTAAAACATTAGGGACCTTCTTCACTGTTGTTTCCAGTGGAGAAGTAGAACTGTGAGCTAATTTTGATGAATCAATGTACATAACAGTATCTGATGTGATCTCATCCTTTAACAGTGACTTCAGACCCACTTATTCTGTTTCAGTCACCAAAAGCTGAGAAGAACTTTTCTCCATAGCTCACTTTAAAGGAGATGGAAATACCTACCCTAGTGTCTTAGCGTGTAATAATATAGTATTTATCCATTTGACTAAATGAATTGTTTTCTCCAAGGTAAAGGTATGGATTCAGGCATATCTGAAACTTTAGTAAGAGACAGGTTTCCTTGATACTGGTTTGTTTTTGGGTTTTTTTTTCCAAATATTGATGATACTTGTTTGATAGAAAGAAGAAGGGAAGATTTGAGTAGAGTGGTTTGCCAAACTTTTGTAATTGAAGTCCTTTTTCTACTAAGCTAACAGGAAAATTGCTTTTCACTGAGAGAGAATATTTAAATCCCAATGTCCTTTTCTGCGTGTATTCTGGGGTCTAAAGTTACTGATGAAGAGATGGATTATGAGATACTATCTGAGACTATGGGGTCCATGGACTCGATTTTAGGATTCTATGGAAAGTTGTTACTTGGGATTTGGCAATGTGTACCTGAGACCCTTCCTGTGTTTTAACATACTCTCCAAGATTCATCAGAATATATCTGGGCACTATAGTTTGAATATGAACGAGGGAAACCTCCCTCTACCATTTTTTTGTACATAATTCCATGATCCAAAAGAATTAGCTTTCTAGGGATATCTAGTGACAGAATATCCTACACTCCAGCTTCAACAATGCCTAGTAGGAGATATAACTGCAGGTCTTTCCAGTGTGGACCTATAGAATAAATTTTTTCAAGAAAAAGTGTATCTCTCATCCATAATAATTCTGAAATGTCTTATGATGTATGAAGCTTTACGCCCTTTCCCTTCATTAACATTTTTTAACCCTTGGGAATATCACAGTAGTAGAATTTATTTTACTATTAAAGCAGGAAAGAGATGCTTCACTGTGGTTTGTGCCATGAAGTGATACCATGAAACAGGAATGAGTTATTCTCTTTATGAAAGCAAACTCTAACTCTTTGCTGAAAGTGAAGCACCCTTCATATTATCTGTGCTAGAATTCCTTTGTGAAGCTGTGCAAAAGTATTTTCTATTTTATTTTTGTTTTGATTAGTCAATGAAATACCAAAGGAATAATGCTTTTGAGACAATATTTAAAATAATAAAATGAGTTACAGTTACATGAAATCATATAGCCTAACTGCAACTGAGATTGGCTGACATATACCAGTAGTGAAGAAGAATGTATTATTTGAAAATCCATCCTAAAATAATCAGATATGTCACCTTCTTCACTCCTGACTAACTGATCTGTTCCTTAACTACACACATACAGTAACTCTAAGATAATAAAATCTTCATTGCTCCTGTTTTGTGACTTTTATTTTCAGACTTCTGTTTTCTGTAGTTTCCATTCCTTATTTATTATAACTACTCCTCTCATGCATGCTCTAATACTCAAATAATAGTATTTGGAAAGGAGAATATAGTGCAGCAGCAAATCTCCTAGTCTGTGTTAAAGAAGGCATCAAAGTGGGGGGGGGGGGGGGGGGGGGGGGGGGGGGGGGGGGGGGGGG
>JAWWMO010000083.1:142567449-142610741 GCA_035047845.1 Dendrocincla fuliginosa | reverse complement strand
CCATGTGTGTGCGTGTGGGGCGGTTCAAAGGACCCCCCCCCCCCCCAATGTACTGTATGTGTTTAGTGGAACGGACTTATTATTTTACACTTCTGTAGATTTCATTGAATGAATTGCATGGAATGCTGTAATGGTTTGCAATGCAACATGATCTAAAACATTGCATTTTTAACCCAAGGGGACCAGCAGGTTTATTCTGTTTGCATGTGCTTTCCCCTAGACTCTGGCTGCCCTAACAAGAAATTCAATAAATCTGCTTCCAAACCATCTTGCACAAGCTTTGCATGTCCAGTCTGGGCCTGAGGAAATTAACAAGCGAATAGAGCACACCATCGACTTACGGAGTGGCGATAAATTGAGAAGAGAGCATATCAAGCCTTTTTCACTGATGTTTAAAGACTCCAGCCTGGAGCATAAGGTAGCTGGGTCTTGGTAGCTGCATTATTCGCAACTCAAATTGTAATAAATGTTCGCTGAAGTAGAGAAGCTGTAGGTTCTGGCTTGCCTTGTTTGTTTTCTTGTGTTTTTTTTTTTTCTTTTCCATTTTGTTTCAGTTCTCAGAAGCCAGGATTGAGGTAGAGTTCATAATACACAGTGTCATGATACAGGTGTTATAATGCTGCAATGACCACATTTCATTGTTGGAAAATACGTACACTTAGCAAACTTGCCTTCTGAAAACATCTATTCCCCGGGTTTCACTTGCTGTTGAGTACAAGCAGTTTTCTGTCAGTTGGCAGGTTATTTTGGCACTAACAATGAGTGAGCACATTAATAAACTGACACTTCTGTTAAAAAATGTATCTATATCTATATAGATATGTTCCTTTCATTTAGTCATAGAATCCCCCTGATGTCCTGTAGGTAGGTGCTGAATTTATTTAAAGTCAGTATTCTTTTCAACTCTTCGTTTTAAACATCCTTTTTTTAAAAAAATCTGCTTCTAAGAGGTAAATATTGTGTCTTGCTGCTTCTCAAAAGCAAATGATCTCACTAATTTCTTTTTCAGTCTACATCCAGATGTAAGTTATAAATTTAGAAAAATAAGGCAATGGGAGAATGTTCCTTGAAAGCTGATGTCACGGGGTGAGGCTGCACAGATCTCAAATAATTTCATTGACTTGTATGCTACTCAGTGCAGCAACAGCAAGCCTGCAATATGATGTGCCCTTGACTGAAAAGAAATAAAAATAATGGGATGTTGAAAGAATAGAGGCTCACTTTTCCATCATTTCTTTAACCTCCACTGGAAAACAGACTTTTTCACTTGACTTATGAGAGACTAGTCCTAAGAAAGTCTCATTGGTGAGAGCTTTATCGAGACAACTGGAAAAGTTCTTCTTGAAGTAATTCTAAGCCCTTATTGAACAAGCAATCCTGTAGAATGGAAAAGAAATGTTTAAAAAAAAAAAAAAAGAAAAAAATATTTAATTTCCTCATGAGGTTGTGTACGACACTGGGACACAAAGTAGAATCCCCAAAGTCAAATTAACCACTAATAATTAGCTACTGACTCAGAAGACATAAAGATATTTCTTTCACCACAGTCATCATGTAAAGCTGACAGGGATGCCGAGGAAAGGAAATCCATGAGCTCCAATATCATGTGAATTACCATCTAAAGTCCCAAAAATCATTAAGGATCTTTTCAAGACATAAGATCAAACAATAAGATGAAATAGTCTAGACAAAGTAGCATATAACCCATCTGGGTGGGGATTTGCAGGTTTTTGTGCAAAGGAGGAAATAGCCTGGTCAGAAACAACTTCCTGAATGAGCAAACTTATCAATGGTTCACCTACCCTTACATTGCTACATAATAAAACAAGGCCTGAGCATGGGCTGCTGTAAAGGAAAACTACTCAGAATCAGATCCCATATCCTGAATGTAAATTCTTATTATTTTAGATTTCCCAGTTATCAGCCACAAACAAAAACTACACAAGCATAGAATTCAATCTAAATGTAATTTAAGGAGGAAAAAAAAAAAAAAAAAAAAACAAGGAAAAAAACCCCCCATGCTCTAATCCATCCCATTACACAGGTCAGATTTAAAATATTAATAAAGTCTTTAATTGCATCTGGATGACAAAAACCTATTTAAAATTAAAAATTTTTAGCAGGTTTTCTTCCCAGTATGACATTTGCAATGGAAAAATGGGCTGCCACGTTTGGAATGTGATGTTTTCATTCAATATTTCATTAGGTGTTAGTCACAACCAGTAAACACAGGCAATAGATAAAATCTTTTCAGTAAAGTTGACTGAATCTTCTTTCTGTTCTCTAAATTAGGCTGTTTTTTCACATTACACAGGTGTAAAGTTTTAAAAAATGTAACCATTTGCTCAGGTATGTTTGCTCTATTCAACCTTGAACAACTGGATAGCTGCTGGCCAGCAACCTCCTTGCTTCTGTTCAGGGTGCTGGGACATGGGGAATGTGCTCAGATAATGATGGGGAATGCAACAGGATACAAAGGAATGGAGTGGATTAAGGAAAGATGAAACAGTGTCCTCCTTCTTGTCGGCAGGAGCAATGTCTTGTGGGACTGTGTAGGAAATGTCCCTTCCCTCCTCATTTTCCTGTTCAGTACTTGCAGGTTTGTCCTCATAACCTTAATGTTCAACCATAGTCTGCAGGCAGACATGAAAAAAGCAATATTTGAATCATTTTCCTGCAGAAAGTAGCTATTTCCCCCATGCTATCTTATATTACTACTTCTTTCTCCTTTCTTCCTGCCCATTTAGGAAACAAACCAAACTCAGGTTTGAATTGGAATCCTATAAAGCTTTTTCAGCAGCCTCTTCCGTCTGCTCTCCCCACCCGTAACCTTTCAGTCTGGAATTATGCTTTTTTTCTGGCCATTAACATTTTGCAACTGCTTACCTGACCTTCTACACCACCATCTCAGGCTGCTCCCTGCAGCGTGGCTGATAGAGCAGTGTGTGTTTATGGGCCTCCCATCTCCCACTGCTCTTCCCATTTGCTGCCACTCGCCTTCCGTTCAGCACAGTGACAGCTTCAAGTTAGAGGGAGCTCTGAAGTAAAGTAACGTCCCCCAGGTGGAATTTTGTGCTCTCTCATTTTGCCATCACACTTTCAGGCAGCTCTGGCATTTGCCTAACACTTATTTCTGTTATCTGTAAGTACCTCTCACCCCAAATTTTACAGTATATAGTAGGCGGAATGACCAGTACCCCATAGCTGAGATCCTGTGAAGTGCTAACCTTATTCAGTCAGAATTGTGTTGGTGTTCTGTACCTCAAATGACAGAAGTGAGTAACCATGTGAACAATAAACTCTATTTCTTCCTCCTGCATTAGTAACAGGCCTACCATGATGTGGGATCATGAGGTGACATGAATAGAGATCTAAAAGGTCATACTGGACTTGTGTTTAAAGAGTCCAGGTTGGTTTGGGATTTTTTCACTATAAAACAATTGCAGATATCAGGTTTACACTAGCAATGACATTTCTGTTTTGCATGCTTAGAGATTTCAAAAGGTTAGAAAACCCTCAAAATAATCCTGGAATCAGCATGCCCAAAACAACCATGAAGCTAGCAATTATTATGGTTTACACTGGTTTAAATGACTGGTATATCACAGCAATTTAAGCCACTGGTGTATTTTCCCTATCCTTTCTCATCTCATTGCTCTATGTCCTTCTTGGTGATATAATAAATTTGTATCCCACAGCAAGCAGTAGAGGTTACATTAGTGAATGGATTATCTTCTCGAGGCAGGATGTGTATTTCCATATGAATTCTTTAATATTTAATTTTTCATAGGAGTTGTGCAGGGCCCCCACCTGGTATACTTTATAGATTCTTTACCCAATTGGACTAATCATTACTAACCTTTATTTCACTCATTATCACTTGATATGTCATTTAGAGACAATTCACTCTCAGTTTTGCTACAGGTTCTTTTCACAAATAGCATGTAGTCAGATAAAGCAACTCATCACAGGAGACTGTTTCTGATGATAACATGAAAGTATACTAAAAATTTCCAAATATGTAATAGCTCATAAGGAAAATCTAATACTACTTCAGATGATTTGAATAATTAAAAGATATCATCATGTTGATCTACCTTAATAGTAGTGACCTGGAAATATCATGTCCTTTCTTATAGGATAAAGTGTAGGTACAGGGCAGGCAATTTTACATGCTGGTAGGGCTTTGTTAAGGAAAGTTTCCAATGTAAAGATTTGGACAAAGATATTCTAAGTCTTTCTGCCTATTTGTATCTGTATTATAAATCAGGCTGGGCTTAGACGTGAAGGATTTATGTATTTTCTCTGAGGTGATCACACTGAAAATACCAAAAGGGCTTTGAATTCCATAGTACAGGTTTTCTTAATTCAAATATTAGACCTAAATATCTGAGTTTCTGTGTTTCAGAATTTCTGGTGAGTAAGACAAATAGAAATTAAATGAGCAGGGGAATTTTGCTCTTCTTGCATGCTGTATCCCAGCAGACATGGGTGTCACCTCCTTCCTCCAACCCAAAAACTTCCAGTTGCAAGGAGGTCTGCAAGAAACACTGAACAAACTCTATGCTTGTTCAGCAACTTTTCTATCACTGGTCAGCAACTAGACCTGTGTCTACCCTTTGGTTTTCTCAGAAGTTTATTTCTTCATCTGCCTTGGACTTCTTGATACATCTTCTTCTGTCCCTCTCCAATACTGCAGAAGCTTTTTCATCATTGCTCTGAAGAAAAAACATGGTCTCCTTTTCATCTATAATGTCCTGTCTGAGTCACAGAGCAGCAATGAGGACAAGACCAAAAACCTTCCTCCCCAGTGCACCTTTTCTCTAGGTGAACATGTGAAGCCTGCTGTAATACCAGTGCTCCCCTTTCAAAGAGCTGTGGGAAAAGAGGAGGGGTGGGGAATAAGCAGCGTTAATCAGCAGAGGAAACTTGGCCTTCCTTATGCAAGCTCAGTTTCAGCCAGCTGGCTGGGCAAACAAGTAGGCAAACATCTCCCTCACAACAGTGCAGGTGAACGGCTCAAGCTCCATGGGAAGCAGGGTAAGCCTTCACTATGCCATGAGCAAGTCACACCAGCACAGGTAGGTCTATGAAATGCTGCAGAGAAGGTTTCAATTGCAGATAAGGTCACAGTATGATTCTTACCACTCTACATGTCTCTAGTTAACTATGTGCCTCCCCATGCCCATGAAGGGCCTTGAGGCTTAGTCAGCCCTTCAATTACTTCTCCAAGTCATTAAGGGGTAGACTGCTACAGAACTGCTACATTTATCATTTATGTCAGTGCTGCCTAGGGATGCCAACAATTTCTCGAGACAATATTGTTATTGATTAGAACACGGCATCCGTCCTTTTGACATAATGCTCAACACAGCAGGCCTTTCTGTGTTTGTGTTTCATTCATCTAGTTTGCTATAATTTCCCTATGAAACAGCTGAGATTTCATGTTATATTTTAAGGAACATACCTTTCTTTTTCTCTAATCAAAAAAACCCCTGGTCTATTATTTACGCAGACTGACGCAGTTCTGTTTTCCTGCCCATGAAATCAGAGTCAGTGCCCCTGTGCTTCCAGCCCCAAAGAGAAGTGGAATTGCCTATGAGCAGTATCGAAAATAATTTCAAAGTGATACTGCCAACAGCAGACCCAAGGTAGAATCACAGGAGAGCATGAGTCAAAAGCGGGGACACCAACAAATAAACTACCTCTCTTACTCTTAAAAAATGGGAGCAGGGAAGAGAAAATCCTTTTTCCCATTTCAAGAGCTTGAGACTGTTTTGATCAGATGTTTATAGCGAGATGAAGTTCCTACCAAAGGTCCACTTAGGGAATATAGTTGAAGTCTAGATAGCATCTTCCTTCAGGAGCAAATTTTCAGCTCATAGCTGAATTCTCTGAATGTTTGTTCTTGACGCAATTCTTAATTGGTTTTACTTTTTATCACTTCTGATTCTTTCTAGACATTTACAACAGCAGTTTGCCCTATTTCCAAATTGTTGAAGAAAGATTTTCTCTTGACTCTGATTTCCTTTTGTTCTGCCCATGTAACTCTTAGTCCCTTCAAAACTGCAAGAGTTTAAGTAAAATGGACTTATTGTTCAGAGAAGGAAAAATGACTGGGGTAAGACTCTGTGGGATTTCTCATAAGGTGAAGAAAATTTAGTGGCATCCATATAGGATAAAGAGAAATGCAAAAGTATGTCTAGGACTAATCTTCATCTGCTGTAAACAATTTTTAAGGAGTTTAACTGAATTAGCAATGATAAATACCAGCTGATGACTTGGTTAATGTTTCCACTTTCCACTTTTTTTTTTTTTTTTCCAATTTTTTCCACTGATCCACTGTGGTTCACAGGTGTATCTGTTACTTCTTTTCTTGATTATTTCCATAAAAAAGAATAGCATTTTCAGTGGCTTGATCTGCTGGATGAAAATTCTTTTTTTCAATAAATCTTGATAATAATGCACTTCAGTAGTCTTTTACATAATAATATCTTCATTTTCTCCTTGAAGAGAAAAGTTTATTACCAAGTTTCTGCAAAGTCCCTGAATATGTTAGGATACAGATATCATGACCCACATTCTAAAGCGTCACAAAATGTCCAAACTATATACTTTTCTTCAAAACAGATAAGTAAAAAATAAAAAAAACCTGGCCTCAATTTGGTCAACATGGAGACAAATATTTCTCTTCTAGAATGCATGCAGAATCACAAATGACTTCTATGTTTGTCTTCAGTTGAAGAAATTTGCTATTAAGTATTTTATTAAGTTATTAAGTATTTGGTATTCTGAGCAGCACAAACTCCTAATATCTACCTGAGGATTTTTAAAGCAAATAATTTTGAACCAAGCCCATTAAGAATTCATTTGTTGTGCTTCATTTAAAAGAAAAGAAATCAGGTTTATTGATTGATTAGCTCTTTGTTCTACTTTTCCCAATGCCTTCTATATGCATCAGTCTTTATGAAACTTCTGCATGGGTTAACAGCTAATTTACTCTTCTGTGTTTTTTTCTATTCTAGTATTCTCAAATGCGGGATGAAGTATTCAAATCAAACTTGGTGTGCGCATTTATTGTTCTTGTATTTATCACCGCTATCCAAAGCTTACTTCCTTCTTCCAGGTAAATACAGATATAAATCTCTGTATATCTTAAGGCACTCTTGGGGAGACAGTGGGTTAGCATTTCTGGGGTGGATGTGCAATGAACCAGTAAAATCTGCTTGTTCCCCAAAAGTGTTTTATAATACTTTTTTGCACTATTAACTACTTTTGTATCACATCATCTGCAGCTACATGTTTCCAAGTGAGACAGCAGCATCTACTGTCATTATGTTGTTATGTTTTCAAGTAGAACAACCACTGAGATAAGTGGGAACTTTGGGTCACAAGAATTTGACACAGTGTGTCGTGGTGAAACATGGTCCAGACTTATGACAGTGCCTCTTTGCTATGTGACTGGTAATCACCTTGGGTATCCGTGATTCTTTTGGTTTTGTTTCATACATGCTATTTATGAAAATTGTACAGTTTGCTTTGTTGCTGATAAAGTGTATTACCCAGCCAGGAAAGCACTCTTGTGCCATTAAGAAGCAAGAAGGTGATCTGGTAGATCTATTTTCACTTCTGCTTTTCTCTGGGCCTGATCAAGCAACATCTTCCTGTAAAGGTGATGAAAATGTGACATGGATGTGTCCACATTTCACAGGGTCAGACCCATCAATTGGCATTTTTGCCTACTATTTAATAATGAACACACTAAAGTATTGAGGTCAGTTTTCTAGAACAGGACTGCCATTATCAAGAAGCCTCTGGTTCCATTTGGTCTGTGATAGATCAAGTGCTAAAATGGAAATTCCCAAATTAACCTAATTCTCAGGTGGTTTCCAACACTCAGTTGAACCTTAATTTATGATTGACTGTAGAGTAACTTTGAAAATACTTTATTTGTATAAGAAATGACATTTATTGCGTTACAATAATGCAGCAAGATTTCTTGGATTGTCTCTGGAAGACCTGGTGCCCCAGGTTTATGTCTAAGAACAGCAAAGGGATGGTTAGGTGCAGGCAGGCAACTACACTCTATAGCAGTGGTGTCCCATGTGTTTTGTAATTCTCAGCTGAGAAAGTACCCAGAGTAGTACCTCATCCTCTGCTATTCCTTATGTGCTATGTGGCTCTTATACTAGTAGGTTTGCTTGCTTGCTTGCTTAAAGCTCTTCTCCCAATACACGTTCAAAATTCTTCACTTTGGGTAGGCTGTTTTTGTTTGTTTGTGTGTTTGTTATTTTTTTCCTCAATATGTATAAGAAGATTTATGGATCTTATTAATGGAGCCATTTCCCAAAAAGATTTCTGCTGTTCTGCTGCTACATCAATCACTGCAATACCAGAAAACAGAAAAAAAAAAAAAAAAAGGCAGTTTTTATGGAACCATTAATTCTTGCGAGTGTGTCTGGTGCCATTGAAGTTAGGGGGAAGGAGTCACACAATCACATTGCCTGCAGCTGTCTCACCTCCTGGTTTCCTATCTTGCCAGTAGTCTTGTCATTTTCCCTGTGGACCTTTATGACACTGAATGTTAAAGAGGCTGCAAATGCAAATAGGTTGAAAAGATTAGATAAACTCCTACCAGAAAAGATCAGCAGATCTTTTGTTTATAAACAGAAGTATCACCTTAGCCTCAGGAATACCCTTAAAAGTTGTTTGTTGGAACATGAAAAGGTATTTAGGGAATGGATATTTACCCCCTTTTGTGAGAGAAGTTTTGGAGCCACATGGGTGTTTTATGGCATTTCTTACGTTCTGTCAGGAGCTGAAGATCACTGACAAGGTTTAAGAAGGCAAATTTTGGTCTTGATTTTTCAAGTTCTGATACTCTGCTTCAAAAAATGTGTTTCAGTTTTTAAAAAAGCATGCCTGTCAACAGATGAGCAACCTTAAAATAACAGGATAGGGATTTTGAGTGAGAAGGTTTCAATATGCTTAAACATATTGAATGAGAAAATAATCTGGAAGATCAAATTTCCTCAGTTCTAGTTCTGAAAGCAATTCAAGGTATGAGCAAATGAACCGACTATCACAAAGTTAGACAGAATTTGGATTCAGAGAGTCTTTGGATGACTGCATGATTACTTGTTATACCTCTGGTAGATATCGGAGAAGTGTCAGAGTGGAAAAGCATGGAAATAACTCCATGAAACAACTAACTATAATTCACACTCCTTGTGGTAACTTACTTGTTTCCTGAAAACAAATGTAAGTTTTTCAGTGAATGCTTCAGGTTTCTGCTGAACAAGGATGAACTTTTGTATTTTCTTAAGTAGATGTGCAAATATTTTTTTGAGCTGAGTCTGTTGGCATTTGCTGAAGATTCAGTGAAAGAAAATATTATTTAAATCTTCATAAAGCATATCTTACTAAGGCTCTTCAGGGAGTTTCCCAGGTAGCTTGCCTTAGTCTCTGTGTTAAGAAGGGTATCACATTTCAATAGAAGTAATTCTACTGTGTATGGGAGTTTCAGAATTTTAACTCACTTTATATCTATCTCCCTAAGGATAAACATTTGATCCATTCATACATTATTGCTGACAGGACAGACACATCACTGAATTTAAAAATCTTTGCAATAGTTTTCATTCTTTGAAATATTGAGTTGGGTAAATTACTCTAAGTGAGATAAATTTATGCCATATTTCTACTGTAATTATCCTCTACAAAACCATTATGCTAAATTGCCAACCTTGCAGTGATTCATCTTCTCCCTCTGAGAGACCTGGGAGTTTCATTCATTTCCTGCAATGAACTTTTATATGCTCATGGAGGAAATAGATCATACTAGAGTAGACTGCTGAACTACTTGTATTTCTATCAGTTTTTCACTGGGTTATTCTTGTGAGGGCAGAAAAACGGATTTCAAACTGTTTTTCATTTAAACACCTGCATCTTCTACTTTACATAAATTTTCCTTCTGGCTCAAGTCTTGATTTGGGATTGTACATGAAGAAGAGGGAAGGCAAAAGCTCCTGTGAAACTTCACTTGATCTTGGCAGTAAGGGAACCCCTAAAAAATAAATCATTTGGTCTTGGATCTCTTCTTGAATGAATGGGGGATCTGACCCAGGTGTCCTAGTTCTGAGAGAAATACAGAATAGTATTACGGTGTTTTGTTCCAATTCCTCTAACTTTGTCTATGTATTCCAATTTATCCTATCAGCAGACTGCCAGTAAAATCTTAGCATAGATACTGATTGTTCATCTAGGAGGTCATAGAGTGCCAACTTCAGTTTTGTTTTTAAATCAAGCAGGCTTAGACAAGAGTCAAAAAACTTCAATCTTTAATTGAATAGCTACAGTGGAAGAATTTTTATTGTTTATATATTTATTATGAACAAATACAAGGCCATATTTTCTGAGGCATCTGAGCAGGTTATGCTGAATTTTTGGATTTGCATCCCAGATTTAAGTCTCTAGATGAATCCTTTATAGTACCTTAATTCAATAGCATGGCTCTTACACATAGAGTTCAGCAGTCCAAAATAAGAAGCCATGTTCAGTGTCCTCGAGCCTGACCTCTTGAGGCTTGATCTTAATCTTTTTGAAGGCCTTAAATTGCTTTAATTTAGAGCTGGGTCAGGCTAGGTCAGCAGAATTGGTAAGCTACATCTGCATATATAGACTCTCTATATATATCAGAGGTATAGTTAGAAACTCTCAGTTTCAAATCGGATCACGGCCATTTGGCTTTGTAAAGCAAGAAGGCTGTTGCAGAGCGCTGCTGCACTGTGGGAAACAGGAGGAATTGATCTCACATCACTGTCAGTGCAGTGTCTGTGGTCTGGGTTCAAAGTATGGACACTGGAGAATGGGTCAATCAGTTAATCTCAAGGTGCCTTCTATCTGCATAAATCTAAGAGACTGCTGTGCACAGAGATGAATTTTAACCTAAACTACATAGCTCTCTCGATAAGCTCTCTTGGCTCCCTTGACTAGTTCTCCATGAACATATTGTCCATCTTTACCCTGGATTTATTGACTGTCTCCCTCATCTTTCAGAGGGCTGCAGCACCTCTGCTATTAAGACAGGCTGAGACAGTTGGTGTTGTTCAGCCTGGAGAAGATTCCATGGAGACCTTTTAGGACCTTCTAGTACCTACAGAGAGATGGAGAGGGACTTTTTACAAGGGCGTGTAGCAATAGGACAAGGAGGGATAGCTTTAAACTCAAAGAAGGTAGGTTCAGATTGGATATTAGGAATAAACTCTACTGTGAGGGTGTTGAGGCATGGGCACAGGTTTCCCAGAGGGGTTGTAGATGCCCCATCCCTGGAAATATTCAAGGCCAGGTTGGATGCAACTTTGAGCAACCTGGTCTAGTCAAAGGTGTCCCTAACCATTTTAGGGGTGTTGTAATGAGATTAACTTTAAGGTTGCTTCCAACCCAAACCATTCTATGATTCTGTGAATCCTGTGTCATAATCAGAAGCTGCTCTCAAGGCATCATCACATTGTGCCACTTCCTGGTAACCTCAGGACTCCCAGCAGGTCCTGAGACTCTTCCCACAAAACTTTTAGTGGCACAGGGTAAAATCTGTTTCTCCTGCTCCAGGCTTTGTTTCTTTATTCTTCCCTCTTCCTTTCATAACACAGTTTGGTTTTGCTGGCTACGTTGTTCTTTCTTTCAAGAGCAAACTTTACTTCTGCATAAGCTGATGGAGAGCATGGGACTTTTTAGGAAGCATCTAGAGTATCCTGTATTCAACTCACACACAAAACTCTGACAGACCTTGTTGGAGTGAAATGTTGACCCAAGTGAAGACAACTTTTCATACCAATGGTGCACCATCAGAACAGTGTCAAAGCTAGTATTACCACATGGAAGATCTCAAGGGAGGTTAATGTGTAATTCATCTTATTTCAATTCATCTGGGAAATAGAACTTCCATGTTGATATTTTTCATTTCATTTTATTTCAATGTGTTTAAAATGCAACTTAGTACTATGAAAAAAATTATAATCTTATGCATATATATCCTATTTATGGCAGTTCAGACATTTTTCAAATGAAAATCCCTCTGTCAGCAATAGACTTGTTTTCATTTGTTATCTTTTTAATAGATATTCCTTTCTGGACTTCTACATTGCAAATCTCATTATTATGAGGTTTTGAGAGTAACAACTGTACTATAGGCCACAGCTGCACTACTGTAAATTATTCTAAGGCTTGTATTTGTTTACAAAACCTTTTACATCGATCATACTTCTGTGTTAACTTGATTAATTTTAGTAGGTGATAGACAAGAATATTTGAAGCAAATTGCTTATTATTCCATCCAGGTACTTTAAAGTAGTCATTGTCTTTTTGAACAATCAAAAAGGAATAACTTTTTAGTTAATATTGTTTTTAAAACACCACCAGATTTAAAGTATATGAGTTTCTATAATAACAGCTCAACTAGGGCATTAAAAATCAGATCATTCTTTTAAAGTTATTGTTTAAAATTAAACAAGCTGAAGCATACAGAAGGACAGTTCTGCACTTGAACATCTTTCAGTTTGAAAATATGCCTCCTATGTTATGTCTTTGCTCCCAACATGACCAACATTTGCCCACATATACGCTGACCTATGCCTGCTTCAAAAAAAAAAGGAAAAAAAAAAAAAAAAACCAAATGGTCTGTTTTGAATATAAACATTTTAATTTATTCTGTTTTCTCAAGGTATTTTCTTCTAACATCAGTACTGTGAGGAAGATGTACTCACAGTTTTCTTGTAAAATACTCAGTGCATCTTGGTGTCTCCTTGGTGAAAACATTTTGGACTCTATCCGTTAACTGCAAACAAGAAATGCCAGTTTCAACACAGATTAATTCTCAAGCTTGTCCTGCTATGTCCATGTATCCTCTCCTACCATTATATTACTGTGGTTTCCTTTTCTCCTTGGCTACATATCAATTACATTATGGTGAAACTTTTCAGAGTGAAAGCTGAAATTAAAAGGCTCAAACCACAGATCTGAATTCTGATCTGTATGAGTTTAGAATTTGCTCTTCTAAACCCAAATTTAAATAGCCTGAAATTGAGGAGAATTTCAGGTAGGTTGAGATAAAGCCTATTCAGATTCAGGGAGTGGATCTGACTGACCTACTGAAAAATGAGCAAAGAGCCATGTTGATATTTTCACTTCTATTTCTACTTTACACCCCTAAGTTTGTCTTACTGTAGGGCACAAGTGTACGAATAACTTTGCACCCTACCCAAGGAGAAGAGGGATAGGGGATCTGCAGCAAAATTGGAAACTTCATGTTTTCAGTAAGACAAAGGTAGAGCTTGTCTACAGTCTGGAAGCGCAGAAGTTTCCCTGGAGCACCCTGACAGTCCGCTTTCAAAGACTTTTTTCTTTGAGACATTATGATTAAGTCACTGTAGAGTACTGGCACATATACAACTAGGTTAGTAGCAATTTGATTTACTTAATTCAAAGCCTCAAGTTTAATCATTCTCATAGCAAAAAGGCAAGTGCAAGTAAAGTGAGGAGGGAAGAGGTTTGAAGGAGGAGTGGAGTTACTTTTATTTTTCATGGGTTTGATCTTTGGGAAAAGAGACAAAGAAAGACAATGGGGGATACAAAAATCTTGACTTGTGAAGAGCTGAGTGCTTTCTTCCCAGTGGAGTAAAACAATTTACTGCATTTTTGAGCCTCATTGGTTACTTGATTGACTTGCGGTCCCAGATTTAAACAAGGAAAAGGAATAAATTTAGAAAAATAAAATGAAATTTAGGCTAGAAAAAGTTATGGAGTTTAATGGTATGTTCAAAGCAATTGACTGTCTATTCTGTGCATGCACTTATCAGTGTTTGATTAAAGATCATTAAATGATACATTTGCAAGGACAAAGTTTATAGAATATGCCAAATAACATGTTTTATTTAAACGGATGGATTATAGAACACTTTTTCATATGCTTAATATCTTAAAAGACTTCCATGAAAACAGTAGATTAATTCTTTGACTTTTTTAGAAACCAATGAGATTCTTAGCTGAAGTTGACTCACTAATAATTAAAACGAGGGGAATCTTTCAATTCTGTAAGTATTATACCCTGACTTACTCCAGAAATGAATTGTATTACTGTATTACTGTACTCATTTTAGAGAACATGACCCTCAGTATAGTATGAGTTTAAGACACTTGTGTTTTGACGCCTACAAAATAATGCTCTACTGAAACTGCCTCCAAACTAGTCTGAGTGGGAACCAGCTCATACAAACATGGCAAGGATCCTACAGGCTCAATAGAATTGCTCTGAAAAGAACTTAGGAGACAACTGGGTCCCAAAAGAAAGGACATTCCTGGCACATGGACTCTACATAGACACATAGAAGCCCTGGTAATGATTTATTTCCCTGGCTTGTTTGTTCAACAACAGTTTCTCAGCAAGAAGCTATGTGTAGCAATGATGACATGAACAAAATTTGCTCTCTCTGGGGTTTTTCCCCAAGCCTAATTGTCTCAGACTTATGACAACTGATTTTTCCTACCCTTACCTGTTTACACATTAATTTTTATTAGCAGTGGCATTGTGTTGAGGTTTAATGTTAGATTCTTTTTTTTTTTCCCCTCAGGGTGATACCAATGGTCATTCAGTTTTCTATTCTGATTATGCTGCACTCTGCTCTTGTGCTGATCACTACGGCCGAGGATTACAAATGTTTACCCTTAATGCTCCGGAAAACTTGCTGCTGGATTA
This sequence comes from Dendrocincla fuliginosa, assembly GCA_035047845.1. Taxonomy (NCBI): domain Eukaryota; kingdom Metazoa; phylum Chordata; class Aves; order Passeriformes; family Dendrocolaptidae; genus Dendrocincla; species Dendrocincla fuliginosa. The sequence goes on along the minus strand of JAWWMO010000083.1, from coordinate 142,595,989 downwards.
ATGAGACCTACCTGGCAAGGAATGTCATTATATTTGCATCCATTCTGATTAATTTTCTTGGAGCCATCATCAATATTGTAAGCTTATAGGGAACCGAGGAATGCTATACAGGAATAGATGATTTATGAATGATTAAGCTTGCTACAGGACTTGCTAATGTGTCTATAAGCCAGATATGATTTAGATAATAAAAAAAAGGCAAAGTATCCCAGCTTCTAGAAATTCAATTCATTGCTTAACCTATGTATTTCTGAAATATCTAATTATCTGTCCCTCATGAGTATCATTTTTAAAACTTCTTTTCTACTTTCCGTTCAACATATCCACCCTTTGTGGACCATTTATAATTTTCTGACATGCTGGCATACTTTCTTAAAGACTTTCAAGTAATGCTTATAGTTTTTAAATTCCTCCTCTCAGAAGTTCTCAGATCATCTCAAAGTTCTCCCATTACTTAAAAAAAAAAAAAAAAAGAAAAGAATTAGTAAAGTAATAATTAAAAAACTCCAATAGACCCCTGATTATCCTGATGTATTCAACAACATGAGAGAGCTTTGCATAAATTACTGCGATTATAATGTCAGACAACCTGGCAGGTGCTGATGTCTGAGCCAAGAATGTGGTAAATGTCTCACTGATAGTTTAAAAATAACATTTTTATCACTCTTTCCCCTAGTTGGGCATCTTCTGGTTATGGATGTAGCAGTGCTTTTTCATCTAAACATTATTCTTTATAAATATTTAATTCCTTCTAAATGAGGCTAGTAAAGCATTTAGTGGCAGTAATAACAGTAACAACTAAGACAACAGAAAAAATAATTATTCTATAATAATTAAAAATTATTATTATTATTATTATATCATTAGAGTAACTATGCTGAGGTCTGGTATTTCAGGGGTTTGCCTTGGCATTTGCTAACAGACATAAGATTTTATTATGCTCTAGTGCTTTCATTTTTCCACAAATTAATTCAGCTGGCCAACATGTGAGGACTCTGTAGCTGTCTGGGTTCTTCAGTGATGCCATAGAGTCACTGATAGGGGAGTTAGTTAGGAAAAGAAGAATGCAGCCACTGGTTTGCATCTTTACAGAGAAAATATAGGTATGGTAATGGTTTTCACCTGGGTTGAAAACTTCCTGAAGACAAGGGCAGTGGTACATTACAGTAAAGATCACTAAGGAATGCTGTAGAATTTAGAGGGCTTTGAATCATATTTAACACACATTTTCTGTGAAAGATTTTGGTAAAAATAATCTTGCTCTTGGAACAAGGTGATCTCTAACAGACTATCCATGCCCAATTTGTTATGGATATGTGATAAGGAGATTTTTCCCCTCACTTGTGGATTATTTTTTAAGATTATGAAATCTTCTGGGATGCCTAATCCAAAAACAGTCAAAGGAAAAGTAATACTTTTTGCCATCATACTAGTGTGTTTCTATAAAGCAGTAAACAGTTACATTTATTATCATATATCTGGACTGACAATGACTTGAGTCACTGAGTCCTGACCTCTACAGGAAATCACAACATTCTTATAACTTCATTATTTTACATGTCAAAAATCTTCCATAATAATAGTTTTTCCTGGAGAGACCTGCATGCATTTAAGAACAGGTAATGCATCACAGCCTTGCACGTGCATGTGTCCACTGAGTTCACTTGCACCCGGCTGGAGGGCTCTAAGACTCAGATGGTTTCTAACAATGTAATAAGGCTTCAGTTTTACCAGGGGGCAGATGAGTCTTATGGTTCTTTACATCAAGTGCATTCTTCTTATTATAAAATTAAAATAAAGTTTCCAATCATGAAAATGTTTTGTTTTTGTTTTTTTTTAAAAAAAAGCCCCAACAAACTGTAGTGGTTCTTATGGCACTGCCCTGCAGAGAGGTGCTGCACACCTCATAGACTTTCAGAAGGTACCATTAACTATCAGTGTCACAAAAGATTGCACAGCCAGCCCTGCTAATATAACTGCATTGCAGAGATGACTGAATTGCTGAAAGAACAAACAAAGGAGTTCCAAGTTCAAAATTAATTAGAATTTAATTATAAGAAATTGGCTCTCATTAAACAAATTCTCTTTCTGTGTTGGAAAGAAAGACCAGTGAACTAGCCTGTAGATATCAGGTTGATGAAATGACCTAGTATAAACATCCAGATTGGATTCATATATGTAACAGGGGACTCCATCTGCTTTAATTGTCAAAATATGAAAAGATTAATTTTTTTTTCCTGTGTTCTAAGACCATAATATATTGCAACTCAACACTGCTGTTTTGTTTATATTTCATACACTGTGTTGAAAATGCCATTAATATGAATGCAGGTCATAACAGCAAAAGGTAGTTATCAAAACCATTGTATTATCAAAACGATTGAATCATGAATGATTTTCATTCCCTTCTGGTCTAAGCATCACAGTTGCTGTTCTGGGATCACATTATGTTTTGGTACAATCAATTTTGCATGAGGCCATGGAAATGAGGGATAGATGTCCCACATCCAGAAGGACAATATAGCAATGTAGCAGATGAAAACTTCTTGCAGACAAGGGCACACATGCAATCCAATTAAATAATTTTCTCTATAATTTATAGCAAATTCTAAGCATTTTGGGAGGGTAATTTTTAAGAGTCCAACATCAGTCCTCTGAAACTCCCAGAAGAGCTTTGATAACAAGAGAGCACAGGGAGTCTATCTGCATGCTGAAAGTCTGTAGCACAAATAGCTCCCCCCTTTCCATTTCGCCTCCACAGTATGTCTTCTTTCTGCCCATTATCCTTGGTGCCAGATAGGGAGCTGGCATGGAGAACAACAGGTCAGCCAGTTCCATCCCTGAGCCCAACCAGCCACACAAGCAGATAGTCACCAGTGAAAAATATAGCCCTGATTCTGTTTTATTTCTTCACAGCTATGGTGTGATTTTGACAAACCAATAGCCCTGAAGAACCAGACGTTCAATTCATCTGCTGCTTTTACGGACATCTGTTCCTGTCCTGAGGTATTTCTGAGGGTACTTTTGAATCTGAGGCATAGATCCACAAAGGTTTCCATTACCTGGAATGGATGACCTGTGTACTGGTGGTGGAGTCAGGGGCCTCCACGCCATATGCTGGAAACATATCCAGCAATGATTCAATGAACTGAGTGCATTGAAACAAACTAACTAATATGTATGAGTCTAATGAAGAGCAAAACTTCTTACATGGCAAAAACAGCACTCAGTCAGCTGTGGCTACTGCAAGTTTGCTTTAGGAGCAAAAGAAACCTAATCCTCTCTAAGATGAGCAAGCAGGCAACAAAATCAATGGGTTGGTCATGTGTAGATAAAAGAAGTATGTTACTCAGAAAGTCATATGGTGGTGCCATATGACACTGCCAAGAGTGTGCTCTAAACAGCAGGGATGCAGACTTTCCTACAGAGAAACTGTACTAAAGAAAAGCTGTACTCATAAAAATGAATACTATCTCTCCTAAAACTGTGTGATAGGAGGCAATTTAAACTACATTTGGGCTGTGGGTGTTGATGCTGCTATTTTAAATCTGAACAGCTCATGACCATGATTGTCTCTCCCTATCCAGTATCAGCTGCATGGATTGCATTTGACAGATGACTAATCATTGAGAAAAATGAGACAATGAAGAAATTAGAAAATGAGATGAGTAAAACTTCCAGGCATCACATTTTAAGAGAGTAACATAACCAAGCTAAATCTTCAATATTTAAAAAAAAAATAAAAAAATGCCCAAAGCTGTGGCTTTATCTTCTCATCAATTAGGTTGGGAAAAGAAATAAAGCAGGAATATGATTCTCCCATCCTGATTAATGTGGGTCCTGTGGAAGTTCAGAATCTAGAGGAATATAAATTGGTTTCTCTCAGTTGAGTTTTCATTAGCAAACTATTGCATGCAGCATCTGTCCCTTTCCTCTTTTAATTATACAGGATGCCATTTCCCTTATAATGCAATGAAAATGCCATAAAGGCACAGAGAAGGATTTCTGCTGGCATGGAGGTGCCATGCAAAATAGAGAATTTTTAAGTTCACATTCCATTTTAGCAAAACTTATTTTCAAAATGCTCTGGACTCTAAGAGGACTTAGCTGAGCATTGAAAGACAAAACAATTTTTCTACACTTCAGATCACTTGATTATTTATGTAGATACTTACAAAGATCTATAGACACTGATCACTGAAAGTAAACAGTGCTGTTTTCTCTTCAGTATTTTGTCTTCACTGGCGTGCTGGCAATGGTGACTTGTGCAGTCTTTCTTCGTCTCAACTCTGTCCTGAAGCTGGCAGTACTTCTCATCATGATTGCGATCTATTCGCTGCTGACTGAGACCATTTATGCTTCCCTTTTTCTGCAATATGACAACTTTAACCACAATGGAGAGTAAGTGTCCATAGCCCTCTTTAGGAACTGCTTTTTTGTAAGGTAATGGGTCAAGTCTTGCCAGAGTATATGTGTATTGGATAGGCCCATAGTTAAATATGGAGTGATGGTTGCAAAAGGCAATGAGTAATTCATAATGATCTATAATGTGATTCTTTCTCAAGACTTTTTATTAAAATGTTCATTTCATGAGGACATTTAAACATTGAACACAGTTTGTCCATTTTTTGTCTCCTATAGTCTATCAATGTTGATTAAAAATATGCATTGCAATGCGTATACATTGGTTGCTTCTATTCTTGAAAGTTTCAGAGATACTGATAGAAACTCTCAATTTAAGGAAACAAGAGTGAACAATTTTATTTTTAGGGATTTAACTGAATAAAGTCCACACTATGACATGCAGTTGTGAAAGAAATAAAGGGAAACAGGGATGATTCTCTTTTGTATGAGAGTTTTCGAAGGATAGACTCCTCCTTCCAGGCTTCCTTCTCAGCAAGAGGAATTGAACAGAACAGAAGAGACACAATAATTTGCAGAGTCAGAGGTGCAGTAAAGTGTTGCAATAACTGAATCTAAAGCAGCAGTGAATTAGCTCATTCAGAAAAAACACTTCTTCAGTCTTTGATACTTGACTAATTTAGTATTGCAGTTGCTTATGCTCGTAAGTGCATGCCAAAGATCCTCAGAATGACTGAAAAGCATGAATCTGCAGTACAATTAGTTCTCACAACAGCCACATCTTTACACAAAGTAAGGATCTGCATGCGTATCTTTCCCTACTAGCTTCCTACAATAGCAAGGTACTAACGATTTGGGGTGCAATTCCTTTTTCCAATACTAGTTATCCTCCTACAGGCATATCAACATATTCACAGCAGACCCCAGCTAATTATGACAAATGGCAGTGAGCAATACTTTGTCTAAGTAACTAGGAGAGAAATCATGAAAATTGCCACTAACCAGGCATGGCAAAGAATGATTCTCTTCTGTGTGAAAATCTTGGAGAATTCAAAGTAGTCTTTACTCCCTGAGTCAGTGAATCTCTATAGTGACTGTTATCACAGAGGAGAAAGAAAGACACAGGAATATCATCTAGAATAGTCCACAGCCCAGGATATAGAGAAATCAGCTGAGATGCCCCATGCACATGAAAAGGGTATGAACTTCAGCTCTTACAATAGGGAGCATGAGGTTCAAGGCTGTATGCCTGGAAACTTGTTTGGATTTTTTTAATCTATACCAATCAGTTGAATAAAAGGGTTTGCAACTCCCTCCAAAACTCATCTAGCTATCGTGCCTATAGCTACATCATCATAACATGCAATAGGAGAGCTCATAACTAAGAGCGTTAAGGCTGTTGGCTTTAGCCAGAGTACAAGAGGTTCCTTTTGGAATGTATTTTTTTTGAGGCTGTATTTCAGACACCTTCGAAATAGGAAACATTTGAATTCCAACATATTTGCAGATGACAAAGATGCTTTCTTCTTCTCTTTTGCTCTGTACTGGTGACCCACAGCAGCACATTTTCTCACAGTAAATTCTTCATTAGGACCACAGAATCAGTTCAGGTATCTTTCTCACAAGAAGGTTTCCTTTTGGTTTAGACTCCATCATATTCTGCTCTTTTTCTCTCTAATTTCTCTGATGAAGGAGTCCTCTGAAAAATATCACCTGATACTTTTTTCAAAATTACTACAAAAAACAGATTCATTGTCTGGACTTTGCATGATCCACACACAGTACCTCAGGGATTTCATACAGATGGGACCTTCCTATCTCATCTTTGCTTTCCTACAGTCTGCAAGGCTTTTCTTTACTTCCCCTGCCACAGGCAGACAGCTCTTCTCTGCTCTCCTCTTTATGGCTCAGTAAAGCCAGTCCTAAATGTTTGTAATTTTTTTTATTCCCTTTTAATCCACACTTCCTTCCTGCCATCTTCTCCAAACCTTTCTCACAGTGTGGAGATGATTAAGTTCAGCTCCTGCCTTGGGATTCATCTTTTATCTCTAGGCTTATTCACTGGGCTTTTACTTTCACAACCTGGAAGTTTCCCTTTCCCAGCTCCAGCCTCAGCCTTTCCCCACCAAGATCCCACCTCCTGCCCTGCGTGGGGGCTGTGGTGTTTATGGCTCTTCACCAAGGTCCCAGGAAGAGACAGACTGACATGCAGATTGCACACCACATTTGAAAGAGAGAGCTCATCACCTTCTGTGCACCTCCTGTAGGCTACAATTTAGTTATTTAAGATGTCTCCAAACAGCAAGCACTCCAATTACCCTCCTGTTCTCTTGAACTAATAACTGCTAAATTAAATTTTCAAATACAGGGAATTTTTTTAAAGAACAACAAAAAGTATCACAGTGACTTATGAAATGAAACTTCTGAACAATTACAACAATGACAAATCAATAACTGCATTTTATTTTGGATTTTTTTTTTCAGCACAGACTTCCTGGGTACAAAGGAGGCATCTTTACTACTGATGGCAATGTTCCTTTTAGCTGTATTTTATCATGGCCAACAGGTAATGCAAACATTTGCTTTAACCATTCTTTTTGCCCCTTGCAATTACAGGATGTGACAATAATTACGTTCAAAATATCAACTGCCTTTTTATCCACTTGAGCATATGACCTTTCACAATTTAATAAACTGTATGCAGAATCTGATTAAGAAAGCCCACATCTGACACTGCTACCATTCTTAAAGAACATGTGCAGTCTTATATTCAGCAATACACAAGTTATATTGCATTTTGTAATAGAAATTGAAGGAACAAGTGGGATGTTATTTATTTTAGACACGTGCAACTCAGTAGGCACCTGACAGTTTCAGTGCACTTGACTAAGCATAAAATCAAAGTACAGAAAGGGAATAACAAACAGTAAATAATAAAACTCATGTTCAATAATTTAGTATGTTCATAAAGGAAAAAAATACAGACTTGAGGAAACGAGGAAAATTTGCGTTAAGCACTATTACTAAGTTCTTGTCATAGACCACTTGCTGGAATCCTTTCACATGGACCTAGATTATAACCAGAATTTGGGGACCTTAGAGCTTCAGGACTGATATCCTTGAGGAGGAACAGAGAAACTGAGTATACATAGTGCACAGGGAGAGGGAATTATGACAAATTTAGATTAAAAATAACAAAGGCATTAAGTAAAAAACAGCTAAAGCAGCGTGTGTTCCTCACAGCATTCTGGCTCTCAAGCTCTGGGCTGCTGAATGTCAAACATGCTGACTTGAGGCAGTTTCTGTTCATTTAAAGCAAACAGGACCACTGTGCTAAAGGAAGGAGCAACCACAATTGCCTTTAGACATTGTCCAACTTGATTAAAGATTTTCCCCTCTAGAGTATTTGACTGATTAATACCAGAATTTCTCAATCCTCCTAGAGTGAGGCAGTGAGAGAAGAATAACACTGTGATGAATAAGATAGTATTATACACTTCATTACAATAACTTTGTAAGTTGTATCAGGACTTAACAGCCTCCATTCCTTCCATAGGAGAGCAAAAAACAAGGCCACATCTAAATATTCTAGCAATTTCCCTTTTATTTACCTTCTTTTTGAGGGAAAGAGGAGTGAGTGGGCAAGAAAAGCAAAGGATGAAATGCTTTTTTGTGCCCAGATTTAAGTTTGATGGAAGGCAATGTACTGTGACATTTCTTAATCAAGACATAAAGTCCACTTAGGAAAAATATGTAGGAAAAAAAAGAACTGAACATCCCAAATTTGTGATAAGCCTTAAAATATTCACAATGATTTTTACCATATGCCAAGATACAAACCTCAGGCTTGGGAATCAGCTAAAGTACTAAGAAAGACAACACCAGGGGAGTTTGGGTAGAGAAAGAATTAGGTAGAATCCAGACAATATTCTTCAGGATTAAAATTCTGGGTGTAAACATCTACCTTCTACAAAAGCCTGATCTGGGGTGTTTAAGAGTATTTTCCAGCCCAGAGCCCTGTTAGCAGAGCACAGGTTCTTTTCCGTTTTATTAATCTTCCTTGCTCCATGAAAAACAGGATGACTGCACTAAAACTGTCCTTGGAAATAGTCCCTGAGATGTGCTAACTCCTGCATGTTCTCCCAAATGATTCGTAAGGCCACTCTGTCAATTTAACAGTATGCAATGGCAGCACCCAGGAGTATTTCCTCATATTGTTAAATTTCTTATTCTAGAGTTAACCTAAAGGCCTCTGTATAATTGCCAACTAAATATACACATAAAAATTTAATCCAGAGCACATTTAAAAAAAAAAAAAGAAAAAAAAAAAAGAAAAAAACAAACAACACCCAAACGCTTCAATAGTGTGATTTGAGGAGCACAGTAGGTCAAATAAAGCTGTACTTCAGCACAGCTTTGCATGTGCTGAACTTCATGCTAAACCCATAACTAAAAGTATTTGCGTTATTGTTATATGCTATCATAGACTAATACCCTATTAGAAATTCAGTTTCATCTAGAGGCACATCTTTTTTTAACACAAGTAATGTGTATTTTACAGCAGTGTTTCTGCAAACTAAACCTGAGAAAAAAACACAGGAAAGAAGTGTTGTGGCTAGTTTTGAGGCTCGACCTATTCTGTTGTAAAATGTATTTCTTTACTGCTTTGTCTTTTTAATGAGTTAAAGTAGGATATTTTGTATGAACATAAATTATACCTTGAAATCTTATCCAACTACAACACCATATACAGTCCTCTCTACTAAAAATTCATCCCTATTGAAAACACACAATACAAAACGTTTAACTCTGAGCAAAACCTTCTGCCCCAGCTTTAAAAGAGGAGGTTTTAACAGTTGGGAAGAGGGAATAAAAGTACCCACAGCAGACTCAGTCCTTCCTCTCCCTCCACCCCCCCAAAAAACGCCTTTTAAAATAGAGGGCAAAGTCCTCTCTGCTTTCTTTTAGACTGTACATTTGAGTGTGGATCTTGCCTACACCAGCTGATTGTTCTGGTGTAGGCAAGTGTTGACCGATTGACTGGTTTGCTTCCATTTCTGCGGCTTTTTGGTACGAAAAAAGACATGAACTTTGCCAGGGCAGGCACAGGAGTTAATTTTTTTTTTTGGTCATTGAAAGTGTCCTTTGGGATAACGTTCTCTTTTCTCCTCCTCTAAGGAAGAATATGCTGCCACTCTAATTTTTACCTTGTGTTTACCTTGCATGTAGCAACTGCCTGCAGAGTAAATGGGTTGTGCAGCATGTGGAGGACATAGTGTTAGGCTGTCTGTGTAATACATCTCACTTTTCTTCACTCACTCTTGGAATTAGGGGTATTTCAGAGAGCGTCACATCAGGGCACAAAAATTTTGAGATTTATGTTGCATTCATTTTGCTTGGCATCACTGTGTCCAGGAATATTTCTTTATACAATCAAACAATAAACCCCAAACTCAACCCTATAATTTAGTTTTAGCAAATATAAGAACTAGCATAGCATCTTCTTATCATTTTCTATTTTCAAACCTCATGCAGCACCCTTTTATCTTTGAGCTGACAGTGTCATCTCAGTAGTCCCCTGATGATGCAAGAAAAGTATTTCCTGTTAAAATGTGATCAAAAATATCCAGAATGACGTTATCTAAAATGTAAAGATTAGCTGCTGCTATTCTGAGCTAGGCTTAGAGATGTGACATTTCCCTGTAGAGCAGCTGTGAAAAACTGTATCACAGATTTTTGCAAAGCTCTTATTGTAGTAGCATTAAATGTCTTGAAGCATCAAAGAACTCAGAATCCACCAGCAGCTCCTGTTTTAAGTCAATCTGTAAAATACCTTTAGAACTTGCAAAATTATAGTCAATGTTCCCTTCTCAGTTAGTTGGTAGAGATAAAAGCCAGTTATCTGGTATGGGCTCTGTGTTCTGCGCAAAAGGAAGGGGGAAGGAAACTGAAAAATATTTAAAAAATTGTTTAAAGATACTTTTTCCTGACAGTTTTTTTGGTGCCATTAATTAAGGGAATCAATAGTCACAAAATAGAAGATCAACATATTAGTAGAAAAGAGATTGTTTATAAAGGTGGCAACAGCACACAGAGGAAAGTAAATCATGACCAAGTTGCATGCAGGTTTTGGAAGTGTGTATCAAGCCATGATCTCTTTTAGATTTAAGAAGGAAAGCTCCCTGGAGTGCTCCCTTGCTTTGCATTTTCATCTGAAGAGTTTGCCATTCATCACTGCCACTGAAAATGTGACCGAGATGAGTCACTAAACAATGCCTGAATCCCCTCTTAGTCACTCCCACCCACTGCAGGTTTGTCCTTTATTTCAGTTTGGTACATGAATTATATCCCAAAAAATTCCTTAATCCCAGCACCTTTTGGCAAACCATTCAATGTCTATCAATATTGTAAAATTCATCTATTTTCTGGCATAACATGTTTCTCTGATGGGCGTTATCTCTGGTTAGAGCATCTCAAAGCTCACAAATTTATATTTTTTTTTCAGTTTACTGGCCATAGATATAATCCCATCATTCCTAATAATACTGTAGCTTAATAAGTCACCCCTTGTGCTTGCTACAGTATCAGCTGCCTTAAAATCTGCTTAAAACACCTTCAGTGTAATGCACACAGAAGTTCTGGCAGTGTTGGTCTTGTCCATGTGCTGGCACACATGGGCCTCTCAGGCAAGCAACATGATGTTTCGACATGTTTCCTGCTTCAGATGGCAGACAGTTGCCACTCACACTCATATATGAATATGCATTTATATATATATATAAACAATGCATATATATGTATGCATATATCAGCTCTGCTGCACACAGCTTTTGTTCTGCACACACACAGCACTGAAAACCATTTAACTTCAGTTTGTATCTGTAGGTATCAGGCACTGCAACTGTGCATGTACTAAACTGTGATTGCAGGCTCTGGTCCCACAGCACATCAGGGACAGAGTATTCGAGGGGATGACAAATAGCGTGTTTTCTACTGTTTTTCAGAAGATTTAAGTTGCAAATAACTGCATGTCCCAACAGTATAACTATGTCATTTCAGTGCCATAGGTCTGAAAGTCCTCTTTGGGAGTACATGGGGCTTATTATATATAGTTTTGCTGAAAGATACTTGTCCTTGAGAAGGACATCTCTGCAAAGTGCTATTAGCCTTGTGCTATTTTCTCATGAAATTTATTTAAATTGAAAACACATATGAAAAGGGGAGCACATTTACTTCCTATCAATACCAATATCTGCCAATGCCTATCTCCTGGCTCACTCCATTAGCTGACTAATAAAGAAGTGTTTAAAAGGAAAATAATTTTGTGATATATTTTATTCACTGACCATAGCAGTAATATGACAATTATTATTTTGCCCAAGATTACGTACAGTGACTCTCACTGTACATAAGGCAAAGAAATAATCTCTTTTTCTGGCAAGGAAATCAAATTCTTTCAAAGATCTTCAGCAGCACTGAAGGCAGTTACGTGGAAGGAGCAGCCTGCCAGGATGACAATACCATCTCTACTCTTGTCTTGTCAAATTTCATATTTGCCTCTTTTTCCTTTCTGGAACTACAGCTTGAATACACAGCAAGGCTGGATTTTTTGTGGCGTGTTCAAGCAAAAGAAGAAATCAATGAAATGAAGGAGCTGAGGGAGCACAATGAAAACATGCTACGGAATATTTTACCCAGTCACGTTGCCCGTCACTTCCTGGAGAAGGATCGGGATAATGAAGTATGTGTCAGTTTTATATCTGATCTTTTTGTCTAATTAGTAAAAGAAAAGCAATTTTGTTAGGAAATTGTTGGAACTTAGTTCTCAATAGGATTCATTGCACAAATACTGCCAATATTTGGTATCTGATTCATGTTGAAAAAAAATCATGCTTTAAAGAAAAGGTTCTAGGACCGCATCTGGATTGATATTTCCTTGTTCAAACTCATCAGTAGGAAACGTGGTCCTACTAGAGCAAGTCTAGACAGTTACCAAGATGATTAGGGGATTGGGGCTCATAACATATGAGGGGAGACTGAGAGACCTGGGATCATTCAGCTTTAAGAGCTGACTCCTTATGGTGCTGCCCATCACAGGAAGAGGAGAATGGCCTTAAACTAAAGCACAAGAAGTTTCACCTCAACATGAGGAAGAACTTCTTTACACTGAGGTTGGCAAAGCACTAGAACAGCTGCCCAGGAAGGGCATAGAGTATCCCTGTCTGGAGACATTCCAAACCCACCTGGATGTGTTCCTGTGTCACCTGCTCCACGTGACCTTGCCTTGGCAGGAGTGTTGGACTGGATGGTCTCCAGAGGTCCTTTCCAACCCTAATGATTCTGTGAAGACAGAGCAAAGCTCAAATCTCAACTGAAGAAGGCCATGAAAGTCTTGACCTAATTGTCCCTGCTTTGAAAGCAAACTGTATTAAACATTCAGAGGTCCGTTCCAACCTATGAGTCTATGAAAATCTATTAGTCATAAAAAAGATATGTGAATTTAACAAATGTCTGTGCAAACTTAGAGTAGCCCAGTGTTGCAGAAGTATTATCAGAGCCCTGCCCATGATTATGAAAGAAATTTGTGCAACAGGCAGCAACAGACGTGAAGCTCTTATACCTTTAGACACAAGAGAACATTTTTGCCATTTCATATGACCACTGAATTGGCTCTTCATGGCAGTTAACAAAACATCCATTTCAAAAACATAGTTTGTGGCTTTGTTGCTAAAAAGTGATTGCAGTACACAAAGGAAAACATGATAAGAGTGTCTCTGGATATTTCTAAGACAAAGTTTGAAGAAGGAAAAAAGGAAAGTCCAGCATTTGTTCCTGAAAGCAGCAGTAAATAACTTACTCCTTATTTGAAATAAGGCAAATGCATATTATAATATTATCTGCAAATAAAGTTTACTGTATGATGAAACTGGAATCTTCTCACATAATGTCAGAATTATGTTTTGTGATGGGGAGGTATTTTGCAAGATTCACAATGCCAGCACTGATATATCGTTCATTGTGCAGCAAAAAGACATCAAGGCCATGATTTTTTGATGGTACACTTTGGAAATAGATGTAGCCAACCAAATTAGACTGCACAATGACGAATCATTGTGTTCTGATTTCAAGTATCACCTAGGGAAGGATGACATAGTGAGAAGCTACAAGACAAGGCACTTTAGAAATCAATTTCTTGAGAAATTTTACACTCTGTAGGTATTAAACTGCCATAAAAACACCGTTCTGCACATGAGAAAATGTGTGTGTGAAAGCAAACCAGTTAAAATGTTTCATTGCAAATAGAGCAGACCCCAATACCAACCAAGAGTATATTCTGACATATCTGCATTATGAATTTTCCGGAGGTAAGTTTCGTATCTTACACTTCCATTCACATACAGTCACATGCATAATCTTCAGAAGCAAGCAGATGCCCCATGGCTCCCCGCTGATGCTTCAGTAATTTGCCACTGAATTCAATTCCACCACCCCTGCTTTTTGTAAGGCAATTTCCAGAGTAACTATACTTGGGGATGATTTATGCATGAGCTGGCACACTGCAACATCTACCAGATTTCAGTACAATCAATCCTGCAGTTCATGTCTGGCCATTAAGTTAATTTCTCTGCTCTCAAAAAATGAATTCCCAAATGTGCACTGTATTTTCTCATGGATGTATTATTTCTGTCTTGATGCTTCTTTCCAAAAATAGAAAGATGGAGCAATTGAAGGCTCAGCCAGTTGTTTTCTATCTTCATAATCTGAGGAAAGTGTATGCTCAAGTGTGTTTTTGCTTCTCCTAGCACATATTGACAAATCCTCCATAAGATTCCAGAAAATGTGTATTACCTTTTAATACTTTTTTTAGTCTAGTGTCCATAGAGTATGGCTTCCATGACCATGAGGACTTTTTTCCATGAAAGAAAGTATAAGGGCAGGAAAGGAATCAATCATGTTTTCTCAATCAGGGGTTTGCAGTGACTTTGCAAACGGAAAGAATTTTCCCACTTTTACTGTAAGACACTTTGTAAAAGAGCTCTGATAACATCATATCAAAGTGCAGGCCAGGGGTTCAGGATGCTTTTCGAGGGAGAAGCAGGATGAAGGAAGAGCCTGAGGTGTTCACAACAAGTGTATGGCAACTAGCAGTAAATCTTTTTGTCATGAGAGGAAAGCACTAAAATTTCTTAAAGCCACTAACAAGAACATTGAGAAAAAAGTACTTCAGGTCAGGTCAGAATGAGCTAAGAAAAGTCCCAAAACAGAAACAGAAATGTCCACCATTGGGTAAAACTGTAGAAGTTGAATCCAGGGGAAGAAAAAAAATCAAAGGAGAATGTATACGGGGGTGGTGTATTAGCCAAAAGAAAAGCATACTGTGAGTTATGGTGAAGCTCTGTCCTTGGAATTTTTAAAGTTGAAATGAGTTTGTTCCTGAAAATTAACTGTAGTTCAGAGAAGAGCTGTCCACGTGTTCTCATATCTGATGGCAAAGACCTCCTCATAAGTACATCTGTTATTCATTACCAGAGTGAATTCTATGACTAATGTAAGTAGGGGCTTATTCCAGGGTATGCTGCATCCTAATTGCCTCCTGTGACTGATCCTTTATAAGCTGCTTTCTGTCCCCACTAACTCTGTTGTCACCTTCACTTCTGCTTCTCCCTCCTTTCAAACCCTCATAGCAGGAACATCTCCCAGAGCCAGGCAACCAAAGAGCTTCATAGTCACTTTAGTAGAACTGCAGGTCACCAGACAGTAAAGGCTCTCTGGAAACTTGTGAATAAACAAAGAGCTGCAGTAGTCTGAAGTACAAATTATCCACTCAGAAAGTGTGGTAACTGAGAGTATTTTTCATCAAGAGGTCATATTAGACATTTCAAATGCTCCCATCTTATCCCTGTCAATAAACAAATTTAGAAATACATTGTCAACTACAAAAATCTGAGACAGACTTATTAATAATAAATAGCAAACATTAGGTTCCTTTTACTTGTTTAACAGTGTTTGATTCTCTGGTATTCATACTTGCAAATGAATCTTTAATTTCTTCAGGTCATTCCCCTTATAAATCAGCAGAGAAAATTCTATTTCATTTTTGGTGGTGTAGCCCCTTGACCTGAGAAGCAGAAAGAGCAGGTCTTCAGATAAAGGTTAAATCCTGCATATAAGCCTCATTAAAAATGCAAGAGCTGTCAGCCTCCTCCTGTTGAATTTGGCTAACACTTAATATACTAATGCCAACTTCAGATATTCAGGTATTATGTGTAGAAATAATAACAAAACTATTTTAATTGCAGCCAATTGTATTTTTCCCCTTTTTATCACTTCAACTGATTTTTCTTCATTATTTTTTTAGGAATTATACTCTCAGTCCTATGATGCTGTTGGTGTGATGTTTGCTTCCATTCCTGGATTTGCTGACTTTTATTCTCAGACCGAGATGAATAACCAAGGAGTAGAATGTCTGCGCTTGCTGAATGAAATCATTGCAGACTTTGATGAGGTAACCCCAGCTAACAGAGAAAACCTGATACTGCTTAAACAATGAGTTTCCAAATAGAGATGTCACCCTAAATTATCAAATTTAGTAATTATTTTGCTTTCAATAGTTGCTGGATTTTTTTTTTTTTTGCTCCAGTTACAATTGTCTATTTTGCTTTTATGCCCTTCATCTTGCCAAACATTGGTCTGAATGACCTAGTGAGATAGAGGCTGAAAGCAATACATGAGTGTAAACAACCTTAACTAAAAGCACCAATCTGCTCCAGTGTTCCTAGAAGCAGAAAATGCCCTAGTTCTGTAGAAGAAAGAAGTATGAACATATTTGCAGGACTTCTGGAAAACAGTGGTCTAAATGCAAATAGATAAAAATGGTTTTTAAGGTATTGGTTGAACAGACTCAATGAATGTTAAAGGTAGAATAGTGCCAAGTTAAATGCGAAGCACACAGATCAGAAGCAAATGTTGGGCAGAGAATGAAAGGTGGTGGTGATATATTAACTGAGGAGAATTGTTTGGTCAGGGATTTTATAGAAGGGTAAATGGAGCAAAGCTGCTTGTTTTACTGAGGAATTCAGAGGTGAAGGGAGTTTTTATTTTTTTAAATGGACAGGAAACAGAAAATAAAAATAATTTATTTAGGTATACTGTCCAGTCAATTTTAGAAAAGCAGCTGAGAAGGGATTAAGATAAACAGGAGAACAAAAGACAGATTCAAAATACAGATATTTCTAGGTGGATGCAAAGAAAACCTGGTAAGCAAAGAGGAAGTCAGGAGCAATCTGCATACATGGTATTGGATACTCTGCTAACTAGTTAATAAGGAAGCTCAGGCAGGTGATATCATGCTGTGCAATGAGCCCAAGAGGAATTAAGAAAGAAGACAAAACACAGACCAATGAAGACCTTTGAAAAGAATTCCAAAGCCAGGAAAGGTGCAAAAATACTGCCAAAATGACCTAGCATAGGGAATTTTAACCTATACACTGCAAGCAGTTTTCAGGAGTGTGTAGCCTTCCTGAGCTCCCCCAGTAGTAGAAATATAATTTAAACTGTCTCTACTTATCAGTGAGATTGGGTCTGTGTGCCAGACTGGAATGGTCCAGATAGAAAATGGAAGGGGAAAATGTGGTAAAAATAGTCTATGTCTCTTCATCCTGGGCATGTGCATGGAAAATGCTCATAGAGTAGTTGCTCATAAAAGCTGGACCAGGGTTAAGACTACCAGACTCTGAGAGATGCTGAAATTGAGAGTTTATCCATATAATTGGTGCAATACTAAAACTATTAGTGAGAAATAGAAGAATTCACAGGGAATGCATCCCTGTGCATTTTAGTAGAGAACAAAATTATTCTCCCATAAGAAGAGCTCTGTCACCTGCTGAGCTCCTGTACTACTTTCCCTATGGATATAAATACCTACTTACCTCTGAGATCTTGCACAGCTGTCAGGGTGCTTCTTGATTAATAGTTTTGTTTTTCTTTCCAGATCTGATTAAAATGATTACTGCTCAAACTTAAATTAATTCATAGCAATAGTCTTTGCATTAAGATATTTTGTCATGCATGTTCATGTAATCTTCACAACAAAATTCCATTGCTGCTGTGGTGATTACTGAAGACAAGGTTTTCATCAAAAGCCCTAACACAATATTACTTTCAGGCCCCTAACACCTGCTCTGTAATTAATAAAGGACCTAATTAGGGACTGTATTGTGTCCCAGACATGTTTAGTTGAAGAATAGATATGTTCTTGGTACGGGTAGCAAATGAAATTATGGGATCCCCTGCTGATTGCTAACCTACTTGCAGCATGGTCATGTCATTAGTTTATTCTGTCTAAGAAATGTGAAAGGTGATATGACAGAAAGAACAATTGGAGGGAGTAATTCTACCCATGGAAAAAAAACCAGAAGGCATTTTGGGTGCAGTGTTTCAGGGCTAGCAATTTTTTCCATGTTACTATTGACTGACACTATATGATGTTGTTATTCCTTTTCTCATTATGTTTCTTGCCAAGATTGTCTCCTGTCTCAATACAGCAAAATGCAGATGTGCAGCCTGAGAGCAGAGCAGATCTGTTACCCATGGGAAATCTTTGTTCCTATCCAACATGAACACCTCTGTAAAGATACCCCAATGTAGAAATCTTAGAAGAGTATAAGACATGGGCACCTGGTTCCATTTGACATGTCCTAAGTGATTTGAGAAACCCACATGAGATTGGCAGCTCCTATCCTGCACTATCAGAAAACTTATGCTGTTCTAGACCAAGCCATTGCAGGTTTTTGAGGGAAGTGTGCTCTAGATCACACTAGACATATATGTTTAGACAATTGAATTGAATTCCTAAGCTCAAATCAGATTCTACACTATGAGTACCCTCTTGCCCTTGCAGAGATAACAGATAACATTAGGGATGGTCTGTCTGTAGGGACAGGATGATGTTTCTGAATGAAAGCGGTGGTAAAAATACAAATAGACCTGTTTTGAAAAATGTGTTAAGTGCACAAGAAGGAATTCTGGAAAATAAGGAAATCTTATTTCTTCTGTTTCTTCTATTTTCCTTGTTACTGCAAAACGGTGCGGTTATAGCCTGGATCTGGTTTTTTTTTGCTTCTCATGTAATGGATCTATGTCAGACAAAGCCAGTGAAACAAAAAGTAGTGAATGGTGGGACAGCCCCTGCCACTGACAATTGCATGGGGTAGGTGCCCACAGAGCAGTCAAGGTGTGACTGGGTCTTTCTTAGGGCCAGGTTCCCCCAGGTCCAAAAGTTAGAGTAATTGGTTGACTCTTCTCAAAAGACTGCCTCCACTCAGGGCTTTTTTCCCTTGTGGTTTACAAATCTTTTGATTTCCAAATTATCCAGTCTTCCTTTCAGCTGAGACAGAATGGAAGGTGTTGGTTTTTCAACTGACAAAAAGAAACAAATATGAACATTGCAAATCTACTGTTATAATTATCTATTTTTTTATATGACTATAGTGTTAAAACACATACAAGACTAAACTGTTAGAGATGTTGAACCAAAAAATTAACATCGGAACATTTATCCTGAAGTTATGAGTCTTGAAGGATTTTTTTAATGTAATATTCTTTCTAGCCTTTTTAATCTATCATTTATGTCTCTTAATGTTGCATTTGGGATTTGTGCTTTAATAAGAGCTTTCTTGTTCACAGTTGGATTTTTTTCTCACATTTTCTTTATCCTGCAGTGATTTACATAGTGAATATGACAACAGATATTAATATATTATGTTGCCGCAAGTAGAGGTTTCAACAGAACACTAGATCCTGCTTTCAGATTTCTATTGATTATTTTGAAATTGTGTCCCATGTCCTGGAATATTGTTTTTTGTACTATCTTTTGTATGTTACCCCAATGTCTGACCTCTATACAGCCTTGGCTGTGCATGAACTGTGGCATAAAGCCACTAGTTGCTTTTCAAACACAAGCCACATTCTAGTGGTTGAAAATGTTCCCTGGACTATCGTGGTAAATTAGAAGTCTATTTAAAATGTTGTAGCAAATAGCAGCTGATTTAGGATTGAGTTGGAATATCTTTCCCCAATATCAAAATCCATTGACCTGTCATACTGTGAAGAAAGTAATTGATAGACAGTTATTTGAAGAAGAAAAGCTATTGAACCTGCCAGATAAAGAAGGGGGGGGGGGGGGGCGAATTTGGAACAATAATGAACAAGGGGGAAAAAGATTACTTGAGATAATTTCTTCTAAATTGCCTCATTGCCAATAGTTTCTTTCTTTCTTAAAAAGTGCAATTTTAGATATTTATTATACATTTTAAATTAGCGTACTGTTTGCTGTTGCTTCCAGCAACCATCTGGAAATGAAAATATAAGACTGTTTTCAACCAAGACCCATTTCTCTCCTTGCCCACACACCTGGTGCTCTCAGGCTGCTCTCAAAGGCAGAGCTACAAGAAAAGACCTTTTTCTTTAAGAGAGCAGTTGGAAAGACTGCCCTTGTAGGAGGAAAAGGTACATGATGACCTTTTTTAGCAGTTTGAAGAAAAAAGAGAAGCAGGTCAAGTTTTTGGACTTTCCTGACTTGGATGGGAGCCATTAAACCATATGGCTTCGTATTCCCTATGCTCAGTGCTGAGCAGCCTCCCATTAGAGACAGATGGTGCAATATCTGCACACGAACAGCAAAGCTTCCAAGACCCCAGCGCTCCAGCTGACGTACACTGTGGTTAGTTCAATAGCAGGGGATGTTTCATGTTATGCCTTTGGTATGTTTCTCCCTTTGAATGAAATAATCGCCTTAATGGACAGGAAATTCCAGTCCACAAGATGTAAAAAGAATGCACAAGAGCATCCAAAAAATAAAGGGGAAATATTTCATTAAATTTTTGCCTGACCACAGAAAGACTTTTTTTCAATTTAAACCTCAAGTTGAGCCTTTAGAAGTGAAAGTTTGAAATTCCTTTTTTTGTTGTTGTGGTGGTTTTTTTGAGCACTGATTCTGTTTTCTCTCAGGACTTGCTAACCATATTGATACCTAAATTTGTAGATACCATACAGCTTATCACAAAGATTTAAAAGTCTGTGATGAGGTGATTCATGCACATATACCACACTGCATTGCCATTGATAGAAAACACCTCCTGAACTCTTCTTAGGTCTTTCAAGGAATGTAAGGCTTTGGTTTATATTTCATGGAAAGTCCTAAGTTAAACCATAAATATAGACTTGGAATAGGGACCAAACTGTCACTCCCACTTCACTCAGTTCTTTAGTAGCTAGACTAAATTTATTCTCCCTCTTCCAGATTCTCAAGATCTTTATACCTACTTAACACCCATAGAATTATAGAATGGGTTGGGTTGGAAGGGACCTTAAAAATCAGGTCATTCCTACACCCCTGCCATGGGCAGGGTCACCCTCCACTAGACCAGTTCCTCCAAAAGGGTTTTAAGAACATTTTTAAGGGGTCAAGTCCATTCACACATACATACAGAGAATCTGTCTTCACTAATATTCAGTGATCATACCTCAGTTGCATTTAAGTTAGGCTGGAATATGCAGGTCTTATATCAGTCATTATGGGATTTATCAAACAGCACAATTTGGCTTGAATGCACTCTGTGAGTAGATGGTGTTGCAAAGTCCCAGATCAGTTTACCCCAGACCCTAGAATAAACTGTGTGCCATGACCAACTGGAAAATACCACAGGTGTAAAGATTCATTTTCACATCTGTAGGAGAATTTTGTGCTAATAATTACAAAAGTAACTGAGTTTTTTTACAATATGTGTTAGTTACTAGGTGAAGAGAGATTTCAAGATATTGAAAAAATTAAAACAATTGGCAGCACATACATGGCCGTGTCAGGATTATCACCCGAAAAACAGGTAAGAGAGCAGTTTTCTCTAAAAAGCAAAGCTTGTGATTAGTCTGACCATTCATATTAGAAAATATTAGTATTATCTTTGTGTTGTTCATAAAGCTGTTTTTACTAAAATAATAAACATTTGGGGCTTCTGGCAGGCAATAGTTGCACTTCTTGATGAATTGAAATGACATCTTGTGCTTGGAACGAGAACCATATGGATCCTTTCCTCAAATTTAGGTTTATAGGAGAAAAATTTTCCTTTCAATCACGCCAATGTGAATCTAGATGAAATCTATATCCTCAGGCACACTCTGAAGTTACCACTGTAACTCAGACTGGAACATGACTGACAGCCTCCAATAATCGATGAAAAGAGAGGATCTGTTAGCTGACAGCACATTTATGCTAGTGTAATGCTGCACTTGTGCTCTTTTGTGACACAGCATACCTACAGACACGGAAATAATTATACATCAGAAAGAAAACAGACCATTGGTTCAGCTGAAGAACAAAACAAACTGAGGGGAAAATCAGTCACAGAGGACACACATACAGTCACAGCCATAAACCTCAGATAAATCTGATGACAGAAATCCTGTCATAATTCCACCCAAGAATTTGCCTGGAAACAGGGTCTCCAAAGGAGTTAGATGAGACTACAACACATCCAGGGAAAAGTCAACTGTTGTTCAGTTCTGTCTTTTTGGCAATTAGTGCCTCTCCCCAGGGAAGAACACCACGAAAGGAGCGTGATACCCTGGGTCAGTCACAGACTTGGAATCAGATCTGCCCACATTGATTACAACTGCCAGAAAAGCAGAAGACAGATTAGCAAGAGCTTTATAAACTAGAAAATTTCCACTGCTTGTTCAGAATACATTATAAAACACATGGAGTGTAACTAGCTGAGCATCTCCCACCTGCAGAGTAACAAGCAATGATGACAGCTAGAAATCCACAAAACTAGACATGCATGGGATTGTTGATGGTCTCAAGTCAGAATGCTTCTTTGTACAGATGGGCAAAGAAGGACTGAACATCAGGGAGGTAGCTGGTTTCAGCTACACAGCTCCTGACCACTTCTTTTAACTCTTGATGGCGTAAAAATTCAAAGGAAGGAAAGCTCTGCTCCTTTCCAAGACTGATTAACTCATCTCTTTTCTTGAACTATAAGAGCTTAATAGATTTGTAAAGTATGTTTTATATATGCATACTTATCTTCCTGCATACTTACCTGTCACCTTGTCAGCATCTAAGAGGTGTGGGCTGCTGAGGGAGGCTGGCATGCTGTGAACAGAATGAGGCTGAGGACAAAGCCTGGGCAAAGTGTGAACAGAACAAGGGTGATGCCAGGGAGAAGTTCACATTCAGTTTCGAACACTGAGGATCATGAAAACTGCAAAGGGCTAGACTGCATGACCCATGGAGAGGTTTGTAATAGAATGCAATGCTATGAACTGAAAACTGGAAGAAAGAATTACCTTGCTTCAGAACAGATGAGCTGACATCACACCATCATTGGGCCAAACCCAGAGCTGTTCCTTACTCCACTGTCTCCCTTGAGAGTTCCTGTCGCATTATCTGCTCTGCTGGTATCTGAGAAGACTAAAAACCACTACTGGTCCCCATCTGTATATCGACTGCCCTGCAGAAATCAAAATAGAAGGGAAAGTGCAGGGAGTGACTGGACTACCCTAAGCATGGGTGATTAATGAGCTACAGAACAGCCTTTTATCTCTCCCTTAACTGGTCTCAGGTTGCCTGGCTTTCCCTGTTGTTCCTGTCACTATTCCATCCCTGAGAGCATTGGAAATGGTGCTTTTCCTCAGTTACAGTTTCAGCAAAGGAGTATTAAATCTTTCACTTCTTTCTCTCTACTTTTTGCTTACATGGGTCATCCCTGGTTCTCACTAGATTTTGCATCTGAGCTCTCTCAATCTTGTCTGTACTTTCTTTCTCAGTCTTAGATTTCACATGTCTTGTTAGTTCTCATAATTGCCTGCCAAATTGTTGACAGGCAGTTACTTTCTTTGCTAGTTTAGTCTAAGCTTCTCTCTATCCAGATATCCAAGTGCTGTAACATAACTGGGAAGCATTACCATTAATAACACCCTACCTCTCTTGGATCTAGTATGTTGAGGCTGTTCTTATAGGTTCCAAAATCAAATACATGACACTTGGTAGGGATGGGTGGCAACTGGGCAAATGCAAAACTTTCCTAACATATTGGTCTGTAACTTCTTCCTCAGCAATGTGAAGACAAATGGGGACATTTGTGTGCCCTGGCTGACTTCTCCATAGCTCTGAATGAAAGCATACAGGAGATCAACAAACATTCATTTAACAACTTCGAACTCCGTATTGGTAAGCATGGTTCAAACGCAAGAATTTAGGTCGGGTTTTGTTTGCAAAGATCTGATGCCAATATGTGCACTCCAGGAGCATTGCAAGGAGGTGCACAATTTAGGAGAGTCCAAATACTTCATCCTCTGTTTTCAAATTGACTTCATCCCAGGCAAAATAAGAAATAAGAAATACTCCATTTGCATAATATTGGCCCTGACTTGGGGATTACAGGAGTTCAAAGTTTCAGTGAATTGTGAATGGGGACCAGAGTTAAGCTGCTGTCTTTAGCAAGTCTGGCCAAAAGCCCATAGATACAGCACAGAAAGTGAACTGGACAGCTCAGACCTAGCCCCAGGATTGATACTCACACAGGCTGTAATTCATTTCCCTGTTTAAGATTCTGCTTAAGTAAAGAGGTGAAAGTAACTTCTCATAAACCCTGTGAGTAGTAGTTCAGTTTTGCACAAAAATTGAATTACACTTCCTACCTGACCAGTGGCAGGAGCTCTGAATTGCTGTGATGGGGAGCTATTATTCTGGATGGGATGTCCTGGATGGCTGGTGGGATGAGACATGAAACAGCGGGCCTGAATATATGGCACATAGCAGGAGTAAATCTGATGACTTCTCATGCTGACTGCATCATTGGCCAAACCCAAAAACTGCCTGGAAGAAACATGGCCTTTATAAGCCTACCTTAGAAAATCTGAAGTATATTCAGCAGTCACAGCTTGGACGATCATGGCACCACTATCTATCTGCATTTCATAACAGTTTCAAATACAAAACTTTCGGTTCCCAAGATTTCTCAGGGAACAAGCATCCACCCTTAATAAGTGTGAATCACTTGGAAAGATTTCATACAGCATCAATGCAACACTATTTGGAAACATTTCTATCACCATTTAAAAAAAAATAAAATTCAAAACCCCTAAGAAACTAAAATTCTCATTATATTCTCATTAAATGTGCTTTTAAATTACTGCTGTAGAAAAAAAATTATTCTTTGTCTTGAATTTATGCAACAATCTTACAAGATACAGTCTTTCAATAATTTCATAGAATGCTTTAATATTTTATCTTCATGCAACATAATTTCTTGACTGTATAGCACTAACAAAGTTGCCTTTAACAAGTGTAGATCCAGAAAGATCCTTCCAGAGAAATCTTTCCTACTCTGTGAGAGTAAGTTTGGAGGAGCTTTGCTAGTAACATGCAGAATACAGATAGCATATAAGTACTGGAGTTCCACTGACATGGATATCCCATAAAATAACCCCGTGGATATCACTTTTTGTGCTTTCTAGCTTTACCAGCTTTTTTTCTGCTTATTTTCTTTGTATATATACCTCTTCCTTAAATTTAGAGATAAGTGTATCTGGTTCTTAAGTGTGAATATGGTTTTTCCTATTCTTGCATAAGCATTTATTTTCTCAATTTTTTTTCATTTTTTTTTCTCTTTTATTATTAGGGATTAGCCATGGCTCTGTCGTAGCAGGAGTTATTGGTGCTAAGAAACCCCAATACGATATCTGGGGCAAAACAGTTAATTTGGCAAGTCGAATGGACAGCACAGGTGTTAGTGACAGAATACAAGTGCCTGAAGAAACGTATCTGATCCTGAAGGACCGGGGATTTGCCTTCGACTACCGAGGAGAGATTTATGTCAAAGGTATCAGTGAACAGGAAGGAAAAATCAAAACATATTTTCTTCTAGGAAGAGTTCAACCAAATCCTTTAATCTTACAACCAAGAAAACTGACTGGACAGTATTCATTAGCAGCTGTTGTATTAGGACTTGTGCAGTCTCTTAACAGGCAAAAACAGAAACAAATTCTTAATGAGAACAATAACTCTGGAATCATAAAAGGACATTACAACCGGAGGACTTTGCTCACTCCCGGTGGATCTGAGGCAGCATCCCAGGCAGAGGGGGCTGACAAAACTGAATTGCCATAATCAGCATTGTTTGTGTTCTTTTTTTTTTTTGTATTTCTTTTATATATAAAAATAAATATACAAATAAAAAGGGTTTAATTTTTTTTAGAAGAAGTGTGATTTTATTTTTTTTCCACTGGTGTGATATTTCAATAAGCTTTAAATGTCTACACTTTAACAGTGGTGCCAGCATCTCTTCCCACTAGCTGTGGTTAACCTCCAAATGTCCAGACACAATAGCCGTAGGCCACCACTCTGCTGTGTCAGCTACCTGCAGAAAGGGACAAGAATAAACCCCTGACAGGAGAGATTTAGAACATCAGTTGTGGAGGGAGTTAATGATGGCAAAAGGAAGGAATACTGTCCACACTTTTTAGATGAAAACTAAGCAAAATGAAAGTGAGATCTTTTCCACCCTCAATTGCCTTTGAGTAGATTGATACACATCTAAGCTAGTTACTGGTTTTTTACTGGTCCTGTAACAACCTAGAAAACGTAGACAATACAACCAAAAGATGTTAAGGCATGTTATCTGCCCAGATGTGAGGATTTGGGAGACAAGAGATGAATTTTAATCTAAACTCACTGATTCCATTGAGTCCACTGGCTGTGGACTCTCAAAATAGACTGAAGTGTCCTCCTTACAGGTGAGTGACTACATTGTGAAAAGATAAATTATGTGTTGCTGTCCACCTTACCTCTTGCACCCAAGTCAGGAGGTCAAGGTTCTCCTGTGGGCACTGCATCATATCTCTCAGTCCTGTTTGGAGGGCACTGTGGTACCTTGGGTGGCACAAGACACCTATGAACAGACAACAGAGTTACACCTTGAATGACATGCCTGGAGCCTACAGCTGAAACAATCACCTGGTCAAGGAACTAATCAAGTTCTCTGCCATCTCTTTCCAGCACTCAGCACCCACTAGTCTGACTTCTCACCAAAACAAGTGTTGTCTGAGGCTGTGAAATGAATATGTGTTGAAGTACAGCAGGAAATAAAACTTATCACTAAGCTCCCACTCAGTAACCTCAAGAGGAGGAGCAGTCAACACTGAGAATACCCCAAATTATTTGTGTGCCAGCACGGAGGCAAACCTGCTGGGATGCTACAGTGGCACACGCCAGTGCTGCAAGTCCTGCATCAAAAGGAAGTTAAGTTTTTGGGGAATGGCTAGTCAACTTCACCTTGGAGAGCGTAAATACATAGAGCAGGTTCCTGTTCAGTGTCATGACTCATGACTGATCTGCAAAGTGCACGAATGAACCTCTCATCAAGTCTGTATGCCCAGAGGAGCTGGATTTGTCTTGGTAAATATTATCTTTAAAGTAAACCACAGATGGTAGAGCAGAACCTGTAATCACACAGCAATCCCCAGATGAGACCACATTCAAACAATACAGTGCAACATACAGATTCTTCATAAATGCAATGACTTGTATTTTGCAGGCTGTTACCTGGTCCTTAATGAAAACTGGGTCTTCTTGGGAGCATCACCACTGCATTAGCCTCATCTGTAGAAGACAGACAATTTGGCTAGGAAGTCTTTATTCCTACAGTTTATAAGACTGTTTACTAACAAAAGAGGCACCAAAACATGAAAGTATTTAATTGTCATAACAAATAATGCTTTTCATTGTAAAAAGAAAAGGGGAAAATTTTATCAGTTGACTGCCATGTTCAGAAATAGAAAACAAAAAATGAATGAATGAATAAATTCCACAGAAAATTGTATCACCTAACAGGGAGTCTGAACACAGGGAGTAAAGAGCAGTGTGAAATGTTATACCCAGTGATGCTGCTGCCAGCAACAGAGGTTCTTGTTCCAAACTGATCACTCCTTTGCATCCCCACAAATGTAATTTTTTGTGCCACACAGAGAAAGCTGAGACCTTCAGCTCATCCAGTCCAGTTCTGATACTGTAGAAGATGAAGATAAGGAAGGGATGGTGTCTGAAACAGTTAAATTAATTTCACATTTACAGTGGTATTTGAGGCACTAAATAAGGAAGCTTTGGCTGGTTTAAACAGCTCATTAACAGCTGTCCTCTCCTACACAGCTTATTGTATGGGTGCACTTCTGCTGGTCCTCTAAACATTGCTAATAGCCCAGCTGAACTGGTTTTCTAATTCTCACCACTGCTGCCAACCTCTGTAATGACAATTAGAATTGAGGGGAAGGTGTTAACTAGATAACAGGATTGGAGACTAGAGCTGGGAGGGCAAGTTCACTGCTCCTTAACAGGGGCCCAAATCTCCTGCTTCTTATCATAGATGCCTTTCTCTGTTATCCCCCTCAAAATCCCCATCAGCATAATTATGTTCCCAAGAAAAATTGCCTGAGTCTGTTGACCAGATAAAGAGTTTGTTAAATCAGCTCATTGTCACGAGTAGTTCTTTAGAGAGGAATTTCACCTGTGAGTGCTGCAAGTAAATCTCTGCTTGGGACTATTTGTCCACATTTGCTGGCTATTTGTCACTCCAGCAATTGCACTGTTTTCCTTTCCCAAGTGTGATGACCTTACAGGTTTGGCAATGTTATTTCTCTTTGCAGCATCTGTTTTATGTGGAACACCTGCTATTATTTATGCTTTCAGTCTACTAGTTGTTCTTCATGACTTTATGGTACCATTATTCAGCTTTCCCTCAGTCTGAAGGGTTTCTTGATCATAAAGGATAGAATTGCTCATACAAGAAGGCCCCATAAAGCCAAAACACCTTGAAGCATGCGTGCCTGGGTTAATAAAAGCAAATTGCCTTGATGTCATAACTCTTTGGCCAAACCATTTTTGCAAATGAGAACTTTCATAGATTTTCCCTATTAGTAGGAGAAGCCTTGGCAGAATCTGACTTAGTCTTTGATGTCACCTAATTTATTTCTACAAATGTTCTCTACAAACTCAAACAGCAGCCAGCTGCTTCCTCAGAAATTTGTGCCTCAGTTCCTCCAACAGGTTCCATGTGATAAGCTCTTGTCACTTAAATGTTTTTTAAACAGGCTGAATCCTGCAGCAGTTGGGGGGTTCGGGGGG